>JAMWYP010000325.1:0-463519 GCA_025563575.1 Acacia pycnantha | reverse complement strand
TTGGGATCCGTACACGCAGCGGAGTAAAAAAAATTTACGGATCCCTTAGGCGGATCGCTCAACGGCGTTTAAATCAAGGTTTAGGGTTTCCGAATCGTACCTTTGTCGAACAATTGGACTGGTGGGCTACCTTCTCGATCAGCAGAAGACGACTCTTTAGAATCGCCTTCCTCTACCGGTATCCACACGAACAGCCTTCAGAAACACGAATGGAGGCGTGCTAGCGCCTCTGAACTGTGCATCTCTATATTTTCTATCTAGGGTTTCGGCGGCTTTCTAATACGCTCGACAAAATGTCCCGTAGGTTTTCTAAACCTAGTAGGCGTATTAAATTCAAAACAATTTTGAATATGGATTAAAAATATATTAATTAAATCTATTGATAGATCTAATCAAATTTATTTATTTAATCCGAATTAAAACCTACGATTTAATTTATATTTATAAATTAAATCAAGATATGATATCGTTATATTTAATTTAAAATGAGATCCGATATCTCGGTTCAAATTAAATCTGATATCCAATATCTTTATTCGAAAATTAAATCTGAGATACAATATCTCAATTTATTATAGTTATTTAATTTATCAAATAAATTAAATACTATATATAATAATATTATTATCAATAAATAATATTATTATTATTTTCGAATTTATTATATATATTAAATCAAGATATGATATCATTATATTTAATTTAAAATGAGATCCGATATCTCGGTTCAAATTAAATCGATATACAATATCTTTATTCGAAAATTAAATCTGAGATACAATATCTCAATTTATTATAGTTATTTAATTTATCAAATAAATTAAATACTATATATAATAATATTATTGTCAATAAATAATATCATTATTATTTTCGAATTTAATATATTTATATATGCATATATATATATATACACACACACACCCTAGATTAAATAAGTATTCATTAAATCTTAAACACATTTAAGATTCAATGAATCTGAACACTCTTGCTCGTGTTAGGCCATTCTTCTGTGCGACCACAGGCCCAAGAGATTGGCGGCCAGCCATACGTATCGACCTACAAGTCGCAAGCGGCCTCTAGCAAGACATTGCGACTACCCAATTCATATGGGGATCGTTGATAAGTACAATGACTTGCCCACAGGGCATAATTTCCAACGAGACTCCCGCTTGCACTAGGTGCAATCATTAATTACCTTAATTCCCATTGCCCTAACATGACGCTCATGTTTTACTTGTGCAAGCGGCTTAGTAAGAGGATCAACGTCATTGTTTATGCGATATAACCTATCGTACAACCATGTCACGTCCCTTTTGTCACGCGATAATTTGGTCAAGGATGAGGCATGGAAAATGTCAACTTCCTGTTCTTGACCATTACTTTCTCGATTCTCGATTCTCGAGTAGTCTAACAATTGAGATGGAAACTCATTTCCATCGTAGTATGGCCATACATTTCTTAGACTCACTCATCGAGGGGCCCAGTATTATCTCTCTACAAATGTGAGGGACAAATCCCATCTTGACCCTTCGCATTCCTCATATGAAAACCACGATCCTGATCCAAGCCTTTATCATCACCAGGTCAAAGGTGACTTTTGACTAGGTCAAAGACCAGCGACTCATCATGTAGGAATCCATGATGATCTCGGAGTCAAAGGGCGTTGTGACGCGGTTATACATGAGAAAAGCTTATGACTTATTCCATGCGGCTTTCTCATAGTGGGTCGGTCCGGCCACCTTGTACTCTTACAAGTGCCTATGACTTTGACTCGTATCACCATACTCATCAAAGTCACAGCTGGTCTTATTTCATCTTCGCTCCCGCGTAGATGACCGACCGAGGACATTTAGGATAATCTATTAGATATATCCGGGGATACGATTATCAATGTAAACATGCAAATGAAATGATAACTAAAGGAGAATACTTTAAATAACATTGAAATCGTCTAGAGCTCATGTTCCAAACCACTATATACCAAGAATAAGTCTTTAGTCCTTCTTAAGTACTTAAGGTCCAGTGACCCTCACCGGGATCTTGTTGATATCTGCTGGTCATACTCAAGGCAAATGACACATCGGGTCGAGTACATAACATGGCATACATGATAGATCCAATGGCGGAGGCATATGGAATCTTACTCATGCGGTCTCTTTGATCTTGTGTACTAGGACACAGATTCTCACCGAGATGGATGCCATGAGACATGGGCATATTACCCCCTTTTGAATTCTGCATACTGAATCTATGCAGTATCTTGTCTATGTATGTGCTCTGACTTAGGCCTATCAGCCTCTTAGATCTATCTCTATAGATCCTAATCCCAAGGATGTAAGTGGCTTCGCCTAAATCTTTCATTGAGAAAGACTTTCCTAACCAAGACTTGACACTCTGCAAGGTAGGAATGTCATTCCCAATGAGTAGGATGTCATCAACATAAAGCACTAGAAATACATTCTTGTAAACACAAGGTTCATCTATGTTTTGAATGAATCCAAACTCTTTGACTACTTCATCAAAGCGATGATTCCGGACTCAGAGATGCTTGCTTCAATCCATAAATGGATCTTTGAAGCTTGCAAACTTTACGAGAGTCCTCGGGCGCACAAAACCCTCGAGGTTGTGTCATGTACACATCCTCGAGGAGCTTTCCGTTAAGGAAGGCACATTTTGACGATCCATCTGCCATATTTCATAGTCATAATATGATGCAATGGCAAGAAGGATTCGATTGATTTGGCCATTGCAGCGGGGAAAAGGTTTCATCATAGTCCACACCATGAGTTTGAGTGAATCCTTTTGCAACCGATCGTGCCTTGAAGATATTTACTTTGCCATCCATGTTAGTTTTCTCTTTGAAAACCCACTTGCAACGGTTTTTACACCTTCGGGTGGATCGACTAAGGCCCATACCTCGTTGTCGTACATGGATTGCATTTCGAGACTTCATGGCACCAAGCCATCTTTCGGAGTTGGGTCCCACCATGGCCTCGCGATAGGTAGTTGGCTCATTGTGCTCAATGAGCAAAACATCACGGCTTCGGTATGTCAGAAATCCATATCTCGAGGTGTAGCCGTGTTCTATCGGACCTTTGTGGGTCTTGTGTTACATGAGTAGGCTCGACAACTTGTTGTGAGTCTTCTCAGGTTTCCATCTGTGGTTCTACATTGTCTTGTGACTCTCGAACTTCTTCGAGGTTCACCTTACTCCCACTTTGGTTCTTTTAGAGATAAACTCTTTTCCAAAAAGACACCATTTCGAATAACAAACACTTTGTGATCGGTGGGATTGTAGACATAGTATCCTTTAGTTTCCTTAGGATACCCCACAAAAAGGCATTTTGAGGATCTGGATGATAATTTATAAGAGGCTTGATGTTTGACATAAACCTCACATCCCCAAATTTTAAGAAATGACAAACTGGGTTTCTTCCGAGTCCATATCTCATATGGTGTCTTTTCAACTGCCTTTGACGGAACACGATTTAGTGTGAACACAAGCTTGTTTCTAGGGCATGGCCCCAAAAGGAAGGTGGAAGATCTGTTTGACTCATCATAGATCGAACCATATCTAATAGAGTTCGATTCCTCCGCTCGAAACACCATTCCATTGAGGTGTTCTGGAGGAGTAAGTTGCGAACGATCCACAACTCCTAAGATGGTCAATGAACTCTTGGCTCAAATATTCACCACCCGATCGGATCAAAGTGTCTTAATTGTTTTGCCAAGTTGATTTTGCACTTCATTTTGGAATATTTTGAACATTTCAAAGATTCCGACTTATGTTTCATTAAATAGATATATCCATATCTACTAAAATCATCTATAAATGTAATGAAGTACAAATGACCTCCTTTGGCGAGATGTATTCATTGGTCCACACACATCGAGTATGTATGAGGCCCAATAAATTGGTGGCTCTCTCACTGTGTCCAGTAAAAGGTGCCTTTGTCATCTTTCCAAATAAACAAGACTCGCATGTATCAATTGATTCAAAATCAAATGAGTTAAGAAATCCATCTTTATGGAGTTTCGAAATGCGTTTCTCATTTATATGGCCTAGACGACAATGCCATAGATAGGTCGGATTCAAATCATTTGACTTGATCTATTTAGTAGTTATGTCATAGATATGTCCATTCAATTTTCTCTTGTCCTTGAGATCCTACATTTATTCAAATGTGAGATCCACATGTAGTATCCAATACCCATGTTGAGGAAGTAGAAAAGCGAATATCTATGACATAGATACTTGAAGCGATAGCCCGCTATCCTTCTTGTTCTTCTCAGATCTTCGAGTTAGAGTTTGCAATTTCTTTTCAAATGACCAAGTTCATTGTAAAAGAAGCGGACTCTATCCTTCGAGAGGTTTTGCCTTCTTGGCTTTCGGTTTCATATACCCCTTCCTTTTACGAATGGACAAAATAGAACTAGGCCTCTCTAAGGCTCGGCTTAGCAATTTTGAGCATCCCATGCGGTTCAGAAATTGATTCCTCCATGTTGTAATCCATGACAAAGTTATCATAACTTCACGGGAGTGAGTTCAAGATCACATCTTTAGCTAACTCCTAGGACATGGGGAATCAAGCCTCTCAAGCCTTGCACTCATTCTTTGGAACATTTCCGTAGGATGAACAATCATCTCGAAGCCTCCACATGTTCTAGATCTCATTGAGGTCTAGAAGCATAGTGGCAAGCATCGAGCATCTGCATCCACAGAGTCATCTTTATGCTTCGTATAAGCATCAGTCTGAGCTCTTGGATCAGCAGCTGAAGGCTCGTCAAGAATGGGTTGATTGATGAGATGCTCTTTTCTTTCGTGTTTAGGATCAACGCTTAAGTTCCCAAACATGTCAAGAGAGTTTGTCTCATCGAGTTCGTCCTTCTCAAGGACTGATCGCATTGATGGTGTTGAAGTGTTACTAGACTACATGATTCTACAACTAAAGGTATGCAAAGTTTAAGTAGTAACCTCCCACTGAATTAACAACCCTCTTTATAATTAGTGGGCTAAGATCCATATTTGGCTTAAATTTAAGTCCGCTTTGGCGGGGCAGCTTAAATTAAGTTATTTAGGTAGGCAAAGCCCTTGCCAATTACATCATATGTAACTCTTAGATCTTTATGGGATTCAATCATCATATGACGTGGCATGTTTAATCCCATCTAATGCCTTGAGATCCAAAACCGTTTTGATAATCTCAATTAAGTCAGGACAATAATGAATATTGAGTATCACCATTACTCACTCTTGTCTCACCAAGATAACTCGGATGCATCCACTTTGGTGGAACATACAAATGGGCGATCTAGGTTTTGACAAGTATTCATTTATTGGTGGCATTATGACTTAAGATTTTATTTAGAGGGTATAATTAGATTAATCCTATTAATTATACTTATATGAATGCAATCACTATTGTATCTCATATAATATCTAAATTAATTATGAGTGATCTAGTCAAAACATAATTAAAAATTCTAAATTAATTACGAGTGATCTAATCAAAACATAATTAAAATTCTAAATTAATTATGAGTGATCTAATCAAAACATAATTAAAATTCTAAATTAATTATGAGTGATCTAATCAAACCATAATTAAAATTGTGACACAACATGGCTCAGCCTTAACCTAAAATCCTCTCAAGCCAATGAGAGGACTTCTCTAAAACAAAAAGAAGTACATCAGGAGTATTTTAAGAAAGAGGCATGGCTCGCAGACCATATTTAAAATTTACAACAATTGTAAAACTCTAGAGCCATGTTGTTCACCATACCCAAACAACTTTTGAAAGGTAAATCACAACATATATTAAGTCATACAATTATGAAATAAAATATTATGATTAATCTTATCATGATTTAAATTTTCTAATTTATATTATATTATAAATATAATATAATATCATGATTTAAATTCTCTAATTTAAATTATATTATATACTATATATAATATAATATCATGATTTAATTCTCTAATTTATATTATATTATAAATACAATATAATATCATGATTTAGATTATCTAATTTATATTATATTATATACTATATATAATATAATATCATGATTTAAATTATGTAATTTACATTATATTATATACAATATATAATATAATATCATGATTTAAATTCTCGCGCTACGACAATCAGCCGGGATCCCTACGGCGGTCTCGTTAGAAATTTCAAAATAAAATATTATTTTCAAAAATAATTCCCCAAAAAAACGTGATTTTTTCGAAAATAATTTCAAAAAAAGCGTGATTTTTTTCCCGAAAATTTCAAACCTAACGAACCGTCGACATCGGATCCGAACGTTTCAGATCACGCGAATCGGCTACACAGTCGATTCGAACAATTGGAAGACGACGCAATATCCGACTAGCTATCCGTAGAAACCCTAACGCGAGTTTTGTAATTCAAACGCATACAAAGATCGGTTTTAGCATATATATCATATATATATATATATAAACACGCGTAAAACCTAATTTAAACGCACTGCAGTTGAGTTGGCTCGATGCCCTTGTTGGGATCCGTACACGCGGATTGGAGTAAAAAAAATCACGGATCCCTTAGGCGGATCGCTCAGCGGCGTTTAAATCAAGGTTTAGGGTTTAGAATCGTACCTTTGCGAACGATTTGAACTGGTGGGCTACCTTCTCGATCAGCAGAAGCCGACTCTTTAGAATCGCCTTCCTCAACCGGTATCCACACGAATGACCTTCGTAAATACACGAACGGAGGCGTGCTAGCGCCTACAAGCGTGCTCTCTATATTTTCTATCTAGGGTTTCTCGCGGCTTTCTAATACGCTCGACAAAATGTCCCGTAGGTTTTCTAAACCTAGTAGACGTATTAAATTCAAAACCAATTTTGAATATGGATTAAAAAATATATTAATTAAATCTATCGATAGATCTAATCAAATTTATTTATTTAATCCGAATTAAAAACCTACGATTTAATTTATATTTATAAATTAAATCAAGATATGATATCGTTATATTTAATTTAAAATGAGATCCAATATCTCGGTTCAAATTAAATCGATATCAATATCTTTATTCGAAAATTTAATCGAGATACAATATCTCAATTTATTATAGTTATTTAATTTATCAAATAAATTAAATACTATATATAATAATATTATTATCAATAAATAATATTATTATTATTTTATAATTTATTATATATTAAATCAAGATATGATATCATTATATTTAATTTAAAATGAGATCCGATATCTCGAGTTCAAATTAAATATGATATCAATATCTTTATTCGAAAATTAAATACGAGATACAATATCTCAATTTATTATAGTTATTTAATTTATCAAATAAATTAAATACTATATATAATAATATTATTGTCAATAAATAATATCATTATTATTTTCGAATTTAATATATTTATATATGCATATATATATATATACACACACACACATATCCTAGATTAAATAAGTATTCATTAAATCTTAAACACATTTAAGATTCAATGAATCTGGACACTCTTGCTCGTGTTAGGCCATTCTTGTGTGCGACCCTGTAGGCCCACATGAGATTGGCAGCGGGCCAATCACTGTATCGACTTCACAGTCGCAAGCGGCCTCTAGCAAGACATTGCGACTACCCAATTCATATGGGGATCGTTGATAAGTACAATGACTTGCCCCTAGGGCATAATTTCCAACAGAAGACAACGATGGTCCAAACTTGAGAATAGTCGTCACTCTGTTTGTTTTTATTCGAAAAAAGGTAAATAATGTTTTTTTGTTTTGTTTTGTATGGTACATGGCTTGTTAACTTTATTCTGCAAATTTTTAAGATTGATCACCACGAATAGGACAATGTTTTGTTTGTTCTTGTTGTCGGAGAAAAAAGAACATAAAGTTAAAGACAAACAAGGAAGGCGATTGGGAAATAAAAATTTTATTTAATAATTTTTTTTTTTCTGCTCAACGGGTTTAAATAGAGAACCCATCACGAAGAATGTGAAAGCGCTAGGAAACATTAACGAGGAGACGCATATTTGCTCGAGAATACGAGGAGACGCCTAGTTGGGAAGTTTATGTGAAGGCCGAAGAGACTGCAAATTCATTTCAACAATGGGGAAGGGACTCTTGAAAAGAATGAACTTTCATTTCAACAATGAGTTTTAGGAACTGATATTTGATAAAAGGACGGTCTTAAAAGTAATTGAATTAAAAATTAGTTTTAGGACCGGATACCAAGTAATATATCGGTCTTAAATGAGTTTTAGGACCGGATATTTGATAAAAGGACGGTCTTAAAAGTAATTGAATTAAAATTAGGACCGGATATAAGATAAAAGTCCTAGGTCTTAAAAGTTTGTATAAAAGTAAATTGACGAATTCATCATCGACGTTTATCTCTCCCGCCATCTGTCTTTATATACTCCACACACTACCTCCTCTTTGTCCTTGTTAACTCCTCACTTCCTAGCTCTCGCTGACTTCTCAAAATCCTCAAACCATGGTTAGATACAAGCAAGCGCTCGTAGGGGTGCATACGCCTCACTCTCGTGCCATGGCTAGATCATTATATGGTGCGCCTCCTCCGGCGACGTGCGTCGTATTGTTTCCGAAGACTCTCGGTCGTTGGACCCATTGTTATTTCTTCGGATGATGAAGAGATTGCTCATGCCGCACCCCCTCGATCCTTACGCGATCCTTTTCTTGCTGAGTTCAACCGTCATCTTGAAGCCGGCCATGCGAGATGTTCGTAATCCCCCTCTCCAACCTGTTGGCCCCAGCGCGCCTACCTCGACCCCTCTCCGCTCTCTGTAATGATCCATTCATATTGCGGGTGGAGAGAATAAGACAACAACTTGCCGATCTCCCGCGGAAATTAATGCTCTTCACTT
Organism: Acacia pycnantha; assembly: GCA_025563575.1. Classification (NCBI taxonomy): domain Eukaryota; kingdom Viridiplantae; phylum Streptophyta; class Magnoliopsida; order Fabales; family Fabaceae; genus Acacia; species Acacia pycnantha. Next base: position 454,616 of record JAMWYP010000325.1, on the reverse strand, counting down.
GCCAAATCGCCGAGGTTGTTCAGTCAGATTCTTGTGGATGATAATATTCAGCTTGTTTTTCATTTGTGTTTTTGTTGTTGTGTATATATTCTTGAATACTCGTGTTCCGGCTCGAAATTTCCCTCTCGGCTTCGTGGCCTTCGCCCGTACCTTTCTCGACAATCACTCTCTGGTTCCTTAGCTAAACGTCTATAGACGAAGTCTGTAAGAGATGTTTCGGTTAAAACTTTATTACTTTCCGGCTTATCGTTCTTGGTTTTCATGGGTTTAACGAAATCGGTGTAATGTTGTTATGGGTATTCTCTCGTTGTTAACGAATATTGTTTTTTGAAGATTATATTTGCACTTTAGACCTACCCAACTGACCAACAAGTGTTTTTAGGTTACTCTTGTTTGTCTTGTTCGCAACATCAACGTTCGTGAGCGAGAAGTAAGACGACTCGACAGAAACGCATATGCTACGGGTTAGTCCACAAGACCTTCATCCCACATTTAATTTCCTCGTCTTGCATTTATTTTGGTTCTTCGATTCATTGTGATGCATTTATGACCAAATGTAATTCTTAATTCGTCTAAATAATATATAGGAATTATATGGGTATGGCATGGTGAACAAGTGCCATCAAGTGGGAAACAACATGGGGAAGTGGCCTTTGATGATAATGACACGGATATGGATGATCGCATAGAGGACATTATCCGTGATGTAGGAGAAGAGGCTTTTGAGCGATCACATGCATATGGTAATATGTGCAGTGATGCGAGACACCGCTATACCGTGGGTGTAAAAATACCAATTGTTGAACGCCGTATTGAAATTGGTAAGCTTGAAGGCACGTCATGGATGGAGCGACAAGAGTTTTTCAATTGCTTGAGGCTTTGAAGGACATGCTTCCGGATGATAACGTGTTGCCGCATCGCTACTATGATGCTAAGAAGATACTTTGTCCAGGGATGGAGTACAAAAAGATCCATGCATGCCCGAATGATTGTGTATTATATAGAAAAGAGTTTGAAGAGAAGCGAGTTGTCCGATGTGTGAAACCCTACTACACAAGTCGGATAAGGGGCTCGCAAAAGTGTTGTGGTATCTTCCAATCATACCAAGGTTCAAGCGGTTGTTTGCGAATGAAAATGATGCAAAAAATGCGAGGTGGCATGCAGATGAGAGGATTTCGGATGGACAGCTTCGACATCCGGCCGATTCTTCTCAATGGAAGAAGATCGATCAATTATTTCCGAACTTCGGCGAAGAACCTAGGAACCTCAGGCTTGCCCTTAGCACGGATGGAATGAATCCCTATGGAAGCCTTAGCAGCATACATAGCTCATGGCCCGTAGTCCCGATTGTTTACAACTTATCTCCTATGTTATGCATGAAACGAAAGTACATCATGTCAGTCTATGTTGATTTCGGGACCAAAACAACCCGGAAATGACATAGATGTTTACCTAGAGCCCTTGATCGAAGACTTGAAGGAGTTGTGGGAAGAAGGTGTCGATGTTTTTGACTCTTTCAAGAAGGAGGTCTTTAGAATGAGAGCCATGATATTTTGTACTATAAACGACTTCCCAGTATATGGGAACTTGTCGAGGTATAGTGTAAAAGGCCATAAAGCATGTCCGGTTTGTGAAGAAGGCACATGCTACCATCAACTTCAACATGGAAGAAAGACGGTGTATCTTGGACATAGGAGATTTCTTAGACGGGGCCACCCATATCGTCGATTAAAGAAGGCCTTTTTTGGTGGCCAAGAGTATGAAGAAGCTCCGGTAGCATTGACTGGGGAGCAAGTGTATGAAAAGGTTAAAAATATCAGTGTCATCTTCGGTAAGCATGGAAAGAGTAGAAAAGAAACAAATATATGGAAGAAGAGATCTCGTATTCTTTGATCTTCCCTATTGGCGCAATCTTGATGTGAGACATTTGTATTGATGTCATGCATGTGGAGAAGAACGTATGTGATAGTATTGTGGCACGCTTCTCAACATACAAGGTAGTTCGAAGGATGGTGTGAAGGCAAGATTGGATTTGCAAGCAATGGGAATACGCGAAGACTTGCATCCAAGGCCATATGGGAAGAGAACTTATTGTCCCCGGCTTCTCATACTTTGTCTAAGGATGAGAAACGAAGCTTTGTGAGTGTTTACATGGCACAAAAGTTCCCTGTGGTATTCTTCAAATTTTAAGAGGCTTGTCTCGATGAAGGACTTGAAATTAGTAGGCCAAAAGTCTCATGACTTGTCATGTCTTGATGCAACAGCTACTCCCCAAGTAGCTATTCGAGGGATCGCCGAATATGATCTTCGGTCGTTTTGACTAGACTTTGTTTCTTCTTCAATGCGGTTTGTAGTAAAGTTTTCAAGATTGAAAAGTTGGATGAATTGGAGAATGAAGGATATCTTATCTTGTGCCACCTTGAAAAGCTTTTTGTTCCTTCATTTTTTGACATCATGGTTCATCTCATTGTTCATCTAGTGAGGGAGATAAAGTTGTGCGGCCCTATCCATTTACGGTGGATGTACCCTATTGAAAGATCTATGAAATTCCTAAAAGGGTATGTGAAGAACGCGTCACCGGCCGAAGCATCAATTGTTCGAAATATGTTTACAAGAGGCCATGGAATTTTGTCAAAATTATTTGGCCAAAGTAAGACATATTGGGCTTCCAAAACGTCGGCAATCTTGAAGGGGGTAGACGTGGGGCTTCGGTAAAGAGTGTGGATCGTGATGAATTGTCACAAGTCCACTTATACATCTTGAATAATGTTGATGAAGTTCAAGCCGACATATCTCGCACATAAAGAGGCTGTAAGGAAAGAGAACCATCGAATGACCGAACAAAGGTTGATTAGGGAGCATAACGAACTTTTGCAAACTGGTTCAAACAAAAGGTCGAGGGATCGAATGTGTTTCGAGACAATGAAATGGTTAGCACGTGGTCCCGAGGTTTGATGTCATAAGTTGGAATTCGTATGTGATCAATGGTTATACATTTTACACGAAGTCCCTAGATGATAGGAGCACAGTCCGAGCAGTGGTGTTATGTTAGAGGCCGAATCTATGCACTTCTCCGTTCGAAAGACAAGAGGCCTAAATTGGCGGTCATGCCATATTATGGGGTTATTGAAGAGATTTGGGAGGTGGACTATGTCAAAGTTAGATTTCCCATCTTCAAATGCAAGTGGGTTAATGTCAATAATGGTGTTCAGATCGATCGACTAGGATTCACTTTAGTCGATGTCAATAGTAGAAGTTTTGGAGATGAACCTTTTATTATGGCAGAGCATGCAAAACAAGTGTTCTATATCACCGATCAAGAAAATAAAATGTGGTCTGTAGCTCTCCAAGGAAAGAGGGTCATTGATATTGATGAGGAAAGTCATTCAAATTATGGTGATCTTCCCGAGAGTACTCCTTTTACAAGGGGTCTAGGACATGAACGAAGAAGATGAAGCGGATAATGAACCCGGCATAAGAAATGATCATCAAGAAGGGATATGGGAGGATATCACTTTATAAAAGTGTCAATTCATAAGGTAATTAATATTCATATGCAGTATTCTTAGAAAACTTTAAGGTTTTAACAATTATTATATTCCTTCTATGTTCTTAATTAAACAATGTCATCATTGAATATGAATTTGTTCTTGTTTTGTTTTTGTGGCGGATCCGTTTCAAAGGGGCATGTTATAAAGATGATGCATGTTACGTTGTTGGGTGGGAATCAAATGAAGGCATGGTGAATAATATATTGGACTACATTTGTATGTTGAATTACGTCTTTGCATGTATTGTAACTCATTGCCTTTGTAATTAGTTATATGTTAGCTTATTTTATAAATTACTTTAGTTGTTTTAGACTTAATTAAGAGGCCACATAACTCATGGTGGATAATATTTGTATTCTTTTTCCCAATTCAATTTATTCATGTTCATAGCTTGTAGCTTAAAGTATATCGACTTTTATGTCTTTGTTTTGTATGGTGGATTTGTGTATATATATTGATCAGGAAGAACAAAACAGGGAAAAATACGGGAAAATTTAGACCGCAAATAAAAATACGGTCTTAAATGTTCAAATATTAAGACCGGATGTATATATAACACCGCTCTTAAAGGTGTTAAGCCGGTCTTAAAAGTTGGTCTTTTAAGACCGGTCCATTGAAACAATCCGGTCTTGAAAGTCGGCCTTTTAAGACCGGGTAATTATTCCTCCGGTCCTTAGAGTCCGCTATCTTTAGGACCGGATTGATATTTGTCCTAGGTCTTAATATTTGGATCTTTTAAGAGCGGTCGACTTTGTCCGGTCTTAAAGTTTGAGTTTTAGGACCGAACCAAAATATTTCAGATTTATTTAGTACGACTTTTAAGACCGAAGGTTTAAAATGTCCGGTCTTAAAGAAAATCTTTAAGGCCGTGTAAAAGTCCGGTCTTAAAGGTCGACTTTTAATACCGCTTTGGAACAAGATCGTCGCATGGCGGTCCGGTCCTAATGTACCTTTTTTGTCCGGTCTTAAAAGCCTTTTTTCCACTAGTGTTAGGAACGCTATTCACTCACCTGTTGCTCCTTCTGAAACTATACCTTTACCAAAATCCTTTAGGTTCACTTTTCTCTTGAGCTCAAGCAATTGTCAATTCCTATAAATTTTAAAATTTATAGAAATAGGTCATCATTGGTGATCTTTTATCCTGATACATATATACTTACCTAAACATAATTAAATAACTATTGTCCTACCCAAAACTCTCAACTCATGGCTAGATACATTTATCCAAAAATATTATCATTACAGATTTTAACACCCAAAACTAAATCAACTTATATCGGTTTTTTTCCCTTCAAAGCTTCCCAATTCAAGTGAATATAATTTTAACACATGAATAGTCATCAACTCAATGGGTATTATATCAGCTCCCAAACTCAATTTCCTTAGCCACGCGTAAATGTGTTTGTTTATATGTATTTCATATTCACAAACATTAGGCTTCAAGTCTTCCTTATGGGTGGCGCGACCTTTTATTGAAGGCTGAAGAAATTTGCAGATTTGAAATATACTCCCCAAAAGTTCAAACTCAACATGCAATCCACTAAGCAAACAACAAAACCTTCATTCCATCATCCTACATTTATTGATCTTACATCCCCTACTAGCGTTTTATTTAATTTCTATCCCTTGGTTAGATTGGCTAAATCACCATCCATTTACATAGCACGCCTCAGATAAAGAAGATGATTAAGGAATCAAGTTCAGGACCTTACCTTAGCTTAAATATCCAGTTGCATGTGGGTGTGATGATTTCTTCCTTCCTCTTCTTCCCTCTCAATACCTCTCGTACTTTCGGTCTCTGTTTCTTTTCTGTGACAAGGCCGAAGTGAATGAGAATTTGGGGAAACTAGGGTGCTGCCGAAATGGTTAATGGGAGATATCAGGGAGTAATAAATTGTGCTGGCCGAATAGTTTAATGGAGGAATAAGGGAATTATGCATGTGTACATGTGTCCGCTTTTGGGGATAGGGAAAGGTGAGGTGTCTCAATATGAAAGAGGGAGGGTGTGTTATAGGACCCACTACCAAAATAATCTCATTTGATCATCTTTAATCTTACAAGACTTTTGTAATACCCTGGATATTTATTTATCCTGGAATATTATATTATGATAAATAAACTGGCTATTTTTATAGCAATGAATATATGGTCTCAAATATTGTGTTATACTTAGCTTATTTTCTAAGATATTTCTTTAGAAATTAGAGGAATTAAAGTGCCAAATGGCCAAAAATGCATTTGTGGGTCATAAAATGCCTTAAAAATATTATGATAAATCGTAAAAGGCAGTTTAATATTTATTAAAAATTAGGGAAGAATATTTTCCTTAATTTTAGTAATTTATTAAATTATTTCCTTGGAAATAAAAGGAGCAAAAATTAAATATAATTTTGGGGACCATAATTGACCCTATGATTTTTAATATAATGCATGGGACATAAATTACTAATGTCAGTGCAATTGTAATACCCCGAAATTTGAATTAAGGAATTTAAGGGGGCCAAAGTGCCAAAATGACCATAATACCCTTGTAATTATAGAAAAATGCATAAATATGCAGAATGCATGAAAAAGCTCATGTTAAAGCAAAGGTTAAGAGGTAATGAGGTATTCTAATTAAGAAAATTATCAACAAGTGATAATTAAGTAATTAGGTAATTATTAGCTAATTACTTAAGCACAAGCAAAGGAAATTCGAGATAATTATGTAAAGCTCCAAAATTAGTGATAAATGGCTAAAAATTAGCATAAATATATTGGCTAATTAATTGGAAAATTTGAAGGAAAAAGGATGAGTTTAGGTATTTTTAAGCCTAAATGCAAGAATTGACCAATAGGAAAATGTTGTGAGAAATTATGTAAAAATAATTATTTAATTAATTAAATAATTAATTAAAAAAAAAAAAAAAGAGGCAGAAAATAAAAGAAAAAAAAAAGAAAAAAAAATAATAAAAAATAGAATAAGAAATAAGAAACTTAGTTGTTAAGTTAAGTTTAATATTTTAATAATATAATTAATTAAAGTGAAAAAGGGTGAATAGTAATTTAATAATTAGGAAACGGATCCTATCTAGAGATCTAGGAATGGGATTTCCAAAGTCAAGGAAAAATAATGATCGTGGAATTTTATCTTCCGTTAAACTCTCCCTAAGTTAATTCTGAAGTCAATAGGACTTTTTCCTAATAAGACGAAATAGGGAAATTCTGAAAAAAGGGCAGATAGCCAGGTTGGAAGTAAAGACTTCAAAATTAGAGTTGTGACAACTGAGAAAGAATTGGGAATTTTTATGGACATATTTGAAATCGGTGCATCTATGTCTATAAGTGGAACTTCCTGGATTTTCGTTTGAACCTGACGCGATCGGACACGTTTTCGAGGAAACTTCAAGCTGACAGGATTGGAGCCCTATATGGAACCAAAATTTAGGTTAACTTGGACATTTCTACTGAGTGAGGAAATGGTTTCAAAGTTGTAAATCCGAATTTTGAGATTTTTCCGAAATCACGCGAATCGGGTACCGATCGGAAATCACTCTAAGCCACGGAAGGTGACACGTGGCCACCTCCCATTGGCCAATGGATGCCACCTAAGCATGGGGGCAGGTCGGCCTTGGAAGGTTGGAGAAGGTGGAAAACTTGTTTCAGAAGTTTCCACAGACTGTTCGGATCGATTCTCACAAAGTTGATCCGACTACCGAAATCCTACACCTTTTTCTATAAATACCCACCCCTCCCCTTTGGTTTTTCTCACATTTGAGAAGCAAGAGCTGATTTAGAGAGAGAAAGAAGAGAGAGGAGCTCGGGAAAATACAGCGAAGCGCTGGGTAAGTTTTCCGGTACCGAGCTTTAAGCTTTCGTAGTTCTTTCAATAGTTAGAGTAGTAATGCTAGAGTAGTCTTTATTTTTATGATTAGATATCATATGATAGGGCTATTTTAGTCAATATTTTCGAAAATCATGATGGCGTCGAAGTTCTTTGGTGCCGAAGGAAAGGCTAGTCTATGTGGGTAAGCCATTAAGTCGCCGTGAACTCGGTGAGGCCCCATGATAGACACTTACACGGCCATTACATTCGGTTTACGAGTATGTACGTGCGCGTCGGTAACCTTAACGCTGATGTTTATCGTATGCGTATTTGTGGTTGTGAGTCGGATGATATGTTGTGAGTATTGTTATGAGCTTTTGATTACATGCACTACGTGTGACACATCTACATGCACTACGTGTGACCCATCTACATGCACTACGTGTGACCCATCTTTATGCACTTCGTGTGACACATCTCGTTATACTTGTTAATATGAATGATTGTGGATGATATACGTATATGTGAATATGAGGTTAACTGATACCCGAGATCCAATGTGTTAAATTGGATCTCGGCTATAGCGTCAGTGGTCGGAAGGACCGAGGACCGAGAGAGAGAGGAAAGCAGAATCATGGTTCCGATCAAGACTTTCCGATGTTGTTCTTTTACTTTTGGAAACTCTCGGTTACTATACCATTTCGTAACTAGCCAAGTGGGCATTTTGAATATATATATATCGCTTATTCTTCCGCTCAAATGCTCTACTCGATGATGTGAAAAGATGTTTTAAAAAAAATTATACCGCTTTTGAAAAGTCGGGTTGTTACATTTGGTATCGGAGCAAAGTAGTCCTGGCATGAATTTAACTATGTTATTACGGACAGTTTGGTGCCGAAGGCAAGGCTAGTCTACGTGGGTGTGCCAATCAGTCGCCGTGAACTCGGTGAGGCCCCCATGGTAGACACTTACCTGGCCATCCTGTTCGGATAACGAAGTTATGTTCAAAAGCCTTTTAAACTTGGAGCATATTTTGAAAATGAGTACTGATATAGCCCTGAGTCAGTATACCACCCTATTACGGTGTACCAGATTGAACTGGTGTACCATCCTGAATCGGTGTACCACTTTCTGTGGGAACATCACTCTAACCCAGAGTTTATGGTGGATTTGGGCCACGTTGGATGAAACTCAGAATAGAAAAGATACGTACATGCAAAGTATTTGACTCATGTAGAGGAACTTTTGATGCGAAATTCCATACCCGTTTTTGAGTAGACCAAATCAATGAAACCCTGAACGAGGGAAATACTTCGGGTGCTTGTTCGTAGTGTGAATACGAAGTGTGATAGAGTCTATGTGCGGTATAGATACTAAGTGCGATAGAATCCGTGATATACCAATCAACGTTTTCCTTATATATCTGACGTTTTCCCTAATAGAGGAAAAGAACGCGACATGGCGAACCTAAGAGGAGCCGGAGCTCCCGCAGGCCGAGGCAGAGGCGTGAGGAGGACGAGGTAGACAACCTCGGGTAAATCCGGTACCAAACCAACCGGAGCAAAATGAGATACGTGAAATGAGGAGAACTCTGCAAGAACAGGGGGCTCTCATAGCTGAACTCCTTGGGGAAAGGCAGGAGAGACAGAGACAATTGCATGATCGACAAGCTGAGGGAGAACAACATTCTGAAGAAGAAGAAAATGAGCAAAGTGATGAGCACGATGAGGAATCTGAGGGATCAGAAAGGTCCCAGTCACCTCCACGACATAGGAGAAATTTGTGCACCACACAACATTGGGTCACACAGCTTTGCAAGCTCAAGCCACCGCTTTTCATGGAAAGAACGAATTGGTGAGGATTGGGCGATGAGCTTAGACAAGATTTTCGAAGTGATGGAATGTCCAGGGACCGGAAAGCTCACCGGCAATTTATAAGCTGGAAGGGGCGCACATAGATGGTGGAAGAGTGAAGCCACGACGTTGCGAACCCATGTTTGCCCTGTCACTGGGAGATGTTCATAGGAAAATTCAATGAACAGTATTTTCCTCCCTCGGTGCGAGTGATCAAGGAGGAGGAGTTCCTTCAAATCAAGAAAGCCGGAGGAATCATTTGACGATTACTTTGCCACGGCTCACCAACCCGTCTCGGTATTCGTCATATCCGAAAAGTAATGTTAACGAGAGCTGGAAGGCGAACGAGGTTGATTCACGGGCTAAAGTACGACATAAGGGCCATTGGTGTCTCAACGGTTTCTGTCATGGCACAAGCGGTAGAATCTTGCCGGATGACCGAACGCAATCGAAGGAGTTACGTATCTCACGGAATCACAATGGTAGCCGTGCCGATCGTAGCGAAGGCAACCGTGGAACCTCCTCACGTAAGAGAGAGGAGGGTGGTCCATGATATTAGAGCTCAGTAGAGATCTAGTTCAACTATAGTATGATCCGGGTGTTAAACCTCTACGAATCCTTTTGGGATGCATATAGATATTTTCTTATGATGTAATAGTAGCTACACCATTAGGTGTAAGCTTTTAGCTTGTAAAGCGTGTTGTGAACCAAGTTGCAAGTATAATATAAATCTTGTTACTATTTCCTAACGTCAACGACAATCTCGATTGTGTTAGATTAGCGCCATATCAAATGACGTCAAACGAAACTAAAGTCCGAGAAGGCAACTTGAAAGAATAGCCGAGATGTTAATATAGAGGTGTAGTTTTGGATCTAACGGGATAGTACCGCAGATTCATAAAGAATGTTCATAACTTACAAGTTCACAAGTAAGTAATCAAATTAACGTTGAACAAAGACGTGAGACAAGCTTTCACGGAGCAAGGAAGAAGTTGGTCACAAAGGCATCAAGAAATTGATGATCCCAAATCCAAGTAGATTTTCTAATGGTACCAATAGATAAGGATTGGGATATGTCTAGGCTGCAAAGATGACAATGTGATGACTTACCACTCTCAAGCTTCTCAAGTCAGAACCAAACTACACATGACCTAGAGATAGTATTTGTCATGTTTCTTAGTGATTATAAAACAAACCACGATTTTATTATTAAGTATTAGGTATCTTATGTTGCCATGGTGTATGGGAACCATGGGAACATAATATATCGAAGTACGACGTGATATCCATGAGTACGAGATATATGGTATTGTCGCGGTGTATGGGAACCACGGTGATACGAAGATATCGAAATACGACATGATGAATGTGTAGTACGCGGTATTATGGGTGCCACGGAAACACTATATATATCAACTCAAAACATGATAAAAACTTTATGGTCAAACCAAAACGAATTCTCGATCACCAGGAGGAGCAGCTGACAGACAGAGTGAAGACCCGACGCGTATAGCCCAGAGTCCGAGTAGGACGGAGTCTAGTTAGTACAAAGTATAGTGGGTTGGGTACAAATTTCGAGGGCGAAATTTTGTTTAACGGAGGGAGAAATGTAATACCCCGAAATTTGAATTAAGGAATTTAAGGGGGCCAAAGTGCCAAAATGACCATAATGCCCTTGTAATTATAGAAAAATGCATAAATATGCAGAATGCATGAAAAAGCTCATGTTAAAGCAAAGGTTAAGAGGTAATAAGATATTCTAATTAAGAAAATTATCAACAAGTGATAATTAAGTAATTAGGTAATTACTGGCTAATTACTTAAGCTTAAGCAAAGGAAATTTAGAGATAATTATGTAAAGCTCCAAAATTAGTGATAAATAGCTAAAAATTAGCATAAATATATTGGCTAATTAATTGGAAAATTTGAAGGAAAAATGATGAGTTTAGGTATTTTTAAGCCTAAATGCAAGAATTGACCAATAGGAAAATGTTGTGAGAAATTATGTAAAAATAATTATTTAATTAATTAAATAATTAATTAAAAATAAAAGAGGCAGAAAATAAAAGAAAAAAAAAACGAAATAAAAAAATAATAATAATAAAAGAATAAGAAATAAGAAACTTAGTTGTTAAGTTAAGTTTAATATTTTAATAATATAATTAATTAAAGTGAAAAAGGGTGAATAGTAATTTAATAATTAGGAAACGGATCCTATCTAGAGATCTAGGAATGGTATTTCCAAAGTCAGGGAAAAATAATGATCAGTGGAATTTTATCTTCCGTTAAACTCTCCCGGTTGGAGCCCTATATGGAACCAAAATTTAGGTTAACTTGGACATTTCTACTGAGTGAGGAAATGGTTTCAAAGTTGTAAATCCAGAATTTTGAGATTTTTCCGAAATCACGCGAATCGGGTGCCGACGGGAAATCGGCTCGAAAGCTTCGGAAGGTGACACTTGGCCACCTCCCATTGGCCAATGGATGCCACCTAAGCATGGGGGCAGGTCGGCCTTGGAAGGTTGGAGAAGGTGGAAAACTTGTTTCAAAAGTTTCCACTGGACTGGTTCGATCGATTCTCAAAGTTGATCCGACTACGAAATCCTACACCTTTTTCTATAAATACCCACCCCTCCCCTTTGGTTTTTCTCACATTTGAGAAGCAAGAGCTGATTTAGAGAGAGAAAGAAGAGAGGAGCTCGGGAAAATCTGTAGCGAAGCTCTGGGTAAGTTTTCCATGCAGGAGCTTTAAGCTTTCGTAGTTCTTTCAAGAGTTAGTAAAGCTAGAGTAGTCTTTATTTTTATGATTAGATATCATATGATAGGGCTATTTTAGTCAATATTTTCGAAAATCATGATGGCGTCGAAGTTCGGCAAAATTTTGGGAAGAAAATAGCCTATGTAGCGAAGCGCTGCGAAATTCGCCAAGTAGGGGTATAGGGGCAAAATGGTAATTTTTACCGAAAATGCCAGTTATTGTGTCAAATCACTAATGGAAGTGATATTACTCTTATAGGACGTCAGAAAACCTAATCAACTGCCGTTACGCTGCCCGACGAGCCATTTCACGTTTTTCCGTAGAAAAGTAAGATTTCCGACGGAAGTGCCGTCTACCGTCAACGAAGGTACGTCCGCGTACTGTAACACTAATCTGATGTTCATGGTATGCATGTATGTGCTATGTGTATTGTTATGGTATGTTTATTGAATGCAAATATGTTAGAACAGTTTTGGTGCCGAAGGAAAGGCTAGTCTATGTGGGTAAGCCATTAAGTCGCCGTGAACTCGGTGAGGCCCCGTTCGGTTTACGAAAGTATGTACGTGCGCGTATTGGTAACCTTAACGCTGATGTTTATCGTATGCGTATTTGTGGTTGTGAGTCGGATGATATGTTGTGAGTATTGTTATGAGCTTTTGATTACATGCACTACGTGTGACACATCTACATGCACTACGTGTGACCCATCTACATGCACTACGTGTGACCCATCTTTATGCACTTCGTGTGACACATCTGTTATACTGTTAATATGAATGATTGTGGATGATATACTGTATATGTGAATATAAGGTTAACCGTTACCTGAGATCCAATGTGTTAAATTGGATCTCAGCTATAGCGTCGAGGCGGAAGGACCGAGGACCGAGAAGAGAGGAAAGCGAGCAGAATCATGGTTCCGATCAAGACTTTCCGATGTTGTTCTTTTATTTTTTGGAAACTCTCGGTTACTATACCATTTCTGTAACTAGCCAGTGGGCATTTTGAATATATATATATATCAGTTATTCTTCCGCTCAAATGCTCTACTCTGATGATGTGAAAAGATGTTTTAAAAAAAAAAATTATACTGCTTTTGAAAAGTCGGGTTGTTACAGCAATAGTTGTGAGAAAATGATTAATCCTCATTAAGAAAATTATCAACAATTAGTAAGTGATTAAATAAATAATTAGTGGCTAATTGTTTAAGCATGAATCAAGGGAATATTCAGAGTTAATTATGTAAAACCCTTTAATTAAATGTTTATGGGTAAAATTAACATAAAATATACTTGCTAATTAATTAGAAAAGGTTAAGAAAAATATATGAGATTAAGTACATAAAATCCCTAAAGATTAATTGATTAACAAAAGATCACTAATCATGTGATTAAGGCACTAATTAGACTTTTTAATCAATTTCTACAAATTAAACATTAATCAAGGGTTAGGATGTAATCTCCTAAACCAAGATCAAAGGTCTACAATTATTCTATTAATTTTAAGTGCCTAAATCCATGTAATTAAGTAAGAACCAATGGGAGAATTTTGTGAAATAAATAAGATAATTAAAATATAATATTAATTAATTAAAAAACAAAAATATAAATGAAAATAGAGAGTTGGCCGAAATTTAGGATATTTTTGGAGCAAAAGAGATTTTTGTGCAAGTTGTAATATAATAATAATATAAAATGAGATATTTGTGGACAAAGCAAATAGGATAAATGAGAACCGATAAAAATTAAATCCTATCTTGAAAAGCATGAACTAGGTTTCTAAGATCAGGACATATTATAAACAAGTGTATTTTTATCTCGGAGTAGGTTATCTCCGAAGTCATTTCCGTAACCGGCGGAATGTTAAAGAGAAAAGACGAAAAAGATATTTTGTGAAAAAGGGCAGATAAGAAAAATGGGAACCAATGGAAAATAAATCATAACTTGAAATCCTTGGATTAAGTAGAAAACATCTGGACATATTATGAATCAGTGAATTTTTGTCTCGAAGTTGGTGTTACCGGAAGTCATTTCTGTAACCGACAGCGTTTGTCCCAAAATTTTTAGCAAGCTAGGAAATACCCTGAATGGGATCAAAAATTTCATTAATCCAAATATTTCTAAAGAGGAAGATTAGACCTTCAATACAACGTTGTTGGATGTTTGAGATTTTCTAAGATTACGCGATTAGAACACCGAACAGGGGACTTTATCGGTAGAAACTCCATAAAGCAAGGATGACATCACTTATGTGACATCATCCTTGGAGGGATGACATCATGGGAGGTCGGCCAAGGCAATTGGAGGGCCAAGATGAAGCCATGCATTTGAGCTTTGATCCAATGGTTGAGGTTCAATATGGTAAAGTGTGAATAGTGCAAGTTGTTTGCCTATAAATAGCTTGCAATCCTTTTGCAAAATTCTCACCAATTCACTCTTTCTTAGTTCGAAAATTTCAATAAGAGAAGAGAGGAGGAAGAGCTTAGAGAAAGTTGTAGCGAAGCCCTGGGTAATTTCTTCGGTCATTAGTCTTAAGTTCTAGTATTTCTTTCGGTAGTTATAGTAGAAATGCTAATTTAATCTTTAATCTTCCAAGTTAGTTTAGATATCATGTTTTAGGGTTAAATATGATATTTATTTCGAAAATATGTTGGAAAAAGAGATATGGCAAAATTTTGGAAGATTAGAGTCAAAGTAGCGAAGCTCTGGCGAAATTTAGCCGATTAGTAAAGTCAGGGGCAAAATGGTAATTTGTACCTAAAATGCATGTTATGATGTCAAATATTAATAAATGTGATATTATCCTTATAGGATATCTGCGACTACGTTCCGGCTGTCAAACAGACCGTTTTCCGTCAGAAGTACTGAATTCCGTCAAACGTACCGAAATACCGTCAACAAGGTACGGACGCGTACTGTAACCCTAACTCTGTGCTGCTCATATACATATATGTGATAGATACGTTCATAGACTGAGGCTCTGTTTAGGGTCATCGAGTATACATACAGCTTTACACGGGTTATAGTATTGGTAATACCGTTTGGGTTTTCCTAGCGCTGAGGACACATGTTGTTATCGTGGCACTGGGTATGTGCAGACTGTTGTGTGGGACTTTACATCTGCTCTGTGCTTATGTTCTGTCATTGTATTGATCATGCATCTGCTCTGTGCTTATGTACTAATATGCTGCTGTTATGTCATGAATATCTGTCATCCATATACTGTTTTATTTGAGCATGAGGTTAACCGTTACCTGAGATCTGATGGGTATTGGATCTCAGTTGTAGCTTCAGGGTCGGGAGGATCAAGGATTGGAGATAGGGAAAAGCAACACGAGTAGACCGCTGGTTGGGGATTTTCCTTTTCGTTTATGTATTAATTTTGAGAACATACGGATGAATGTATCAATATTATATTACACTATGGTTGATGTTTTAATATGATCGGTTACTCTTTCGCTCCAATGCTCTACTCTGATTGAAAAAAAAAAATTTCTGCTTTTAAAAATGGGATGTTACAACTTTTATTTGCAACTTGGCCCTTTACTCCTTAAGTTGCAACTATTGGATAAGTGTTAGAAATTAATCCTTAATTCCATATAAGGATTTTTCTTCCTCACTTAGCTTCTCTAGGCCTTAAAATATTACCTAAAATTTCTAGGCCACAATTTATCCTCTAACTATATTTATCCTTGAATTTTTGGAAAAGTAGGTCCTAAATTCCAAATAATGGCTTTAAGACTATTTAAGCCAATCTTTCGTAATTAAACCCCTAATAATAGTTCTAGATCCTCAAAATAATATTTCATACTTTTTCTCTAAATTTTCAAGGTCCAAAAACACTATTTTTTCCTCAAAGTAAGCCTAAGATTTTTGCATATTTCTGACTTAACAGTCTTCTTATCGTAGTCTTACTTTCCTTGTCCCAAAATTTGGGATGTTACAGTACTCATACTCAATCGCATCCCCAATATTCGTATCCCTCCCAATCTCATCTTGTGATTCTATATAACATGAAAGAGGTAAGTCAAAGTACTCTTGAATGAAACAGAGTTGCATCTCTTTCTTTGGCAATGAGTGTAATACCCGCATATTTATTTATTTGAAATATTATATTTTGATAAATAAATTAGCTATTTCTGATAGGTGAAATTATGATCTCAAGACTTGTGTTAATATAGCCTATGTTCCTAAATTAAATTTTGTGGGAAATTAGAGAATTTTAGTGCCAAAGTGCCAAATGATGAAAATGCCCTTGTGGGACATAAATAACTTAGGAAAATTATGGAAAATCCTACAAGGAAGTAAAATAATTATTAAAATTAGGAGAGTATATTATCTCTAATTTTGGTAATTTAATAAAATATAACCTTGAAAAAATTAGAGGAGAATAAACAAAAAGTATTGTAATGATCAAAATGCCACTGTAAATGCTAATATTATGCACGGGACATAAAATACTAATGTAAATACAAAATTTGAGAGGTAATGAGCTATTATAATTAAGAAAATTAGCAAAAAATATTAAGGAATTAATTAAGTAATTATTGGCTAATTACTTAGGCATGAACAAAGGAAAATTCAAAGATAATTATGTAAAACCCTAAAATTAGTGGTAATGGCTAAAAAATTAGCATAAATATATTTCCTAATTAATTGGAAAATATGAAGAAAAATTAGTGAGATTAAGTAATTTTAAGCCTAAATACAAGTATGGGCCAATAGGAAAATTTTGTAAAAAATTATATAAAAATAATTATTAAATTATATAATAATTAATTTATATATATATGTGTGTGTGTGTGTGTGTGTGTGTGTGTGTGTGTGTGTGTGTGTGAGGGCCGACATCTTTTAAGGGAATAAGAAGAAAAAAAATAGGAAGAGTGTAAATGATAAACTCTTAATTAAATATTAATTAAAGTTAAAAGTTAAAAAATAAATAAACACCGATAGGAATTGGATCCTATCCGAAAAACTACGAACAAAATTTCTAGAGTCAGAGTAAAATATTACTGAGTGGATTTTTATCTCGAATTGGGCTGTTACTGAAGTCGATTCCGAGATCGGTAGGAGATTCTAGTAATAAGACGAAATAGGGAAAATCTGATAAAAAGGCAGATAGTCATAAAATTAGAATTTGAACAAAATAAATTGTAACTCAACATCGGGGATGAGTTTATGATTATCTGGACATATTTGGAGTCGGTGAATTTTTGTCCGAAAGTGACAATTCAGTAGTGAATTAGTAACGGGCACGTTTTCGAGAAACTTCCGCGGGCCGTTGGAACCTGTATGGAATCAAAAATTTGTTTAACCGGACATTTCTAATAAGTGAGAAAATGTCTTCAAAGTTGTAATTCAGATTTTTGGGATTTTACGCGATTACGCGAATCGGACCCGTCGGGGAATTTCTGTCGGAACCGGGGCATAAAGCAACTTTGTGACATCATCCGAGATGACATCACAGGGCTGCCACCTTTCCCATTTATGTCGACCAAGGGGGTGGATGGCCAAGATCAAGCCATTTCATCCAAGTGCGATCCGACGGTCAGAATCCGGTCTGGTAAAGTGTGAATAGTAACTTCAAAACCCTATAAATACCCCCCCTTTCATTCATTCTTCACACCACTTCTTGAGAGAAAAACCGAAATTTAGAGAGAAGTTAGAGAGAAGGAGGAGCCAGGGGAATTCTGCAGCGAAGCTCTGAGTAAGTTTTTCGGTACTCAGTCTTAAGTTTCGGTAGTTAGCGTAGAAATGTTAGAATAGTCTTTAATCTTCCGAGTATGATTAGATATCATATGATAGGGGTATTTTAGTACTAAATTTCGAAAATCATGGTGGGGTCAGAGTTCTGGCAAAATTTTGGAAAGTCGGAGTCAAAATAGCGAAGCGCAGTAACCTTGATCTGCTGTCGTTACGCTGTCCGACGTACCGCTGTCAGCCCGCTGTTTCCGTCAACAGTACAGTTTCCGTCAAAACGTACCAGGAGTACCGCAAATCGTCAACGGAGGTACGGACGCGTACTGTAACACTAATCCTATGTTTCTCATATACATATATTTCATAGATACGTTCATATACCGAGGCTCTGTCCAGGGTCGTCGTTATACATACAGCCTTGTACGGGTTATAGACATGATAATACCGTTTTGAGTTTTCCTAGCGCTGAGGACACGTGATCGTGGCACAGGGTAATGTGCAGGCTATTGTTGTGTAGGAATTTACATACTGCTTTATGCTTATGTCATGTCTGTGTCACAATGTTGTTGTGTAGGACCTTACATACTGCTCCGTGCTTATGTTCTGTTTGTGTCACAATTATCTGATAAGATGCTACTGTTATGTCATGAATATCTGTTGTCTATATACTGTTTTATTTGAGCATAAGGTTAACCGTTATCTGAGATCCAATGTGGTAAATTGGATCTCGGCTATGCTCAGTCCGGTGGACCGAGGATTGGAGACAGGGAAGCGGCATGTCTAAGCGATAGCCAGGAGAACCCTTTTCGTTTTACGTAGTTACTTTCAAACTCTAGGATAACTGTAATCGTTACTATGTTACACTATGGTTGATATTTTGATATGAATCAGTTACTCTTTCGCTCCATTGCTCTACTCTGATTGAAAAAAAAAAAATTCCGCTTTAAAAATTGGGATGTTACATTTTTGGTATCAGAGCATGCATTCTGGCATGAATTTAACTATGTTACCACGAACGGTTTGGTGCCGAAGGCAAGGCTAGTCTACGTGGGTGTGTCATAAGTCGCCGTATAAGTCGGTGAGGCCCCCATGGTAGACACTTACCTGGCCATTCTGTTCGGATAACAGAGTTATGTTCAAAAGCCTTTTAACTTTGAGCACATTTTTGAAAATGAGTACTGATATGACCACTGGTGTAATGTGTAGAGATGGACAGAGATGAGAACCCATACGTCCTTCGTTTCGGGAGGTGGAGACGTACTGCACGTCGATCAGTAGTGCCAGCAATGGTGGGCCACAGGATGAATCCTGACCCTGTCTACCCTCCGCTCGAACCCGAACCCCCGGTTGATATAGCTAACCCCGTCCAAGAGTATTATAATGGCCTTCTTATTGATCCTAATTTCTCCATAGGACAACTGAGTGAACCAGAACCATCATATCACCCTGTTTCAGAGTACACTGACCCTGAATCCCTTAGCCATGACCTGAGCGAACTTGAACTAGGAAATCAACCCGAACCAGGGAGCCCTGCTGGGTCAACCCATTCCTCGGTAGGAGACAACTTCGACTACCCCGAAATCCAAAATATTGATAATGAGATAGCCGACCCTGATGACTATCGCTATGTCCTCAAGGACAATAGGGCACTAACACTTCGGTTAGAGTCATGTTACATTCAAGCCAAGTACTACACCGAAACTACCAAAGATGACATGGAAGAGAGATACCCAGAGTTCCTGGCCCGGAGTTTAGTTACGATAGACTAAATTTCGAGCGCGAAATTTTGTTTAAGGGGGGAGAAATGTAATACCCGCATATTTATTTATCTGAAATATTATATTTTGATAAATAAATTAGCTATTTCTGATAGGTGAAATTATGATCTCAATACTTGTGTTAATATAGCCTATGTTTTTCTAAATTAAATTCTGTGGGAAATTAGAGAATTTTAGTGCCAAAGTGCCAAATGACGAAAATGCCCTTGTGGGACATAAATAATTTAGGAAAATTATGCAAAATCCTAGAAGGCAGTAAAATAATTATTAAAATTAAGAGAGTATATTATCTCTAATTTTGGTAATTTAATAAAATATAACCTTGGAAAAATTAGAGGAGAATAAACAAAAAGTATTGTAATGACCAAAATGCCCCTGTAAATGCTAATATTATGCACGGGACATAAAATACTAATGTAAATACAAAATTTGAGAGGTAATGAGCTATTATAATTAAGAAAATTAGCAAAAAATATTAAGGAATTAATTAAGTAATTATTGGCTAATTACTTAGGCATGAACAAAGGAAAATTCAAAGATAATTATGTAAAACCCTAAAATTAGTGGTAATGGCTAAAAAATTAGCATAAATATATTTCCTAATTAATTGGAAAATATGAAGAAAAATTAGTGAGATTAAGTAATTTTAAGCCTAAATACAAGTATGGGCCAATAGGAAAATTTTGTAAAATTATATAAAAATAATTATTAAATTATATAATAATTAATTTATATATATATATATCTGTGTGTGTGTGTGTGTGTGTGTGTGTGTGTGTGTGTGTGTGTGTGTGTGTGTGAGGGCCGACATCTTTTAAGGGAATAAGAAGAAAAAAAATAGGAAGAGTGTAAATGATAAACTCTTAATTAAATATTAATTAAAGTAAAAAGTTAAAAAATAAATAAACACCGATAGGAATTGGATCCTATCCAGAAAACTACGAACAAAATTTCTAGAGTCAGAGTAAAATATTACTGAGTGGATTTTTATCTCGAATTGGGCTGTTACTGAAGTCGATTCCGAGATCGGTAGGAGATTCTAGTAATAAGACGAAATAGGGAAAATCGATAAAAAGGCGAGATAGTCATAAAATTAGAATTTGAACAAAATAAATTGTAACTCAACATCGGAGATGAGTTTATGATTATTTGGACATATTTGGAGTCAGTGAATTTTTATCCAGAAAGTGACAATTCCAGAAGTGAATTCAGTAAACGGGCACGTTTTTCGAGAAACTTCCGCAGGACCGTTGGAACCCTGTATGGAATCAAAAATTTGTTTAACCCGGACATTTCTAATAAGTGAGAAAATGTCTTCAAAGTTGTAATTCCAGATTTTTGGGATTTTACGCGATTACGCGAATCGGACACCGATCGGGGATTTCTGTCGGAACCAGGGCATAAAGCAACCTGTGACATCATCCAGATGACATCACAGGGCTGCCACCTTTCCCATTTATGTCGACCAAGGGGGTGGATGGCCAAGATCAAGCCATTTCATCCAAGTGCGATCCGACGGTCAGAATCCGGTCTGGTAAAGTGTGAATAGTAACTTCAAAACCCTATAAATACCCCCCCTTTCATTCATTCTTCACACCACTTCTTGAGAGAAAAACCGAAATTTAGAGAGAAGTTAGAGAGAAGGAGGAGCCAGGGGAATTCTGCGTGAAGCTCGAGTAAGTTTTTTGGTACTCAGTCTTAAGTTTCGGTAGTTAGCGTAGAAATGTTAGAATAGTCTTTAATCTTCCGAGTATGATTAGATATCATATGATAGGGGTATTTTAGTACTAAATTTCGAAAATCATGGTGGGGTCAGAGTTCTGGCAAAATTTTGGAAAGTCGGAGTCAAAGTAGCGAAGCGCTGGCGAAATTCCACCGATTAGGGGAATAGGGGCAAAATGGTAATTTTTACCTAAAATGCCCGTTATGATGTCAAATCACTAATGAATGTGATATTACTCTTATAGGACATCAGTAATCTTGATCTCGCTTGTCGTTACTGTTGTCCGACGTCTGCATTGTCGGCCGATGTTTCCGTCAACAATACAGTTTCCGTCAAAACGTACCAGGAGTACCGCAAATCGTCAACGGAGGTACGGACGCGTACTGTAACACTAATCCTATGTTTCTCATATACATATATTTCATAGATACGTTCATATACCGAGGCTCTGTCCAGGGTCGTCGTTATACATACAGCCTTGTACGGGTTATAGACATGATAATACCGTTTTGAGTTTTCCTAGCGCTGAGGACACGTGATCGTGGCACAGGGTAATGTGCAGGCTATTGTTGTGTAGGAATTTACATACTGCTTTATGCTTATGTCATGTCTGTGTCACAATGTTGTTGTGTAGGACCTTACATACTGCTCCGTGCTTATGTTTTGTCTATGTCACAATTATCTGATAAGATGATGATGTTATGTCATGAATATCTGGGGAAGCAGCATGTCTCAGTCGATAGCCGGAGAACCCTTTACTGTTTTCTGTAGTTACTTTCAAACTCTAGGATAATTGTAATCGTTACTATGTTACACTATGGTTGATATTTTGATATGAATCAGTTACTCTTTCGCTCCATTGCTCTACTCTGATTGAAAAAAAAAAAATTCCGCTTTAAAAATTGGGATGTTACAATGAGATAAGGAGGCCATGTGGTGGTGTCAAGTGTAATACCCTGAAAATCTCATTTATGATAAGTATCATATTGAGTAAATAATACTTATTGGATATAGGTAAATATGGGATCTCAAAGATCTTGTGAAGAATTTATCTTATTTTTGGGGTAGTTTCTCTTGAAAAAGAATAATTTGCAATTAGGTCCCTAAAAGTTTAGAAGTTTGCAAATAGGTCCCTAAAATATTTACGGGTTATAAAATACCCTGTGAAAATTATAAAGAGGCAAGAAAATATTTATTTGAAATAGGGAAGAATATTGTCCCTAATTTAGGTAATTTATTAAATTATTACCTTGGAAAAATAAAGGGGGAAAAGTTAAAAAGTATTATAATGACCAAAATGCCCCCGTGAATTATGATATAATGCATGAGGCATAAAAAACCAATGTAAGTATAAAAGTTGTGAGGTAATGGGTCATTCTAATTAATAAAATTAGAAGCAAGTATTAAGGAAGTAATTAAGTAATTATTGGCAAATTACTTACGCATAAACAAAGGAAAATTCAAAGATAATTATGTAAAACCCTAAAATTATTGGTAAAGGGCTGAAAATTAGCATAAATATATTTTCTAATTAATTGAAAAATATGGAGAAAAATTGGTGAGGTTAGGTAATTTTGAGCCTAAATACAAGTATGGGCCAATAGGAAAATTTTGTAAAAACATTATGTAAAAATAATTATTAAATTATATAATAATTAATTAAAAAAATAAATAAAAATATATATATTAATTGTGTGTGTGTGCCGACATGAGGGGATAAAAAAAGAAAGAAAAATGAAAATGAATAAATGTGGAGTGTAGAAGCAAAACTCTTAATTAAAAGTAATTAAGTGTAAAAATAAATAAACACCGATAGGAATTGGATCCTATCTAGAGAACCATGAACAAGATTTCTAAAGTCAGAGAAGAATAATAATGAGTGGATTTTTATCTTGAAGTAGACTGTTCCGGAAGTTATTTCCGAGATCGGTGGAGCATTTTGATAATAAGACGAAATAGGGAAAATCTGAGAAAAAGGCAGATAGTCACAGATTTAGAATTTGAAGAAAATAAATTGTAACTCAACATCTGGGAATGAGTTGAGAATTTCCTGGACATATTTGGAATCGGTGGATTTTTGTCCGAGGTTGATGATTAGAAAATTTGTTCCGTAATGCAAGACGTTTTCGAGAATCTTCGGCTGAGCACGAAATTCCCTGAATGAGATCAAAAATTTAGTTAGTCCAAATATTTTGGAAGAGGAAGAAGAGATCTTCAAGGATCTGCTTCCAGAATTCTGTGTCCCTTCAAGATTACGCGATTCGGACACCAATCGGAGATTCTACCGGCAAAAGTTTCTGGAAGCAGGACACATGGCACCTTGTGATTGGCCAAGGGATGCCACCTTGGGGAGGGGCAGGTCGGCCAAGAGAGAGAAGAGGGAAGGGAAACTTGTTTTCTAAGTTACCAAATGAAGGGCTTAGATTGATTCTCATAAAGTTGATCCGACAGTCGAAATTCCACAGCTTCTCCTATAAATAGCCTCCAAGTTCTCTTCATTCTTCACACCATTTCCTTTGTGAAATCTGAAATTAGAGAGAGGTTTTAGAGAGAGAAGCTCTGGGGGAAAAAGCAGCGAAGCTCTGGGTAAGTTTTTCGGTACTTAAGCTTTCGTAGTTCTTTCGGTAGTTGGAGTAGAAATGCTTTATTAGTCTTTAATCTTCCAAGTATGATTAGATATCATATGATAGGGGTATTTTAGTCATTATTTCGAAAATCATGATGGGGTCAGAGTTATGGCAAAATTTTGGATGATTAGAGTTAAAATAGCGAAGCTCTGGCGAAATTCCGCCGATTAGGGGCATCAGGGGCAAAATGGTAATTTTTACCTAAAATGCCTGTTACGATGTGAATCATTAATTAATATGATTTATATTTCGAAAATTATGTTGGAAGAGGAGTTATGTTGAAATTTTGGAAGATTAGGGTCAAAGTAACGAAGTGCTGGCGAAATTCCGCCGATTAGGGGGTCAGGATGGTTATTTTGACTAAAAATGTCTGTCGTAATGATAGATCCTTAACAAATACGTTGTTATGTTGATAGGATATCCCTGATTAAATTCTAACCTACTATCGTGCCGTTTACCGACAGAAATACTGATATCGTCAACAAAGGTACGTCCGCGTACTGTAACACTTATCTGATGTTTATGGTATGCATGTATGTGCTAGGTGTATTGTATGTGGTAGTTGATAGCTATGTGATATGTTTATGTACTGTTGATATGTTGAAGTTTGCTATGGGCGATATATCTGCATGCTTTTGGGCGATATATGTATACATGCTGTTGGACAATATGTGTATGCATGCTTTTGGGCGATGAGTGCACATATGCTGTAGTTGATATGATTATCTGTAGTCCATATGTTGTATATGTAGATATGAGGTTAACCGTTACGAGATCCGGTGCGGATCTCGGCTCTTAATATAGCGTCGGGGTCGGCAGGACCGAGGACCGAGGAGAGAGGGAAGCAGCAAGCTTAGAGATCGGCTGAAGACTTTCTGTTGTTACTCTTTACTTTTGAAAACTCTCGGTCACTGTACCGCTTCTGTAATTAGCCAGTGGGCATTTTAAATATATATATCAGTTACACTCTTGCTCCGATGCTCTACTCTGATGAAAACAAAAATTTATCTTGCTTTTGGAAAATGGGATGTTACATCAAGTTTCATTAAAATAACTTCCGTAGAATAATTAGATCATGGAGGCTATATATGCATTAGAAATTATCACGTTGTAATTTTTTAAACTCATAAATATAGCCATATTACTTAAATGTATATGTGAAAAAGGAATTTTATAGACACTTTTATTTATTCTACAATTTTCATTCAATTATTTATATAATTGAATGTACAAAATGCAGCATTTGGCAAGACTCAATTTTCAAACCAGACGGTGCATTTGTATTCAGTATGCATAAATAAACAAGTGGACGCGAATGACCTATCCCTCACCATTTACATATATGTAATCCTACGTAATTGAAGAAGACTAGTTAGCTCATGCAAGACTCTGATTTCTTTTCATTTTTGTTTCACCTCAAACTTCTAGAATGTGCAAATTCCCTTAGCTCCATGCCCTCTCGTTGTGGCTGATGATGTAATTTATGTAGCTTTCGTGATCTTCCTTTGATTGTTTTCAATTAATTTATTATTATTCTGATCATATTTACGAGCCACTCTTAACATGCTTTATTATGGAATCAATAAAAATATAAAAACCCCGTTAACTCTATTTTAAAATTAAATTGATTTTTAACTTTAACCCTGTTATATATATATATATATATATATATATATATATATATAGGGTGGTAGTTGAAGAATTGAATTGATTAAACTTTAGTGAAAAAGGTGGGGATTGTAATAAAGACCATACTCTACAAAGCAATTGAATCATAATTAGAAAATTAGTATTTATCAAGGACAACCCACACAGACATTTTTGTTTGACTGATATATATGTGTGTGGGCGCGCATGAGAGCGCGCCAATAAAAATATATAAAAATATACACACTCATACACATAAACACACGCATGCATGCACACATGTTTTAATGACGGGGGCGAAAATTGACATAGATACCAAAATTGACATAGAAGATGAAGTAGGATATATAGGAGCAGGGGCGGAGCCAGGAATTTTAATGACGGGGGCGAAAATAAAAAAATATCATATCATAAATAAAAGTACTTAAGATACAATACAAACCTAATATACGAAAAATTGAAAGAAATCTATTACAGAAATTAAGACAACTTCATTTGACTCTTACTCTACGTGTTTTCATATTGTTAAATTCATCAATAATTGAATCCATGGTAAAACTCAAAACAATTTCTTTTTCAATGTATGTAATCAAAGAATCACCAAGAAATTGGTCTTCCATTCTATTTCAAAGTCTGTTCTTGATTATCTTCATAGCAAAGAAAAATCTTGCAATAGTTGCTGTAAAACTTGGAAGGGTGAGTACAAGTTTAATCACTCTATGAATAAGAGGATAAATGATGGACTTTCCGATTCTTACTAGACCTTGATATAATTCAGATGTAGTTGATAATAAATTAATCAAATATGAATATTTAGAATATCAAGCTTAAAAAGTTGTAACTCCATCTGAATATATTACGTCTTACATTCATTAATTAGAAGATGAATTAAAGGTATATATATAGCTTTGAAGTAGGTGTTATCTTTGAGCAAAAAAAAGTAGGTGTTATCAAAAGACAAGAACTAATATATGCTTAATTTTCTAAAACCTACTAAGGATATGAAGGTCTTCATTTTTACTGATGACGCAGGTATTTCAAAGGGAAAAGCAAAATGGGCACTATGGAGTGACAACTTATGTGATAGGAAACACCTTATCTTCAATCCCATACCTATTACTCGTCACTCTCATTCCTGGAGCCATAGCCTATTACCTCCGAGGCCTTCAAAAACCTGCTGACAACTTCATCTTCTTCTGCATTGTATCCTCTTTTCATGTCTGATGCTAGTTGAAATTAAGATGATAGTGGCCAGCATTGTCCCATTTCTCTCTCTCTCCCACTCTACATTTTAGGGGGCGGGGGCCCACTCTAGCCCCCTGTTTCCGCCATTGTATAGGAGCAAAAGCAACAAAGACTTTTTTATTTCTTTATTTATCATGCGGGTCTTTGAAATATAATTAAAATCATTAATTAACAAATCCTTAATTAATACTAATTTGTTTCTTATTTGATAAGGCTACTTGTTTCCAAATTAAATAGTCCAGCCCATTAAGAACGGACATGGATCCAAAGTCCAACAACGTCCTTATCTTCATTTTCAGTAAAGGTGTAACATCTCATTTTTAAAAGCGGAATTTTTTTTTCATCAGAGTAGAGCATTGGAGCGAAAGAGTAACTGATCATATTAAAACATCAACCATAGTGTAATATAATAAAGGTACATTCATCCGTATGTTCTCAAAAGTAATTACATAAACAAAAGGAAACTCTCCGGCCAGCGGTCTACTCGTGCTGCTTGCCCTTATCTCCAACCCTCGGTCCTCCGGACCCTGAAGCTACAGCTGAGATCCAATACCCATCGGACCTCAGGTAATGGTTAACCTTATGCTCAAATAAAACAGTATATAGACAACAGATATTCATGACATAACAGCAGCATATCAATACATAAGCACAGAGCAGATGCATGATCATAACAATGACAGAACATAAGCACAGAGCAGTATGTAAAGTCCCACAACAATATCTGCACATACCCAGTGCCACGATAACAACACGTGTCCTCAGCGCTAGGAAAACTCAAACGGCATTATTATGACTATAACCCGTGTAAAGCTGTATGTATACTCGATGACCCTAAACAGAGCCTCAGTCTATGAACGTATCTATCACATATATGTATATGAGAAGCACAGAGTTAGGGTTATAGTACGCGTCCGTACCTTCGTTGACCGTATTCAGCACTTCTGACGGAATACGGTATGTTTGACGGAATTCGGTACTTCTGACGGAAAACGGTACGTTTGACAGCGGTACGTGATCACAGATTTCCTATAAGGATAATATCACATTTATTAATATTTGACATCATAACAGGCATTTTAGGCACAAATTACTATTTTGCCCCTGACTTTACTAATCGGCGAAATTTCGCCAGAGCTTCGCTACTTTGACTCTAATCTCCCAAAATTTTGACATATCTCTTTCTCCAACATATTTTTGAAATAAATATCATATTTATCCCTAAAACATGATATCTAAACTAACTTGGAAGATTAAAGATTAAACTAGCATTTCTACTACAACTACTGAAAGGAATACTAGAACTTAAGACTAGGGACCGGAAAAAAATTTGTTTCCCTCTCCTCTCTTTTCTCCAACCTCTCTCCTCTCTGCACTTTCCGTCTCACTGCTTTTGCTCCCTCGCCGGCGGTTTGTGCCTTATGCACAAGCCACCGGCGAGCACTGTTTTTGTGCCACAGACGAGTCCGGGTGGTAGTTTGGTGTTCAGATCTTGGATCTGCGGTCCTGATGTTTTGGAGTCCAGATCTTTGAGCTATGGTCCTCTCCCTCAGAGTTTTGTCAGATGTGGCCTTCCCTTGTCCTTGTGGCGAGTCCTCTCCTCTCCTTCTCCAGATATGATCTGTAGAGGTAAGATTTATCTGTTTTGTGTTTCTTTTTTTGTGTTACTGGGTTTTGTGGAGGTGTTTTGGCTCAGGAAATAAACAGATATGTCAGATCTGTGTTCAAATCCTCTTGGTTGGTTGGCTGTTTGAACGTTATGAGATCCGACTATCATTTGGTAGCTCATATCTGCGTTCTTGGGGGAAGATCTAAAGAGGTGTTGTTTAGTGTGTGGTCGAGGTCACCGGATATGTTTGATCAGAGGAGTAAAAGTGTTGTTCAGGACATCAATGGTCTTCTTTCTTTTGAGGTTGGGTTTTCTGTGTTCTTTACCCCAGGATGGGGTACCAATTTAGCTGACTTAATTGCAGCTATTGCTTATAAGATTGTGTGCCCATTAGGGTGGGTTTTCCAACCAACACTTTCTTGCTCGTCACTTCTAACCTTGGATATCGAGGAGGCCGATTTTGTCCATGATTCTACTTCTATTCTTATATATTTAATGTACGGTGTTTGGTTAATATTGTATGCATTTTATTTTGTTGTATTTGTTTTAGCTGTGTTTCTATCTTTGCTTTGATTAGTTGTAACCTTTATTATCCTCAGTAATGAAATACTCTAGAATTGTTCAAAAAAAAAAACACTAGGGACCGAAGAAATTACACAGGGCTTCGCATACAACTTTCTCCAAGCTCTTCTTTCTTTCTCCACTCCAAGATTTCGAATTAAGCAAGAGGAATTGGTGAGAAATTATGCTTGGAGTTGCAATCTATTGATAGGCAAATTTGTGCTACTATTCATGCTTTATCATATTGAATTTGGACCCTTAGATATAGGTTTAATTGCATGGCTCCATCTTGGCCCTCCAAGGCACTTGGCCGACCTCCCCCATCCCTTTTTGCAGAAAATTGCATCATCAATATGATGTCACACCTTAGCTTTATGGACTTCTACCGATAACGTCCCTGTTCGGTGTTCTTATCGCGTGATCTTAAATAATCTAAAAAATTCAACAACGTAGTCTTGAAGGTCTAATCTTCCTCTTTAGAAATATTTGGGTTAACTAAATTTTTGATCCCATTAAGGGTATTTCCTACCTTCTCGAACATTTTCGGATAACCGCCGTCGGTTACGGAAATTACTTGAATAACATCAACTTCGGGACAAAAATTCACTGATTCATAATATGTCCATATGTTTACCACCTAATCCAAGGATTTCAAGTTATGATTTATTTTCCATTGGTTCTCATTTTCCTTATCTGCTCTTTTCCACAAAATATTTTTTTTCGTCTTTTCTCTTTAACATTCCGCCGGTTACGGAAATGACTTCGGAGATAGCTCACTCCGAGATAAAAATACACTTGTTTATAATATGTCCTGATCTTAGAAACCTAGTTCATGGTTTTCAAGATATGATTTAATTTCTATCGGTTCTCATTTATCCTATTTGCTTTTTCCACAAATATCTCATTTTATATTATTATTATATTTACAAATATCATGATATTTTTTTGCAAAATTCTCTCTACCTCAAAAGTCCTATATTTCGGCCAACTCTCTCTATTTTTCATTTTTATTTTATTTTTCTGTTTTTAATTAATTTATACTATTTTCTAATTATCTTATATAATTAGCAAAATTCTCCCATTGGTCCATACCTAATTACATGGATTTAGGCTTTTAAATTATTGTAGCCCTTGATCTTACTTAATGAAATTCAATCTTGACCCTTGTTTAATGTTTAATTTGTCTAATTAGATTAGGAAGCTTAATTAGTACCCTAATCACATGATTAGTAATCTTTTTAGGCTTTAGGTATTTAATCTCAAACATTTTCCTTAATTATTTCTAAGTAATTAGCATTTGTATTTTATGCTAATTATTGCCATAAACCTTTGAGGGATTTTCCTTATTCCATGCTTAAACAATTAGCCAATAATTATTTATTTAATCACTTACTAATTGTTGATAATTTTCTTATTTTGGATTAATCATTATCTCACAACTATTTTACTCGACATTGGCATTTTGTGTCCCATGCATTATATTAAAAATCATGGGGTCAATTATGGTTCCCAAAATAATATTTAATTTTCCCTCTTATTATTTCCAAGGAAATAATTTATTAAATTACTAAAATTAAGGACAATATTCTTTCCTATTTTTAAGGAATATTTACTTGCCCTTTAAGATTTATCATAATATTTTCAGGGGTATTTTATGACCCACAAATGCATTTTTGGGCCTTTAGCACTTTAATTCTTCTAATTTTAATAGAATTTACCTTAGAAAAATAAACTAAGTATAACACAATATTTGAGACCTCATATATTCATCTATCTGTAACATCTCATTTTCCAAAAGCAGTATAATTTTTTTTCATTAGAGTAGAGCATCGGAGCAAAAGTGTAACTGATATATATATTTAAAATGCCCACTGGAAAATTGCAGAAGCGGTACAGTGACCGAGAGTTTTAAAAAGTAAAGAGTAACAACGAAAGTCTTCACCGGTCTCTAAGCTTCTTCGCTTCCCTCTCTCCTCGGTCCTCGGTCCTGCCGACCCTGACGCTATATTAAGAGCTGAGATCCGCACCGGATCTCAGGTAACGGTTAACCTCATATCTACATATACAACATATGGACTACAGACAATCATATCAACTACAGTATATGTGCACTCATCGCCCAAAAGCATGCATACATATATTGCCCAACAGCATGTATACATATATCGCCCGAAAGCATGCAGATATATCGCCCATAGCAAACTTCAACATATCAACAGTACATAAACATATCACATAGCTATCAACTACAACATACAATACACCTAGCACATACATGCATACCATAAACATCAGATTAGTGTTACAGTACGCGGACGTACCTTCGTTGACGATATCAGTATTTCTGTCGGTAAACGGCACGACAGTAGGTCAGAACGTAATCAGGGATATCCTATCAACATAACAACGTATTTTTCAAAGGATCTATCATTACGACGGACATTTTTAGTCAAAATGACCATTTTACCCCTGACCCCCTAATCAGTGGAATTTCGCCAGCACTTCGTTACTTTGACCCTAACCTTCCAAAATTTCAACATAACTCCTCTTCCAACATAATTTTTGAAATATAAATCATATCAATTAATGATTCACATCGTAACAGGCATTTTAGGTAAAAATTACCATTTTGCCCCTACTCTTACTAGTCGACGAATTTCGCCAGAGCTTCGCTATTTTAACTCTAATCTTCCAAAATTTCGCCATAACTCCGACCCCATCATGATTTTCGAAATAATGACTAAAATACCCCTAGCATATGATATCTAATCATACTTGGAAGATTAAAGACTAATATAGCATTTCTACTCCAACTACCGAAAGAACTACGAAAGCTTAAGTACAGAAAAACTTACCCAGAGCTTCATTGCAGAATCCCCGGACTCCTTCCTCCTCCAGAGCTCCTCTCTCTAACTTCTCTCTAGGATTTCTAAGAGTGGTTTTTGGTGTGCAAATTATGAAGAGAAGGGCAAGCTATTTATAGAGAATTCCAGGGGCAAATTCACACTTTTCCTCCTTTAATCTCAACCGTCGGATCTAGGGTTTTGAAGTGGCAAGATCTTGGCCACACACACCAAGGTGCCGACCTCCCCTCCCCATTTTTCAAAAATGATGATGTCATGCCCTGCATCACCTTCTGCTTTATGGGTTTTCATCCGACAAAATTCCCTGTTCGGTGTTCGATTCGTGAAATCTCAAAAAATCCCAAAATTCTGGATTCAGAACTTTGAAGATCTTCTCTTTCTCATTAGAAGTGTCTAAATAAACTTAATTTTTGATCCTATACAGGGTTTCAACGGTCCAGCCGAAGTTTCTCGAAAAACGTGCCGGTTACGGAATCAACTTCCGGAATCGTCAACCTCTAGAAACAATTCACTGATTCCAAATATGTCCAAGAAATTCTCAACTCATTCCCAGATGTTGAGTTACAATTTACTTTATTCGAATTCTAAATCGTGATTATCCGCCCTTTTCACAGATTACCCTATTTCGTCTTATTATCAAAATGCTCCACCGATCTCGGAATTAACTCCTGGAACAGTCTATTTCAAGATAAAAATCCACTCTTTCATATTTTTTTTATGACTTTAGAAATCATGTTCCTAGTTCTCTAGATAGGATCCAATTCCTATCGGTGTTTATTTACCTTTTTTCTATTTTTTTACTTTAATTAATTTTAATCAAGTGTTTTAATTTAACACTCCTTCATCATTTCCTTTTTATTAATTTCTTTTTCTTTTTCCCTTAGGATGTCGACACACACATATTAATATATATATATATTTTTGTTTTATTTTTTAATTAATTATTATATAATTTAATAATTATTTTTCCATAATTTTTTACAAAATTTTCCTATTGGCCCATACTTGTATTTAGGCTTAAAATTACTTAATCTCATTTAATTTTCTTCATTTCTTCCAATTAATTAGAAAATATATTTATGCTAATTTTCTAGCCATAAATTACTAATTATAGAGTTCTACATAATTTATCACAATTATTCCATTGTTCAAGCTTAAATAATTAACCAATAATTATTTAATCAATCACTTATTATTTGTTGATAATTTTCTCATCTAGAACTAATTACTTCCTCTCAAAATCTGAACTAACATTGCTATTTTATCTCCCATGTAAAATATCAATAATTACGGAGTTAGTTATGATCTCCAAATACTTTATAATTGTAATTTTACAATTCTTCCAAGCTGATAATTTATTAAATTACCAAAATTAGGGACAATATTCTTCCCTATTTCAAATAAATATTTACTTGACTCTTTATAATTTTTACAGTGTATTTTATAACCCGTAATGCGTTTAGGGACCTGTTTGCAAACTTCCAAACGTTTTAGGGACCTAATTGCAAATTATTCCTTTTCAAGAGAAACTACCCAAAAATAAGGTAAATTCTCCACAAGGTCTTTGAGATCATATATTCACCTATCTTTAATAGGTATTATTTATTAAAATATAATATTCAGATAAATAATTATCCGGGTATTACATTATCAAAAATATCCATTTATTTATCTCAATATAATATTTCAGATAAATAATTATCCGGGTATTACAAAAGGTGTGCTTGATTTGAGGTGAGGGTATATAAAAGATTTTTAATGATCCTTTATTTGGTTCAAGAGGTGAAGAGAGGCAGCCATAATTAATTTACCATAATACTCTTACATATTAGTTTATATTTTTTAATCAGTGTGTTATATAAATTAATCTACACCTTAATTCAAATTTGATAATTTATTAAAATTCATTCTCATCTCAACATGTTAGTATGTGTATAAAAATTGATAAATGTTATTTTTATTTCTAATTAATATAATAATATATTTTCAAAATAAAGTATTACAAAAATCATGAGGTTAAAATAATCAATAAATTATTTTTTTAATTTTTTTATTTCAAATTAATTTCCCTCTGTAACTAGAATGAGTGAGGAATTTATTTTTATTCACGAGTATTAATGGAATATCGCAAAATCACAAGGGTAACATTGTTAAAAAAAAAATTGGCCTCTTTTCAAACTCCCAATTCGGAGGGAAGCCAAAATGGGGATCCCCTCTCTCCCATCCAAAGACAGTCTTTTCCAGGAAAAATTCCACATATGGAAAGCTCAGTAATAAATGCCATTTATCTTCCTTTGAACAACGACTTTGGTATTTAGAGGGGTGATCACGTGGCCAGGAACACCTTTATTTGAATCCTATATTTGTGTGTCTGTGTATTTTATTGTATATATAAGCATCTTTTGAAAAAGAAATTTTTTTTCTGTTTACATGGATATCACATCTAAACCCAATGGAATCTCATGCATAAACGAAAACGGAACAATGCATTAATGGCTAAAATGTTTGACATCTATCAAACCAATTATAAAAGATATAGCACCACTTGCACGCACAGTTTCATGCTATAAAAGATCTTAAAGACAACGTAATTAAAAATAAAAATGATCTTAAAGAAAAAC
The DNA here is from genome assembly GCA_025563575.1 of Acacia pycnantha. Taxonomy (NCBI): domain Eukaryota; kingdom Viridiplantae; phylum Streptophyta; class Magnoliopsida; order Fabales; family Fabaceae; genus Acacia; species Acacia pycnantha. The sequence continues at coordinate 420,275 of JAMWYP010000325.1, read as the reverse complement.
TAGTTGGTTTCTTAGGATTTTTTTTTTTTTTTTTAAAAAAAGACTTCAAAATCTGTTTCTTCTTAATTTAATCTAAAATTTCATGTTTTTGGGGTTAAGGTACATCCAGCATCTTGAAGTCTTTTTTTAAGTGCATCAAATCTATAAAGCAATTTTTGGTTCATCTAACACCTGAAATATTTTTTCAGGTACGTCATAAGTATAACAGTAACCAACAAAGGGGTAGGGGAAGAAGAAAAAGGGTAACATACAAAGCTTCACATAACTCATTATGGTCGCTATAGGTTTCTTTTTGATTTTTTTCCCTGTTTTGTCCCGTTGCGTGTTGGAGCGGTACGTAGGAGAGGGTATAGGATAAAACGGAAGGACAGGGAATAAGAGAAGAAAATTAAATGCAGTGTACGTACAAGATAAGGTTATACTAATATTGGAAGTTCTATCTGCTAGGGCCTCATATGCATGCATATAATTATTACCAAGGAAATGAAAGAATTTAAAAGACATCAAGGAAATTACTCTAAAGATGAAATGTGAAGATTCCCTCTCTGTTGGTTTTCTGCAACTTTCCTCCAATGGTTGCTTATCTTTTTCTCTCATTTCTGGCATATTTCCATTCTGAATCATTATATTGTTGCGTTATATCCCATATGTGTATATATTTTGAATATCACAATAATTCGTCTGAGCATTTTTTGGATTTTAATTTGAACGTTAAGAAAATTTCCAATATGTTAACTGAAATTGATGAGAATAATACATGTACGTGGAAAAATGATTATTTTCCTTACTTATTATTATTAAATGATAAAATTCACGTGCTTATACCTCTAATAATGCTATTTACAATTCATCATACTCTAAGATGACACATGTAAATGAGGTACTCTATTTAGAGATTGAGTTTCACTGCCCAAACAATGAAAAAAAAAATTAGTAGGAGAAATATTATGATATAAAGAAGTCCCACATTTTTAATTAAAGAAGAGGTTAAAAGTATAGATAATGTAAAAAGGAGTTCTATCAATTAGTTCAAGTTATTTTGATAGATAGATCGCACTAACATACGATCTTGTATCTAAAAGTCAACACTAGGGAGATCTCATGGTACTAGGTTATAAGGCTATTGGTTTGCTTTTCATTGATCTGAAATTTTGTAAATGATGATTACAAACAAACACATTGTCATGATTGTCCTTAAGAAGCTATTCTTATGTATAATATAATAATAAGTCACTAAACTATTTATAAAGTTAGTCGTCTTCGAGATGACGAATGGCGTATAGAAAAAACCTATTAAGTTATTATCTATTCCACGCATAGGGAAGGGAAAAAATATATAGAATATATAAATTCTAACACCGGCAATGAAAAATGTTGACACAACAATAGGGGTTAAGTAGCAATTTTGCCCCAGAAGTACATCCCCAGGAGTAATTTTGTCCTGGAAGTTTTTTTGGGTTCAATTTTATCCTGAAAGTTTTTTTTGGGAGCAATTTTGCCCCTCCGTTAGAAACCCTAACGGACTATTAGGGTTGTTAACGGAGGGGCAAAATTGCTCCAAAAACTTTCGTGAGCAAAATTGCTCCAAAAAAACTTCCGGGGCAATTGCTCCTCGCCATATATTTTTTATATTTAATATTCAATTTTCCAATAATGACTCGTTAATGAAAATAATTGCTCCTGGCCGTATATTTTTTATATTTAATATTTAATTTTCCAATAATGACTCATTAATGAAAATGCAACCCTTTTTTATCTCTGCGTCTTCGCTGATTTATGTAATTCGGCCTGTTTAAAGTAGGCATATTTTTGGCCTATTTGAAGTAGGCATGTTTTGCAGTGAAGCATGTGGCCTGTTAGCCTAATTATAAAATTTTTAAAAATATAGGCCTCCTTAACAGGGCACAAGCCAGGCCAGACCTGTATACAGGCCAGGCTCAGGCTGAAAAAATGGCCTATAACAGGCCACAGGCCAGGCTCAGGCCACTTTGTTATCAAACAGGCTTGGCCTTTAAGGGTGAAGCCTGGGCTAGCTTGACCTGTTTCCACCCTTAGATAGTACATAAATAAAAATTAGAAATATATGATATCATAAATAGCAGTTTTAACATTTTTTTTGGGTTAAGTAGCAATTTTGCCTCCATTTTTTTTTAGCAATTTTGCCCCGGAAGGTTTTTTTTTTAGCAATTTTTCTCTGGAAGTTTTTTTTTTGTTAGCAATTTTGCCCAACTTAGTTAGGGGTTTCTAACAGGGGGCAAAATTGCTCCCAAAAAACTTCCGGAGCAAAATTGAACCCAAAAAAACTTCAAGAGCAAAATTGTTATTGGGGGTGTACTTCTGGGGCAAAATTGCTACTTAACCCCAACAATAATATCCAATCCAACTTACCTAGACTTTCAATGTATAAAAAAAAATAAAAAATTACATATCATATTTATAACTGCTTGTGGTAGTATGAGTTGTGAAGGTATTAATAATTGACAACCACTATATTATTGCTGGACCACTAGCATCATCACGTGATAACAATATGCATGCATGCAGGACCACTGAGATCATCTGATAACAATAGGCATGCAGAACCACTGACATAATCAGATAACACAAACAAACTAATTAATAGTATTACATAACATATAAACAAAGTATAAACTCCAACACCGTACATCAAAATTAAATTACCATGCGATTACTTCCCAAAAACGATTGATATAATATACTATCTCATTTCATTGGTATAAAGTTATTTAACCATTTTTTGGTAGAGTAAAAAATGAGATAAATTGGTTAACTATAATAAAGGTGACATATGATCTTCTTAAAATATTATATACTACCTCTGTCCTATACATTTAGAACCAGGGGAGTACCTGCGTAATATTAGAATATATTATATATCAGTTTTCTATATTAGGTAAATAAGCTTAGGGAAAATGACAAATATTAAAAAAAAAATTTGGATTAAAGTATCATATTTATCATTTAAGATAGAGTATAACTTCCCAACTAGCTCATGAGTTAAGGACAGGAGAGAGTAATTAGACAAAATCTTTGGAAGATAAAAAAGAACGGAGTGAACCAGCAGTGGCCGGCACAAAAGCTTTCTGGTATAATTCAGGAATGTATGTAATGGGAGTAGATATCCATATATATTTTAAACTTGTTCTCATTGGTTTACTCTTTCCTCTACTCTCTGACATTATATATAGATAATTAGATACACACTACAACACAAGCACGCACACTGTACTAGTAACAGATAGAAAGAGAGATGAGAGGAGGATGGTGAGTAATATCAGAAGTGGCCACATGGATAGTAGCTAGTGATAATAGGGGTGACTGGTGAGATGGGTACGGAATATGGTCATGGGTGATCGATTCTGGGTTGGTGACTCTGTCCAAACGTTTGACCAAAAAGACTCTGTCCAAATGGGTAACATGGTACGACAAGCCAAATCCACTCCATTGCCCACTACTTGGTCCCTATATCTCACCCGTTTAGCTAATTAAGCCCATGTTAGCACTGACACAGGCATCTCTTACGCGCTTCCCTTTCCGATGTTGGCATATTATTAAAGGGATGGATGCAAATAGAGGTAGATAGGGTTCTTAATTGGTGTTCAAAAATTAAAGCTATGGTGTAAATTATTACTATTTGGTATTCTAGGAAACCTAGCTGCATGTATACGTTGAAAAGAAAAGACCTTTTCGGTGTTAATGGTGGGGACAAACTTTAATTTTTGCACATGAATGGAGAATAGTACAAGAGTATAACTCAGAGAGCAATGTCTAACAATTCTTGTGTGTATGAATGAACAAATGAATTGGGTGTGTGTGTGTGTATTTCAGCTCGTATACTCTGCCAACATGATAAAGTGAGTGTGGGTTGCTCTCGGCTCTCCCTACAATTAAAGAATCACAAAATATAAAAGAAAAGTTCTGAGTCGACATCACAAGAAATTGACTAGAACTGAACATTACATAATGTGCATGTGAATGCGTATATTTATTATATGCTGCTTTCATTTACATGCACATCTATCAATCCTTATGCAGAGATCAATTCTAATCCTCTTCCTGGGGTCATATCTGAATATCTGATGATGTCCAAAAAAAAAAACGAAAGAGAATAAAGGAAATTTGTGTGTGAGGTGGTGGAAAGAGTAAGCCATCAGCAGAAAGAGAATAAAGGAAATTTGATAGAGTGGGTATCATCGACTAGGGTTTTCTTTTCCTTCATGAAACCTCATCAGCAGAAAGAAATAATAGGTTGCATCCAGCCAGCAACACTCATGAAAAAAAACAAACACACACCCCAATCCTTGATACTTGATAGGCTGATAGCTATATCCCCCCAAAAAAAAAAACGTAATTTTTTATTATATATGTGAGCAATTTGCATGACGTCAAATTTGGCAGTGACCCACCACCTATAACGACATTTAGGTCCTTCCACAGTAAAGGACCTAAATGTTTTGGAAATCACAGTTCTGCCTCAAAATATTTTAAAACATTTCAGTTTAGTCCCTCCTGGAAACTCTAAATTCTTGCATTTAAGTCCCTTAGTCAAAACGCACGTTTTGACCAAGGGAGTGGCTAGGTCAGATCCAGTATGAGCTTCAGACCCGAGACTGGAGACCCGAAATGGAAGATCCGAGAGACGCAAAACGAACTGGAGAACGGATACATAAAGTGATAAAGAGAACATTGCGCCGCGAAAGACCTTCGACTCCCCCGCTCGACCTTCACCCTTCACCGCCTCGCCAGAGACTTCCTCTTCCGCCACGGTCGCCGGCGGGAGACCTTCCTCCTCCCTTAACCACCATTACTTTCACCGGCGGTGAGAACCAGAGGAACAGACAGCACCGCGGAGACGAGAACAGAGAGCACGATCGGACTTCCGTCACAACCTCCAGCTCTTCACCGTCGACCTCCGTCGCTCACCACCCTACCGTGCTCTGTTTTCCGTCTCACCATTGTCGCCGGAGACCTTCTTCTTCCCTGTTCTCTAACACCTCCCTCCTTCACCAATCTCACGCTCCACCATCGGCCATTTTCTGTCTCACACTCCGCCACCTCCAACTTCAAATTTCATGGCAGTTTTACTCTTCCATCAGTTTTGTTAAAAACATCTTTTCACCCTGATGACAATGCTCTCCTTGCATCTCACTTTCTCTCTCCCTTCGTCTTCCCTACTTCTTCATCTTTTGAAAAATATCTCCTCTCCTCTTTGCAAATCACATTTCTTCTTGAGGATAAAAATGGAGGAGGGAAACACACAGCATGACAGCAATGCCCGGCTCTCCCTCTCTGCGTCTCCCTTCTTTTATCTTCTTAACAATATGATCTCTGTGTCTCGCGTTTTTCCTCTCTCCTTTGCTTACCGTTTCTGCTCGTCCGGCTATCCATAACCCACTCTGGTTACCGGATTTATTCTGGCTTCCAGCCTAAAGTCCGGCTTCGAACGACTTGATCCGGCTGAACCACTTAAGCGGTCTGAAGCTGAGAGTCGGCCCGTTCTCATCACCGGCTGAAGTGCCATTTGACCGTATCGGTGCTTCATAGCTTCTCTCCACCAGATCGGTTTGGGCTCTACTTCCAGGTAAATAATCGACCTTCGCTTCTTAAAGCCATTGAGAGATCAAGAATTTCGATTATTGTGTTCTCTAAGAACTATGCTACTTCCAGGTGCCTAGAAGAACTCGCCCACATCATTCAGTTTTAAAAGCAGAAGAACCAACTGGTTATGCCTACCTTTTACAAGGTGGATCCGATGGATGTTCAATATCAGAGAAATAGCTTTGAGGAAGCCATGGCTGCTCTTGAAGATCTGCTTTGTCTGAAGCTGCTAGCTTGTCAAAGGGTTGGCTTTTAAAAGATGGGTACGTTTTCTTACACTATTTCCTGAAAGGCTTCTACCGATGAAATTTTCAAAGAACTAATTACTGGTTAATTGGCATTCTGTTGAAGATGTTTGACTTTTGCTTTTTCAGTTCAAATGATGTGCTATAATATTGTAGTTTTCACAGTAATTTCCTTATGAGGATTATTATGAAGTTTTAGCTTTTGAGTCTTAAAAACTTTAAAAGTTAAAAGATAACATTTTCATCTAATTTTGACCGGTAAATTTACTTTAGTTTTTATTAATGATATCATAAAACACTATCATGAACATTCATGTAGGATTGCAATATAAACTTGTGGTCTTAATAAATTATACATATTTTCTTATAGTTTATAAAATGTACTGCTTCGTAAAGATTTTGTTTAAAATATTCATATATATTGGTATAAATTAAATCAGGTATTCAAATCTTTTACATGGTTTTTTTTTCGCCTTTGGATAAATATATGTTAACATCTCTGCTTCCTTTTCCTCCTCAATCTGTCTTTAAATCCATCAGCCTATAACTCTATCGTCTACAGCCTTTTAATGTTGGACTCCTCCGCAACACCCCCATCAAACTTGAATCATACTTTCTTTCTTTTTTTCCTGAAAACTAAATTCAGAAGGAGATAGAAGACAATATCACGCCTTGCTATTTTCTATAAGGATATCATTTTCATTGTATATTAATTTATACTTAATTATATATCAGTGAATTCAAGAGATAATTTTTTTTTTTTTGTCATTTGAATAATAAAAGAAAGAAATAAAAGGTTAAGCTGTAAATTAAAAACCAACAGAATTTTATCTAGGGAAAAGGGAAAAGGAAAACGAAGACAAAAAAATTACGAAAACTGATGCTTTCTTAAGATCAACAATAACATATTAAACTGATGCTTTCATGAGGCATTGATTTCAACAAGAGTTTTAATTTTTGTGTTTTTCTTTTTCTTTTATTGGTGGCATTGATTTCAATTCCCTTTCCTTCATCAAGATAAGAATCTCTCCCATGGTTATTATGTTTGATAATATATATGTTGTCTAGCAAGGAACAATTTCACAAATTTTATCATCTTTTTGTTATTCGAATTGCAGAGGAAGTTGAACGCAACATATCTTATCATGTTGCTAGCAAACTTTGGTGTTACATTTTCCTGATGCCTGAGGAGATAACAAAGGTAAACATTTTTACCCTATTATACTCCATCCTGCCCTTAATTAATACTCCCTCTGCACTTGTCCCAAAATATAAGCTTCATTTTAGTTTTGTCAAAGCATTTATTGTACTTTTATAACTTCACCCCTTGACTGTATATGTTGCATTTATGGTCCCTCTCTCAACTCTCCTCTTTACAAATAAGGGCATAGTTGGAAAAAAAATACATATTTATTGTTCTTGACTAATTAATTTTAACTATTTCCTTGATAATCATAATCGATTATTTGAAGCTTATATTTACGGTCGGAGGGAGTATAAGAACTAGATAACTAATTTGAATAGATTAAGAAACTTAACTATGTTAGTTATTTGTTATACATATGAGTTGATTTCCTAAGATACCATCTTTCATCTTGTCTACTTGGATGGGAACCTCTTAATGCATACAATTTAATGAGGATACTTTAGGGAAAAATTGTAAATTTTGGAGATGAAGTAGATTTGTATCTTATATTTACGACTAAGTTCAACTCCCAATGGGCTCTTATATAAAGATCCAGAGGTGGTATATATTACTCAGCTAGTTCTATTTACAAGGCATTTTAAATATGTTTCAAAAAAAAAAAAAACTCTTAAACTTCATTAACTTTACCTTAAAATTCAACAACTTTCCAACTAAACCTCCCATTTAATTACACTCTCCAGGAAAATAAATATTTATACAATTATAAATAAAGGGTAAAATTGCACATTCATATAAAAAATTTAATGATGTACCTTATGCATAAGACCAAAAGTACATTTTTTCTTTGCCTTCTAAAAAGGACTAGAGTGGTATATGTTTTGGAAATTTCTACATTTTAGCAGGCATATAACAAACATTTAGAATGAAGTATCTTAACTAGTTTCTAATGATTAAAATTTATACATTATAGACATTAAATAATTGATAAAACTAATTATTCTAAATTTATTGAAGTTTGAAACCTTATGAAATTTTGGTAACTACTCTTTGACAATGTTTTTCAGAGTTTGAATTGCTATCTTAGAATGATACAAGCAAGACACATATCTTAATTTTGTATTATGTTTCATTTTAGACATGTAATTTCTAAAATTTCTTTTTGATCCCATAAAAAATAGTCAAAGATTTTCCTCCTTCTTCACACCGTTAATTTAAAGAGTATGTTCGTAAATGTCAAAGTCAATTAATTAAATTAATCTTCACAACCTACAAAACCTTAGATTTACTAAATACAGATAACAACTTGTGCAACAACCTAAAAAGTTTGAATGTAATTTTTCACCCATGGACGATGAATCTGCTTTTTTTTTTTTTTATAAAAAAAATACAATGTTATTATTGATTTTAATATTTAAAAAAGGTTTCAAACTTTAAATAAAAATAATTCATAACAGTAAGTTGGATTTTTTTTTTTTTGAAAAAAATGGTTTGACTAACTGCATATCAGAATATTTGTCAAGTTGTAGTTTTAGAGTTGACAAATGAAAAGACTCCTTTCTGTGATCTCATGTCCATTTTAGATGACGAGCATTTTAGAAAGTGGTGCATCTAATATTGCCCAAAGGTTGGTGGATAAAACTATTAAAGAAGTTCAGTATTTCCGTGATTTTGAGGATCACATTCAGTACTTTGTGATAGAAAACAACACTTTGGTTGCAAAACGAAATAAAGTGAAGAATGATAATGAAGATGCCCAACGAAATCAGAATCAAATTGAAGATGATATTCATAATTGGATCAGGGTAGCTGATAATGTAATTCTAGAGAACAATAAAATAAAGCAAACATGGTCTTATGGTTGGTTTATGTATTCTAACTATATTTAGATTCTATCTCATTGATAATCAAGAGTGATGAGCACTAAAAGCTAGACTGTCCAGCTCAAATATGATCAATCTACACCAATTATATAGTTTTCTTAAAAAGTATATTTTAATGTGTACAAAATTTAAAATAAAAATGATCCCTTATTTGCTATGTTTTGAAAAACAAAAACAATTAGTAAGAAATCAATAGCTAAAAATTTCAAATATGGAGAGTCAAAATTATATTTGGACCTTGTAGATATCACCGCAGCTATAAGTACCATAGTGCTAATCACTAAGGTGAGCACCAAAACTAGTTCCCCAATATTCATTAGAATGCACCCATAAATTTTCAGACCTTTAGAGGATGGAAATCATTACATGATTGGATTACAAGGGATGGGGGGAACGGGTAAAACCACATTAGCAACACAAGTCGGCAAACAAGTTGAAGAATCCAAAGCTTTTGAGAAAGCCATCTTTGTTGTTGTGCCCAATCCTCCGATTTCGACAAGATTCGCGACGACATTGCTAGGCAGTTAGATTTGCGATTAGAGGAAAGTGAGGAAGTAGATCGCTCAAAAAGTCGTGGTCTAGAATTTATAAAAATGAAAAGAAATTACTTATAATACTAGATGATGTGTGGATGGAGCTAAATCTTACAGAAATTGGAATTCCATCTGGACTTGATCACAAGAATTGCTCTGTTCTAATAACCACTCGCGATTCAAAAGTTTGTCAAGCAATGAGATGCCAACAGATAGTTCGCCTACACACATTGGATGATGAAGATGCATTACGTCTTTTTCGTTTTCATGCTACAAGTGTTGATAATGATGATTCTTCAAGAAATGAGTTGGAGGGTCTTGCACGAGATTTTTTGAAGGAGTGTGGAGGACTACCTATCGCAATTGTAGCACTAGCTGGTGCATTAAGAAATTTGCATGTTGGAGAGTTGAATGCGGCTTTGAAAGCTTTACAAAATTCCAAGTCATTTGTTGATGTAGATGAAGATTTGGTGAAGGTTTATAGATGTTTGAGATTAAGCTATGATCATTTACATAATGAGAAGGCCCAAAAGCTTTTCTTATTGTGTTCTATTTTCCCAGAAGACTATGAATTTCCTATAGACCTTATTATTAGACTTGGTATAGGGTCAAGTATTTTTGAGGAAGCCAATGATTATTGTGCTGCAAGAAGACAAGCACTTGCAATGAAAAATAAACTCATAGATTCTACTTTGCTACAAAAGGTCGGGGAGAAAGAATGTGTAAAAATGCATGACTTGGTTCGTGAAGTAGCCCAGTGGATTGCAGATGAAAATATTCAAGTGATTAAGGATTCGAGAACAACTTTAAAAACAAACAAGAGATTTGTGTTTTGGAGTACTAATGATTTTCCAGATCAGTTTGATGATACAGAACTTGAGATTTTACTTCTTTGGATAAGTGGAAATGTTCAGGGGAAAGATCCAAATGCATTCTTTGCAAGGATGTCAAGGCTCAAAATTCTGTTTTTACTTGGTGATGGATGTGAAAGAAAAGTTCCCCCTCCATCATTGTTGAAGTCACTTTTTCCGTTAAAGTATATTCACACTCTTATCTTGGATGGTTGGGAATTAGGTAATATCTCCATTTTGAAAATATACAAAATCTTGTGACACTTGAGTTCAAAAATTGTCTAGTTATTGAATTACCCAAAATTTCATGGAACTCAAGAAGTTGAGATGGTTAGGGATGAGGAATTGTGAAATTGAAAAGAACAATCCGTTCAAAGTGATTGAAAAATGTACACAATTGGAAGAAGTGTATTTTGTTGAGAATTTCAATGTCAAGGATTGGAACACAGAGGATGACATAGAAATTGAAGATGAAATTGCTGAAGATATATCTCCTGCTGGGTTGCAAATATTTTCTATTGCTTATGATGGTTTTGAACGTTTTCCTGGTCATGATAATGGCCTATTAAGATGCTTCAAATCAGAACATATCAAACATCTAATACCAGATTCCATGTTTAAGTACCTTGTGAGAAGTGCAGAAGTTCTTGAGTTGGGGAAAATAGGACAAACAAGTTGGAAAAATCTTTCTCCTGACATTATTCCTTTTGGAAATGGAGGCATGGATAATTTGATCAAGCTTTACTTGTATGAATGGCATGACATTGAGTGCCTTATTGATAATGGTAATTATCATGATTCTAATACCACATTCTTCTCAAAGTGGTTGAGCTTGATCGTATGGTGTGGATGTGAAAAAGTTATATTGGGGTGCTATGCCTTCTCGCTTTCTTTGGCAGTTACAGATTTTGAAGTTAAAGAAGTGTATTAAACTGCAAAACATATTCTTCGATGAAAATATCAAGCTACCTCATCTTAAGGAATTGAGATTGATAGGTTGCCCAATGTTTCAACCATCAATTTTCCAACCCTCTGTTGCTCAAAGTCTAAAGCGATTGGAAGAATCAGTAGTTGCAGATTGCAAGGAGCTAAAAAATTTAGTTGCATATGATGAGAGTCAAGAAATGATATTTGGTACATTATAAAGTTCCACTTCTATTAAAGGGAGAATGATTTCTTCCTGCGAAACTTGGCCCACAACTCTATATCCACCAAATATGTATTTCAGCTCCTTACATTCATCTATGAATAAATCTTTCAACTTGGGAAGGTCTCCAGGAAGAAGTAGTGAAAATACCACTTCTAATTTGCCACATCCTATAATTCGAAGAGATTTTAACATTGGGAACAATAAGTCATAGTTCTTTTGACTACCAACAACCTGTCATTTCTTCTTTCAACCTCTCATATTCAATTAAAATTTTTAGCTCCTCACAATCTTCAACTTTTAGTTCTTCCAATCGCTCTAGACTTTGAGCAACAGAGGGATGGAAAATTGATGGATGAAACATTGGGCAGCCTATCAAACTCAATTCCTTAAGATGAGGCAGCTTGATATTTTCATCTAAGAATATGTTTTGCAGTTTCATACACTTCTTTAACTCCAAAATCAGTAGTCGCCAAAGAAAGCGAGAAGGCACAAGACCCCGATATAATTTTTCCACATCCACACGATGCGATGCGGCTCAACCAGCTTTGAGAAGTATGTGGTATTAGAATAATGACATTTACTATTATCAATAAGGCACTCAATGTCATCCCATTCATACAAGTAAAGCTTGATCAAATTATCCATGCCTCTATTTTCCAAAGGAATAATGTCGGGAGCAAGATTTTTCCAACTTGTTTGTCCGATTTTCCCCAACTCAAGAACTTCTACACTTCTCACAAGGTACTTAAACATGGCATCTGGTATTAGATGTACTATATGTTCTGGATTGAAGCATCTTAATAGGCCATTATCATCACCTGCAAAATGTTTAAAACCATCATAAGCAATAGAAAATATTTGCAACTCAGTAGGAGATATATCTTGAGCAATTTCATCTTCAATTTCTTTGTCATCCTCTGTGTTCTCATCCTTGACATTGTAATTAGAAACAAAATACAATTCTTCCAATTGTGAATATTTTTCAATCACTTTGAAAGGATTGTTCTTTTGAATTTCACACTTTGTCATCCCCAACCATCTCAACTTCTTTAGTTCTGTGATATTTCGGGCAATTCAATAATTAGACAATTTTTGAACTCAAGTGTCACAAGACTTTGTATATTTTTCAAAATGGAGATATCACCTAATTCCCAATCATCCAAGATAAGAGTGTGAATACACTTTAATGAAAGAAGTGACTTCGACAATGATGGAGAGGGAACTTTTCTATCATATTCACCAAGTAAAAACAGAATTTTGAGCCTTGACATCCTTGCAAAGAATGCATTTGGGTCTTTCACCCCAACATTTCCACATATCCAAAGAAGTAAAATCTCAAGATTTGTATCACCAAACTGATCGGGAAAATCATCAGTACTCCAAAACACAAATTGTGTGTTTGTTTTTAAAGTTATTCTCGAATCCTTAATCACTTGAATATCTTTTTTTGCAATCCACTGGGCCACTTCACGAACCAAGTCATGCATTTTTACACATTCTTTCTCCCCAACCTTCTGTAGCAAAGAAGAATCTATAAGTTTATTTTTCACTGCGAGCGCTTGGCTTCTTGCTGCACAATAATCATCAGCTTCCTCAAAAATTCCCGACCCCATACCAAATCTAATAATAAGATTTATCGGAAATTCATAGTCTTCTGGTGCATTAAGAAATTCATGGTAGTCTCAATCAATGATGCTAATCACCAAAATCCATTCATCTCAAATTACAATTTCTTAATGCAAATTTCAGCAAGACTGCCCGACCCTTGTCCAACCTTCTGCATAAGGACACTGACTTTGTATTTGATGATGCTTGCAAGGCGGCCTTCGATCATTTGAAGCGTTGCCTGACCACAACCCCAGTGATCCAGCCTCCTGATTGGTGCCTCCCGTTTGAGTTGATGTGCGATGCTTCCAACTATGCAGTTGGTGCTATCTTGGCACAAATGGGTAGACAGAGCATCTCATGTCATTTCATATGCCTCCAAGACTTTGGATTCTCTCGATCTAATTACACCACTACCGAGAAAGAGTTGTTGGCCATTGTATTTGCTTTTGATAAGTTTAGGTCATATCTCGCTAGCTAGTAGAGTAATTGTTTTCTCGACCATCTTTGCTTTGAAGTTTCTTTTGAAAAGGCGGATGCTAAGCCACGACTCATTCGGTGGATGTTGCTGCTCCAAGAGTTTGATGTTGAGATTCGAGACAGAAGTGGAGCACAAAACTGGGTAGCTGACCACTTGAGTCGCATCACCCATTCTCCCTCTCACCCCTCTTCTATTCGGGATGATTTCCCTGATGAGCAGCTTCTACAGCTGCAAGATAAGCTTCCATGGTATGCTGATCTGGTTAACTATTTGGTCGCTGGTGTTTTCCTGTAGATTCCACTAGGGCCCAAACCCTTAAATTGAAAAGTGATTCTAAATATTATGTTTGGGATGACCCTTATCTATGGAAATTTTGTAGTGACCAAGTAGTTAGGAGATGTGTGCCTGATTGTGAGTTTCACTCTATATTGCATTTTGCTCATGCTTCTGCCTGTGGTGGTCACTTTGGACCCCAAAGAACTGCTAGGAAAGTGTTAGACAGTGGATTGTTTTGGCCTTCCTTATTTCATGATTCCCATATGTTTTGTAAGTCATGTGATAATTGTCAGAGAGCAGAAGTATTTCCGTAGGCATGAGATGCCCCAAAACCCTATATTGTTTTGTGAGATCTTTGATGTGTGGGGTATTGATTTTATGGGTCCGTTTCCTGCTTCATATGGTTACACTTACATATTGCTGGCTGTTGATTATGTCTCGAAATGGGTTGAGGCGAAAGCCACCCTGACTAATGATTCTTCTGTGGTGGTGGACTTTGTTAGGTCTAACATTTTCTGCAGGTTTGGCATTCCTAGAGCTATTATCAGTGACCAGGGTTCCCATTTTTGCAATCGAAGCATGGGTGCCTTGTTACGCAAGTATGGAGTGCTACACAAGGTTTCCACAGCCTACCATCCTCAGACCAATGGTCAAGCAGTGTAACATGGATTTGACTCAGTCTGGGATGGAGAGGAAGCTGCAGTTGCAAGAGTTAGATGAGCTTAGATTGGATGCCTATGAGAGTTCACGGTTGTACAAGGAGAAGACTAAGGCATTCCATGATAAGCATATCCTGAGGAAGGAGTTCTCTGTGGGCCAAAAGTTCTTCTGTTTAACTCCCGTTTGAAGTTTATGCCAGGTAAGCTTCGATCTAGATGGGATGGCCCTTTTGTGATCACTAACATATTTCCCTTTGGTGCTGTTGAGCTATGTGATCCACCCACAGGACGGACTTTCAAGGTCAATGGGCATCGCCTCAAGCCATTTCATGAGGGATCTCCACAGCAGCCTGAGGAAGCAGAGATTCTCCTCATTGATGCCACCTATCCTCCATAAACCCTTGGGGAGTATTCTTCTTTCTTCTCCCTTTTTTCTGTTTTGTTTGTTTTCCTTTTCTACTTTGCTTTTTGAAAATAAATACATTCTTTCTTTCTAATGATTGCTACATATTATGAACGTGGACATTTTGGTTTTGATGGATCATTATATTTGGGCTGAATTTCTTGACTCTTCGACTACATGTCTTGGTGGTTGATTTGGTGATGTTGATTGCTTGAGTTGGTATTAACCTTGTGAGTTTTTGGGCCTGCATGAATGGAATTCATCTTTTGCCATTCTTTCTTTCATGTGTGCATCTCTCATGATTTTTGTTCTCTAGAACTTGCTCCTTTTCTTTTTGAAACTACATTTTTCACTTACATGCATAAGTATGATGGAAGCTTGTTTTCTTTCTTTTGTTTTCTCCACTTTGGCCAAATAGCCTTTCCCTTGCATTATGATTCCTTTGCTAGCCCCTTTGTGCCTTTTGACCCATTCTTTTCTAAGCCACATTACAAGCCTAAGCGTAAAACCATTTCATTCCGCACCTTGAAAATTTATTGAGCATTGGTTTCACATTGTTTTGTGTTTAAGTGTGGGGGTTGCTCAGGAGTGCAACAGTTTAAGTGTGGGGGGGAGATATTTGATTTTTTCTCATTGTGGAGGTATTTGATTTTGTCATTGTGTTTAAAAAAAAAAGAGAGAGAAAAGAGAGAAAGGAAAAGAAAGAAAAGAAAAAAAAAGAAAGCAAGAAAGAAAAGAAAAGAAAAAAAAATGCATAGAAAGAAAGAAAGGATATATATATATGTGAAAAAAAAGGGGGTTTCCATACATAAAGAATAATTGTGTTAAGTAGTGCTCTTTCTAATTACTTTGGTGCTTAACCTCTCATTCCATACTATTACCTACCTTCACCCTAGCCCCATTACAACCCTTAATAACAAGCTCTCTTGATTTGTGCATGCATGTGTTATGAGTAGTGGAGACGTAGAAGTTGAGCAAGCTTATGGTAGAACAATTTTCTTGAGTAGAATTTGAGCGATACACTTATTTACCCTAAACACTTGAGAGATTGATTGATTGAGTACATCCTTTGAGAGACCATCTTTTGTGATTAGCATCATTGATTGAGACTACCATGAATTGTAATTTGAGATGAAGGGATTTTGGTCTTGATTGATTGGTCTTTTGGAGCTTTTGTGTCCATTGGTCAATTTTTGCATTGATAGCAACTTGTAAAAAAAAAGAGTCTTTCCTTTTAGTCTTTTTCTTTGAATTTTGCTCAGGAGTGCAAAAAGATAAGTGTGGGGGAATTTGATAATTGAATATTTAATACACTTATTTTTACCTCTTGATCAATATTTAGGACTCTTTAGTTAATAAATAATGGCTTTTATGTTCATTTGGGCTTTGGGCCTTAGATTGCATTTTAGCCATTTTTAATAATAAAATTCCAGTTTTGTATTGCTTCGCTATTTTGATCATAACTCTTGAACCAGACATCAGATTTGCCTCATTTTTGTCTCATATTTCAGATGATTCAGAGAGCTACAATTGTTATGAAGACATAAAGAGCCAATTCGGTCAAGAGGGCGGTCAATTTTGGAGCCAAAGTCAGATGAACAATTCTGGATTTTATTTGGACCCGAATTTTGTAATTAAAGTCCAGTTTTATTTTATTTCTGTTTTGGGCTAAAACCATTAGAGCCCATTTCGTTTTTAGGTTTTAGTTTAAGTGTGCAGCTGCCGCAAACATTATTCATTCACGTTTTTAACATTAGAGTGGATAAAAATTAGAAGTTTTCAAATTCTCTCATCTGTTCTTCGCATGTTCTTCGTGTTCTTCGTGTTCTTCGTTCGTTCTTCGTTTTTCTTAGCCATGATCGGCTAAACTTTTGTGATTAACCCAACGATGAGGATTCCATGATTCGTCCAGAGAACTTGTGCCCTAATCGGTAACTTACTCAATTCTATTTTCATCTTATCGGATCCGATTTCTGAAAATAGTTCAAATATTAGATTTAATATTCGGTTTGGTTTATCCCAAGGACCGATTTCGGACTAGGTTACAGTGTTGTTGTGCGATTGCACAGTGAGACGCCACTGTCCGGACAGATTCTAGGCGATCGTCTAGGCGAGGGATTATCCGGATGAATGCAGAGATTTCGGTTCATCCGGAACCAAACGTGAGTTAGTATATTTCGTTCGATGAAGGGAGTTTCTGGAATCCGAATGTTGGGTTGATCATTTGTCACTCTGTTTCTGCAAATTTCATTCTGTTTGACTTTGTTATTGGCTTTTTGTTTATGTTATTTCATTTCGTTTTGATCTATTAAACAAAACCCCCAATTTACCATTCTGTTTGACTATTGTTATTAAACAAGCCTACTGCAAATTCGTTGGGAAACGACCCAGGTTCCCTATTTCTGTAAATAAATTTCGAACTTGGTTATTTTGGAAGGCACGGCAAAAATCTTTTCCACATCTTCATCATTCAATGTGTGTAGGCGAATTATCGGTTGGCAGTTCATTGCTTGACAAACTTTTGAATTACGATTGGTTATCAAAACATAACAATTCTTGTGATCACATCCAGATGGAATCCCAATTTCAGTAAGATTTAGCTCCCCCCACACATCGTCTAGTATTATAAGTAATTTCTTTTCATTATTGGAAATTCTAGACCACAAAAGCTTTGAGTGATCTGCTTCAACTCTTTCCTCTAACTTCAAACCTAATTGCCTTGCAATGTCGCCTCGAATCTTATTGACATCCGGAGGATTGGACACAACAACAAAGATGACTTTCTCAAATGATTTGGATTCTTCAAGTTTTTGCCCACTTGTGTTGCCAGTGTGGTTTTACCCGTTCCCCCATCCCTTGCAACCCAATCATGTCATGATTCCCTTCTTCTAACACTTTCACAAGTTCCTTGACTTTTTCTTTTCTGCTCTCAAAATCAATTAAGTCTTTTGAGGAAGCATGGTACTTTATGCCTGGAAGTTCAGCTGGACGAACCATTTTGTCGAATTCACATTTCTGTATGTGAGCATTAATGACTCGCGTCCTCTTTGCCAACCTCTTCCCTTGTCGGTATTTCCAAGAGGGACACCAACCATGAAACCGTGTTTGCTTGATTTTATCGTTCTTTTCAATTACTTTATCAAGAACCGGATCCAGTTTTGAACATCGCCTTCAATTTGAATCTCATTTCGTTGGGCATCTTCAATATCATTCTTCACTTTATTTCGTTTTGCAACCAAACTGTCGTTTTCTTTCTCAAAGTCCTTAATGTGATCCTCAAAATGGCTAAAATACTTAAATTCTTCAATAGCTTTATCCACCAACCCACACTTTCTAAAATGCTCGTCATCTAAAACGGACATAAGATCACAGTTAGGAGTCTTTTCATTTGTCAACTCTAAAACTACAACTTGACAAAAATTCTGATATGCAGTTATTCAAACCAAGTTCTTTCAAAAAAAGAAAACTCCAACTTACTGTTATGATTATTTATTAATTATTTTTATTTAAATTTGGAAATATTTTTTAAACATTAAGATCAATGATAATAATGTATTTTAAAAAAAAAGCAGATTCATCGTCCATGGGTAAAAAATTACATTCAAACTTTTTAGGTGGTTACACAAGTTGTGATTTGTATTTAGTAAATGGGAAAAACACTTCTCATGTTGTAGGAGAAGTGTATTCTCATGAAATGGTGGGACACATATATGAATATATATATATATATATATATATATATATATATATATATATATAATTAGCATTATATATATGTGGGTCCTACCATTTCATGTGTGTGTAGGAATCTTTTCCTTCTCATGCAACATGAGAAGTTTAAACCCCTTAGTAAATATAAGGTTTTGTAGGCTGTGAAGATTAATTTAATTAATTGACTGTGAAATTTACGAACATACTCTTTAAATTAACGTTGTAAAGAAAGAGGAAAATCTTTGGGGAAAAAAAGAAGATTGAGGAAAAGCTTTGACCATTTTTTAAAGGATAAAACAGAAGTTTTAGAAATTACGTCTAAAGTGAAACAAAATATACAATTAAGATTTGTGTGTCTTGCTTGAATCATTCTAAGATTGTAATTCAAAATATGAGAATCATAGTCAACGAGTAGTTACCAAAACTTCATTAGGTAGGTCCAAAGGATGAAGAAAATATTAAAAAAAAAATTCCACAAAAAAAATCTGATGTAAAGTCCCATTAACAACTCCATCGGATATTAATAACTCTATTTATGGGTTTTAACAACTCCTTAAGGCTTTAGAATTTTTTGTGGATCTTTTTTGACATTTATTTGGTCCCTTAGGACCTTAAAGGGATTTTCCCTTAATACTTCTACAAATTTAGAATAATTAATTTCATCAATAATTGGATCTCTATAATATATACGCAATTTTGATCATTAGAAACTATTATCCTCATTAATTGTACACATTAAGATGTTTTCATCCAATGTAGACATGATGAAAGATAATATTTTATAAAAATTAACTCATGCATATTACAAATAACTAACATAACTAAGTTTATTAATCTACCAAAATTATATATCTAATTTTTATACTCCCTCCAACCATAAATATAAGTTTCAAATAGTTAATTTGCACTTATCAAGAAAACCGTTAAAATTAGTCAAAATCAATAAATATGTATTTTTCCAACTATGCACTTATTTGTAAAGAGGAAAAGTGAGAAAGGGACAATACACCACAAAAAAAAAAACAACAGATTATTCATAGAATTACCGACGAAACATTATTGATCGGTAATCTCTGTCAATACTAAGGGTATGTTTGGTTTGAGGGAATGAGAGGGGAGAGAAAAAAAAAATTTGAGAGAAAACTTTTTTGAAAATTGAGTGTAGTGGGGCCCACATATTTTATCGGTAGTATTGCATTTCCGACAGAATTCTCCGACGGATGTATTATGTGAACAATTTCTGACGGAACAACAACGTAATTTGTGTGGAAAAACTCCTATGGACACTTTTCGACGAGCATGTTGATGGCATGTCGTCGGAAATTACTGATGGAATTATTCCATTGGTAAATTCCATCATAGAAATTGTTAGTGTTTGTTTTTAAAAAATTTATAAAACATTATTGATGGAATTGTGTGGGTACTTTAAGCAAATTTAGGTTACTGACAAAACCCATAAAGACAGTCTTCGGTTGCTAGAATGCGACTTCCAAAAAATTCCCTTCCTTTTCTCTTTCTGCTTCGTCTTCTTTTTCCCTCTTTCCATTTTATAGCCTATTTTTCTCATCTCGGCCTGCTAAATCCAGCAAACTTAGCTGGGTCACTATTGAATCAGCAGCTTCCTCAAAGCTATATCTGTAACTAAGCATGGATACGGCTAAAGCAATGATGCCAAGTTATTGCTCCCTTGTAGTTCCTCACCAACGCCGACATCCATGGCGACAAGGAGAACGATAAGAATGGCGTCAACGCTGTCTTGGATGCTTCCTTCAGCTTCCCATCAAAATTCCCCTATGACTCTTACTCGTACGGGGTCTCTTTGTAGGCTCTGAGCTCGCCGCTGGAGTCGGTGGCTGGCTCGACAGAGACTGACAGTATCGGTAGCGACGTCGATGAGGATTTTTTCGTTGCCTTGACTCTTCGACTGAGTCAATCGTGCCTCTATGAAACTTCTAAGCTCATTGCTGCGACAGGGACAAAAGTGAGGTAAGAGTTTTGGGGATTTTTCTCCAAAATTTCATATTTCGTCTTAAATAGGTCTTATATTAAGAATCGGAAGAATATCAAGGAAGTACTCATTCTCAATCACATCCTCAATATTCGTATCCCTCCCAATCTCATCTCGTGATTCCATATAATTAACATGAAAGAGGTAAGTCACAGTACTCCTGAATGAAACAGAGTTGCATGTCTTTCTTTGGCAATGAGACAAGGGAGGCCATGAGGTGGTGTCAAGTTTCATTAACATAACTTCATGTAGAATAATTAGATCGTGGAGGCTATATATGCATTAGAAATTAGCACGTTTTAATTTTTTAAATTTATAGATATAGCCATATTAGTAAAATTGTATATGTGAAAATAAATTTTATAGACAATTTTATTTCTTCATCGTTCAAGTTCCATTCAATTATTTATATAATTGAATGCACAAAATGCAGCATTTAGCAAGATTCAATTTTCAAACCAGACAGTGCATTTATATTCACTATGCATAAATAAACAAGTGGACGCGAATGACCTATCCCTCGCCATTTACTGATATGTAATCATCACCTCCTTCAATTGTTGTCCTGATTATATGTAAATCTCTCTCTCTCTCTCTCTCTATATATATATATATAGACACACATATTAAGAAAATTAAGAATTACATAAAACTTTTAAAAAAAATTATACTGTTTGTAAGATATAGATCATATAATGTTTATATTTTATATCAACCATTTTTGAACTTAAAAATAATATGGAAAAAAATAAAACTTTTTGTTGATAAATTAAATATTTAACATTTGTGACTGTGTGTGTAAATATGAACTATATATTACAATTTTATTATATATGAGATCGAGCATACGTGACTACGTTTATGTTAGTGTACACATAAACACCATGCTATAGAAGGGGAAAAAAAGCGTATATTTATATACTCTTCACGAAATAGAAAAGAAATGTCTATTTTTTTTATCTCTTGTATTTAAGAAAAAGTTTATATCTCACCCTCTATTCTCCATCTTCGTTTAAATTCTCAAGAGTCAAGATGCGTCAGACTCAGACTGCTAGAAAAAACATCTTTCTATGCATAGAAACTATGACTAATCCACCCTAACGAAGAGGAAGTTGCTATTTTCCAACCATGGTTTCTGATTTTTCAAAAATTACTCTGAAAAGTGTAATACCCGGATAATTATTTATCTGAAATATTATATTTTAATAAATAATACCTATTGGAAATAGGTGAATATGTGGTCTCAAAATTAGGTATTATTTCTAGGGCTATTTCTATTAAAATTAGAAGAGATAAAGTGCCAAGCAAGCCCTAAATGCCGTAGAAGTCATAAAATACTATGATAAATCCTGAGAGGCAATAAAATAATTATTAAAAATTAGAGAGTATGTTGTCTCTAATTTAGGGAATTTGTGGGATTAATTTCCTTGGAAAATACTGAGGCGAAAATTAATATTATTTTGGGGAACAAAAGTGACCCAATGATATTTAATATTTTACATGGAGCATAAAATACCAATGTCAGTAAAATAGTTGTGAGATAATAATTAATCCTAATTAAGAAAATTATCAACAATTAGTAAGTGATTAAATAAATAATTATTGGCTAATTGTTTAAGCATGAAACAAGGAGAAATCCATGTTAAATTAGGAGGAACCAATGGGAGAATTTTTAAATAATATAAGATAATTAAAATATAATATTAAAGTAATTAAAAAATAAATAAAATTCCAAAGGGAGCTGACCGAAATTGTTAAGAAAAATAAAGGAAAATTAAGTGAAATTAAAAAGGGAAACTTAGTGAAGAAGTTGTTGAAAAAGCATATAGGATAAATGAGAACCGATAGAAATTAAATCATATCTCAAAATCCTTGGATTAGGTAGCTAACAGCAGGACTTATTATAAACAAGTGAATTTTTAGCTCGGAGTAGGTTATCTCTGAAGTTATTTCCGTAACAAAAAAGGGTTATACTGAACTGGCTAATTAAGAAGCTATCAGATATCCAAAAAGCAAATCAGATAAATGAAAATCTATAGAAACTAAGCCATAACTTGAAATCCTTGGATTAAGTGGTAAACAACTGGACATATTATGAATCAGTGAATTTTTGTCCCGAAGTTGTTGTTACCCAAAGTAATTTCCGTAACCGACGGCGTTTATCCGAAAATCTTCAGCAGGCAAGGAAATGCCCTGAATGGGATCAAAAATTTAGTTAACCCAGTGGAAAGGGTTTTTGCCGTATCTTCCAAAATAACCAAGTTCGAAATTGATTTTCAGAAATAGGGAACCTGGGTCGTTTCCCAACGAATTTGCAGCGGGCTCGATTAAGAACAATAGTGAAACAGAATGGTAAATTGGGGGGTTTTGTTTAACAGATTAAAACGAAAATAAACGCAAACAGAACAAAATCAAATATCTAATATTCCAAAAATAAACAGAATCAAATAAACAGAAGCAGATTAAAGAATGATCAACCCAACGTTCAGATTCCAGAAACGTCCATCATTAAAGGAAATATAACTAACTCACGTTTGGTTAGGCATTCATCCGGATAATCCCTCGCCTAGACGATCGCCTAGAATCTGTCCGGACAGTGGCGTCTCAGTGTGCAATCGCACAGCAACACTGTAACATAGTCCGAATTCGGTCCTTGGGATAAACCAAACCGAATATTAAATCTAATATTCGAACTATTTTCAGAAATCGGATCCGATAAGATGAAAACAGAATTGAGTAAGTTACCGATTATGCACAAGTTCTCTGGATGAATCATGGAATCCTCATCGTTGAGTTAATCACAGAGGGTTTAGCCGATCATGGCTGGGAAAAACGAAGAATAGACGAAGAACACGAAGAACACGAAGAACATGCGAAGAACAGTTGAGAGAATTTCAAAACCCTAATTTTGATCCACTCTTAATGTTAAAAACGTGAATGAATGAATGTGTTTTGCGGCTGCCATCTAACTTAAAGTTAACCTAAAAACGATGGGCTCTAATAGTTTTAGCCCAAAACAGAAATAAAATAAAATTGGACTTTAATTACAAAATTCGGGTCCAAATAAAATCCAGAATTGTACATCCGACTTCGGCTCCAAAATTGACCGCCCTCTTGACCGAATTGGCTCTTTATGTCTTCATAACAATTGTAGCTCTTTGAATCATCTGAAATATGAGACAAAAATGAGGCAAATCCGATGTCTGGTTCAAGAGTTATGGTAAAAATAGTGAAGCAATACAAAACTGGAATTTTATTATTAAAAATGGCTAAAATGTAATAAAAGGCCCAAAGCCCAAATGAACATAAAAGCCATTATTTATTAACTAAAGAGTCCTAAATATTGATCAAGAGGTAAAAATAAGTGTATTAAATATTCAATTATCACCCAGATACTTTTAAAGAGGATGAATAGACCTTCGAGGCTATGTTCTTGGATTTCTGAGATTCTTCTAGATTACGCGATTAGAATACCGAACAGGGAACCTTATCGGTAGAAACAATAAAGCAAGACAAGGTGACATCACATGACACCATTTTGTTGACAAAATGGACAAGGAGGTCGGCCAAGCTAGGTGGATGGAGGAGATTGAGTTTCAAAAAGGTGACTTTAATCCAATGGCCAAGAATGAATCAGGGGAAATTGTTATACCGGTTGTGTCCCTGGGTTTTTGGCTATAAATAGCCCTTCCACTTCTCTTCATTTCTTCACCAATTCACAAGTATTCCTAGAGAGAAGTTAGAGAGAAGTGAGAGCAAGGAGGAGCTTGGAGAAAATTGTAGTGAAGCCCTGGGTAATTTCTTCGGTTCCTAGTTTAAGTTCTAGTCTTTCGATTCGGTAGTTATAGTAGAAATGTTGTTTTGATATTTAATTTTCCAAGTTAGTTTAGATATCATGTTTTAAGGTTAAATATGATATATATTTCGAAAATTATGTTGGAGTAAGAGTTATGTTGAAATTTTGGAAGATTAGAGTCAAAGTAACGAAGTTCTGGCGAAATTCCGCCGATTAGTGGGGTCAGGGGTAAAATGGTCATTTATGACTAAAATGTCCGTCATAATGCTTGATCATTAATAAATGCTCTATTGTCCTTATAGGATATCCCTGATTACGTTCTGACCAACTATCGTACCACATATCGTCAACGAAGGTACGTTCGCGTACTAGTAACCCTAACTCTGATATTTATGGTATGCGTGTATGTGCTATGTGTATTGTATGTTTATGTACTGTTGTAATGGTTGCTGGGTATTGGGATACGCTTGTTAGTGGCCTAGGTGCCGCCAGGGTATGCTTCAAGGGAGGGCCTAAGTGCTGCTAGGGTACACTTCAGGGGGCCTATGTGCCGCCAAGATACGTTGTTTGGAGATGCTTGTGTTATGTGCTCTTATACTGTTGATGTTGGCTGTCTGTAGTCCATATGCTGTATATGTAAATATGAAGTTAACCGTTACCTGGGGTCCGTATGCATTGGACCTCAGCTCTTAACTTAGCTTCAGGGTCGGGAGGACCGAGGAGAAGAGTAAGCAGCACGCTTAGAGAACCGGCAGAAGATTTCTTTTGCGGCTGAAGACTTTCCGTTGTTGTATATTACTTTTGAACCACTCGTATAATGTACCGCTGTTATAACCAGCCAGACACACTACTGTTGGCATTTTGAATATATATCAGTTACTCAATTGCTCCGATGCTCTACTCTGATGAAAAATTTTATTATACTGCTTTTGAAAATGAGATGTTACAAAAAGTCTCATAAATATGTTACACCCAAACACACAACTTTATTTGTTCTTACTATTTCTCTCTCTCAGTTTTCCAGCTTTAGTTTGCATCATCTTGTGTTCCATATATATATATATATATATATATATATATATATATATATATATATATATATATATATATAGCCAGAAAGGGGAAGATCACCAAATGAGGATAAGAGAGTAAATTAATTATGGGTAGTGGGAGAGAGTAATAATTAATATTATTAATGTTTAGTGTAATTAGTAAGGATAATATTGAAAATAATTACTTAAGTTTTAGGGAAAATTTAATGCTTTTAACTATTTACATTAGTTTGAGAGAATTGTTAGTTGATGCTTTATAATAAGAACTACAAGGAGAGGGAGTAACAATTTAAATTTCTTTTTTAAGTAATTTTATAAAATGTTAAATATGGATCTCTAAATTTAAATATAACCATTGAAGTGGGAAATGGATAAGAATGGTAGTGGAGAGAATTTAAATCTAAGAATTTCTCATACTAAAAGATATTCTTAACCATGGGTTAAAACGCATCCAAAGTTGGACGGATATACTAGTGAATCGTTGAATCAATCCATTGATCGTTCTGCTCAAGAGTATATTGGCTATAGCCTAATAAATAAACATTCTAAATTGAGTCCAAATTATTAAAAATACATTTAGCAGTTCAAATATGAAAGAGCAATTAGTCAAAGAGAGTATTGTATTCTTCTGGATATTCTCACGAGCTTTTACATTGGCATCTTGCAAAATGCAAGCAAGGAGCATTAAATTTTGTAGTGTGCTTTTGTGAACACAATTTATCAATGTTGACAAATAATTTACCTTCTTCCCAATTCCCATGTATATAAATTTTGTTAAAAGGGATATATATAAAATTAAAACTTTCAGAGTTTGCAGTGTTGAGTTTTGATACTCTCTCATGCACTCATATGCTAAGCGCGCAATTTAAGTTTTTGTAATACTTAAAAATCTATATCATAATTTGGTAAAATTATGCCTATAGAAAGTAGGTGAATATGAGGTGTCAAATGTTAAGTCATGATTATCTTATTTTCTAAGGAAAAATCTAGGAAATTAGAGAGTTTAAGGGCCAAAGTGCCAAAATGACGAAAATGCTCCTAAGGGACATAAATGACTTAGAAAAATTATGAAAAAAAAGGCAGTAAGATGACCAAGTGAATTATGAGAATATATTATCTCTAATTATGATAATTTGGTAAATTATGAACTTGGAGAAATTGAGAAAGAATGCTCAAAAAGTATTAAAATGACCAGAATACCCTTGTAAATTATAGAAAATACCCTTGTAAATTATAGAATAATGCAGAAGACATGGAAATTCTAATGTTAATGCAAACTTTATGAGGTAATGAGGTATTCTAATTAAGAAAATTATCAACTATTGATAAGAAAGTAATTAGGTCATTATTGGCTAATTACTTAAGCATAAGCAAGGGAAATTTATGAATAATTATGTAGAACCCTAAAATTAGTGGTTTTTGGCTTAAAATTAGTAAAAATATATTTACTAATTAATTGGAAAAGTTTGAGAAAAATGGATGAGTTTAGGTATTTTTAAGCCTAAATACAAGAATAAGCCAATTAGGGATTTTTGTGGAATTTTTGGGAAAAATTAAATAAGTAAATAATTAAATAATTAATTAAATAAAAGATAAATATTTATTAATTATAATTAATGAGCAGCCGAAATTTTGCTTACAAAATGAAGACAAGAACAAGCAAATAATATCTAAGATTTTTATAACAAGTTGCAATATAATATTATATAATTAAATATAGTGAATAGTAATCAAATAATTAGGAAACGGATCCTATCTAGAGATCTAGGAATAGGAATTTCAAAGTCAAGGTAAAATATTGATCAGTGGATTTTTATCTTCCGTTAGACTCTTCCGGAAGTAAATTCTGAAGCCGTTTATGCATTTTCCTAATAAAACAAAATAGGGAAAAATGCAGATATGCACATTTTTGGATCTGAAGAAAATAAATTCTAACTCAACATCTAGAAATGAGTTTGAAATTATCTGGACATATTTGGAATCAGTGAATTTTGTCTAGAAGTTGGCAATTCCAGAAATGAATTTCGGGAACGGCACGCCTTTCGAGAAACTTCAGACTGACTGTTGGAGCCCTATATTGAATCAAAATTTAGGTTAACTTGGACATTTCTAGTAAGTGAGAAAATGTCTTCAAAGTTGTAAATCCGAATTTTGAGATTTTTCCGAAATTACGCGATCGGGTACCGATCGAGGTTTATCGGTACGAAACCTTCCTTAACAAGTTAATTGCATCACTTTGATGATGCAATTTTGGTTCCACCTAGGGCTGCATGTCGACCAAGGGGGGTGAGAGGTTGAGATTTGCCTTTCAAAACAAGTTTAAATCCAATGGTTTAAATCAACTTGGAAAATGACCATTTTGTCCCTTGAAATTTCTATAAATAGGCAAGAGATGTTCTTCATTTCTTCACACCATTTCCTTTGTGAAATCTGAAATTAGAGAGAGGTTTTAGAGAGAGAAGCTCTGGGGGAAATCTGCAGCGAAGCTCTGGGTAAGTTTTTCGGTACTTAAGCTTTCGTAGTTCTTTCAACAGTTAGAGTAGTAGTATAGCCTTTAATATTTCAAGTATGATTAGATATCATATGATAGGGGTATTTTAGTCAAGATTTTCGAAAATCATGATGGCGTCGAAGTTCTGGCAAAATTTTGGGAAGAAGATAGTCCATGTAGCTAAGCGCCGCGAAATTCCATCAATTAGGGGTATAGGGGCAAAATGGTAATTTTTACCTAAAATGCCGATTATAATGCCAAATCACTAATGGAAGTGATATTACTCTTATAGGACATCGAAACCCCGATCTGCGCTGATACGCCCCCGACGTGCTGCATTGGACATTTCACGTTTTTCCGTAAAAAGTACGTTTTTCCGCCAGAAGTACCTAACGCCGTCAACGAAGGTACGTTCGCGTACTGTAACACTAACACTTATGTTTATGTATGCGTATAAGTGTGATGTTATGTGTATTATATGTGATAGATGATGACTTGATGTCTCTATATGTTTATGTAGTATTGGTGTATGTACGTCCGCGTCTCGTAACACTAATCGATGTTTATTGTATGCGTGTATGTGCTATGTGAATTATATGTTACGTACTGTTGATTATATCTGTTGGATATTAGGATACGTTTCAAGGGGGCCTATGTGTTGTCGGAGGCCTAGGTGCTGTCAGGGGGGGCCTACGTGCTGTCAGAGGCCTATGTGCTGTCGGGATACGTTGCAGGGGTAGGGCCTATGTGCTGTCAGGATATGTTTATCTGTGCTATATCTCGCTAAATGAATTGGTGCCGTTAGTGTTGTGATTGTCGTAGTCCATATCTTGCTATATGTAAATATGAGGTTAACTGTTACCAGGTCCGATTGCAATGGACCTCGGCTCTTAATATAGCGTCGGGTCGGGAGGACCGAGTGCCGAGGAGAGAGGCAAACAGCCGCATAGAAGATCCAGTGAGGACTTCCTTTTCTCATCTCTGCGAAGCCTTTCTTTTGTCGTTATGTACTTTTAAAACACTCGGTTACTATGCCGTTGTTGTAATTAGCCAAACTTACGGCATTTGAAATACAAGTATCAGTTACTCAATCGCTCCGATGCTCTACTCTGATGATTTTGAAATGATATTTGATGACAAAAAAATTATACTGCTTGTGAAAAGTTGGGATGTTACATTACTGCTTGTGAAAGTTGGGATGTTACAGTTTTTTAATGAAATCAATTACAAGAGCTTTTGTTAAAAAAAAATTACAAGAGCTTAATTTTCACACCAAATAAATCTATTTCAGACAATGAAACATTGTTTTCTCAATGTAAATTATAGTTATAGGTAATTGAACGACTTTATATAGAGGGGATGTGAGTGAAAGATGTGCAAGAGAAGTCACGGGTAGAACAATGGACCACTTTCCATAACGAGCAATGGATGTTGAAAATCAAGTAATTATTGATTTTCATCTGTTATTAGCGTTTATATGTGTTTCTCACACATATATAATTCCTATTCTTCTTGCTAATTGATAAAAAATAATTTAATTGAAAATTCTTCTTTCACATTCACAGAAATGTGTAGACTTGAAGATGGAGTTGAGTAGAACATAGAGACATATTTTGAATAAAATAATGGGATTTATTTGTCATGTTGAACATCCTCATAAGTTTATATCAAATTAGCTTGCAACTCTTGAAGCTCCTGAAGAATTCAGGCATGAAGCTTGGAAATTTGAATTTGAGTCCACGTAGCTCTCCACAAAATGAGTAATGAATTTAATAGGGTCATAAATGCTTGATGGTGAGGGGCATATACAAGCCTACCCTGTGACTCTTTTTAAAATAACTTGCATACGTCCAAGTAGAGATTAATATTTAGGGATCCTTTAGGATATAGAGTAGTACATTATAACATTTAGGACCTCAAAATTATTGAAATGGCAAAAAAATGCATTATTGTTCCTTGTTTAGAGTTAAAAATAAAATTTGATAATTTACACCAAAAAGAATAAAACTTGATAGCTAAATTCCTCTTGTTAGAGATCCTTAATCCAAGAGCATGTTAACCTTTTTTTTTTTTTTAGATATTAAAGAAGCTGGATAAATTATATTAAAGCATTTATATTTATAGTTTTTCCCCAAAACTTATGTGTTTAACTTATATGCTGATATATGATTTAATAATGTACAACATATGTTATGATTAAGTAATTTATTTATATTCTTTAATTAATTCAAAATAAATCAACTAACTCTTATATTAAAGATTGGAGGTAGAGTAGCATCTAACATTAATTGGCTCCAAATAATTGAAAACATAATCTTTGGCCCTCAAATTTATCTTCATTTTGGTTCTGGCTCTTCAAGTTTCAGACTATGGGTTTTGGTCCTCAAGTGGTCAAATGGTCCTAGTTTTTATTAACTTATAGGTATCAATATTTTAAATGAAATGAAATTTCAGAGACCATAACCTAAAACCTATAGTCTAAAACTTGAGAGATCAAAACAATAATGAGGAAAAATATCCTAACCTCCACAACAAATTGTATTTATAAAGAAAAACTAAATAGAGTCATATATGTTGGGTAAAAAACAACTCATGATGGGTCCACACATGCTTCATTAATTATATGATAATAAATTTCTATGAATTCGTCTTTGTATCTGTTCATTTCAGTCAGCCACTTTTGATTGCTTTTGGGTTCACTTTCAGATGCGTACCTAATTTTTTATCACTGTGATGGAATCTCAACCGTTTAAATTTAATCTGAATAATTTAAATTTTAAATTTTTTATTTATGGTTTTTAAAATGATAAATTCATTTTTATAAGAAACGATAGTTAAAAGATTATCTTTATTTTTAGAGTTACATATATTACAATAAAATGTATTTAAAATATATAAGTTAAATTAATTAAATCTAGACCATTCAATATTAATCTATCCGTAAAATAGATGATGAACACAATTTTTTTCTCATCATATGAGCATAAAATTTGCTTGGCTTTGATTTTTTTTATTGGTTACCCATCCGTATTCGAGAACTTCGCCCGATTAATCCAGATCCGACCTACATCGCGCACCCGACTATGATAGAGAGTCTCCCGCTTTTGATTTGACTCTATGCTCTTTGTTTGCAACATCCAAATCCAATAATTATTAGAAGGCTTTTCCCTTGTTTGGACGTAAGAGGAAAAATGGAGTGTGGGCCCCCTGCGCACCAAGTTATTAGCTACATGTGACTTTCAGGACGTCCTTGGATTGAAGCAAGGGCTTCGGGTTTCAGGGTCTTTTGGCACCAATCCGCCTCTAGGGTGAATTTACAGATATGCCCTTGATTGTACAGTACACTTACTGTTGCTCTCTCTAGCTACTCTCTTCGGCTCTGCTCTAGTTGCTTCTTATATATCTCTTCTCACCCACTTCCTTCATCCATCTTCAACCTCTTCCTTACCCTCATCAATATACACCGAAATCATGCCCTCTACAAATCATCTCTCTGAATTACCCAAGAATCCCACTTGCTTCAATTCACTCCTCCATGTCTGTGAGCAATTTCATTATGGACTTATCCCTTGACACTCAAAGGTGGCTCTACCAGAAAAGACCACCAAATCCTACCACACTTGGCTCACCAATGTCCTTACTAACCACATTGATCACTTATAGAGTCTGATCTCAATGACTTAGTCTCTAGAGCAACCTTCAGAACTGCCACCATCGGTATGGATCTAATTTTCCTTTAGTTTTGTCTAGATATGGCTTTGATCCTATCTTTTAAGATTTTTTTTTCCCAGTCTATGATCAAACTTGAAAGCCTACATTTTCTTTTCTCAGGGTCACTCACTATGAACGAGGCATGGCATGTCAGACCGGTGGCTTGAGTGTGTCACTGACCGGTGGCTTGGTTCGCTACTTCTTGTACCACCAGAGTTCTTTTATTGTGTATACTCTGTAAGTCTTTCCTGTGGTTGAGTAGTTCCACAATATTCCTTCATGGCTTCTAGCATAACATTTTCCTAACTGTTCCATTCCATTGTTGTGAATCAAACATTTGCAGCCAATTGGTTTGAAATATCTCATGTTGGGGTTCCTTCCTTTCTATAATGCACATACAGGGACAGGTTTTTTCTTCATACTTGTTGAGAATGTAGCATAATGCTGTATTAACATACAATTTATACCGACAAGTATTTTGGTAGGTTGCTTTCCAACACCATTGTTTTGCCATGTCTTGGAGAATTCTATTCTTTATTTCAATTATACTCTTTTGTTTGCTCAAGAGTACAGTTCTTGCCGATGAAATGTCATGTGAGAAGCCTTGACATTTCAAATCAACCAACAAAAAATAGTCACACCCCAAAAACACAACACGAACCACAACCATATTGGTAGTTATATTCTTATATGTTTAGCAACTTCTGCCTCAACTCAAAAAAAAAAAAAAACAATTACAACAAAATGATATCCATCATAGTACATAAACATTTCTATATGTAACATGAGTTGACAACATCTCAAATATGGTGCTAAATATTTCTAAAGATCTTATCAATATACTTCCTTAACACCCCCGACGCATTCAAAAACATGGCCTGCCTCAAAAGCATTTAACCATGCACTCCCTTATGCGTTGCGTGGGATGCATTTACTTCATTTCATATTTCATTCCATGCAGTTCTCTTCACCTTCACCAGAAATGTGTTTTGAATTACCCTAAATATGCAGCTTCGGGCTTTCAAATCATATTTTTGTATGGCTTCATAAAACAAAGCCATACTCTTTAGTACGGTGTGATTTAACGTAATTTGATATATCATTGGTTAGACAAAAAAAAAAAGCATGTGTAACATCCCGTTTCACAAGCAAGATAAATTTTTTTTTTTTTAAACATCATTTGTAAACATCAGAGTAGAGCACCGGAGCGATTGAGTAACGATATATATATTAAAATACCCACGGTAGCATGTCTTGTCAAGTTAAACAATGTACAAGAGTGTTTCAAAACTAATACGAAAGGAGTCTTCACCGCGACTCCTAAGCGTGCCGCTTGTCCTTCTCCTCGATCCTCGATCCACCCGACCCCGAAGCTAAGTTAAGAGCCGGAGTCCATGCATCGAACCCTGTGTAACGGTTAACCTCATGATTACATACATCATATATGTACAATGACGTTCTTAGACTTTTGGCAACATTTACTACTATCGGACATAGGGTATACATATCGATATGTATAGCAATAACAATACAATCGGATGATAGACAACAAGATAATGTCGAGTACGCACAACAAGATGCCGAAGTACGCATAATAGTACATCGGATGTACAGATAATAGTACAATCAAAGTACGTAACAATAGTACAATCGAGTACGTATAATAATACAATCGGAGTACGTGCATGACAGATAATAGGCATGATGTAACAACAATACAAATGAGTACGTGCATGACAAACAATAAACACATATGCATACAATAAACATCAGAGTTAAGGTTACCAGTACGCGAACGTACCTTCGTTGACAGAATTCTGGCACGTTTTACGGAAAACGGTACTTCTGACAGAAAACAGTATTTCCTGATAGCGGTTCGTGATTACGGATATCCTATCAACATAACAATGTACTTGTTAAGGATCTAGCATTACGATGGACATTTTTAGTCAAAATGACTATTTTTCCCCTGACCCCCTAATCAGCGGAATTTCGCCAGCACTTCGTTACTTTGGCCCTACTTTTCCAAAATTTTGACATAGCTCCTACTCCAACATATTTTCGAAATATAAATCATATTGATTAATGATTCACATCATAATAGGCATTTTAGGTAAAAATTATCATTTTGCCCCTATTCCCCTATCTATGAATTTCGCCAGAGCTTCGCTATTTTAACTCTAATCTTCCAAAATTTTGCCAGAACTTCGACCCCACCAAGATTTTCGAAATAATGACTAAAATATCCCTATCATATGATATCTAATCATACTTGGAAGATTAAAGACTAATATAGCATTTCTACTCCAACTACCGAAAGAACTACGAAAGCTTAAGTACCGAAAAACTTACCCAGAGCTTCGCTACAGATTTTCTCAAGAGCTCCTCTCTCTAAAACCTCGCTCTACTTTCTAAATTCTCAAGAGAGAATGGTGTGAAATTTCCAAAGGAGTTGCTTGCTATTTATAGAAGAAGTTGTGAGGGCATAATAGTCTTTTCCATATTTCAACTTTCATTTTAAACCATGGAAACTTAGGGTTTTGGTGGATGATTTGTGGCCATGCAACATACCATTTCGTTCAGCCCTTCCCCAAGAAAAGATGAGTCACCAACTTATGTGACAAGTTGTGTATTCTAGAAGCATTTATACCCCGATCGGTACCCGATTCGCGTAATCTCGGAAAAATCTCAAAATTCTGGATTTACAACTTTGAAGCCATTTCCTCACTCATTAGAAATGTCCAAGTTAACCTAAATTTTGATTCCATATAGGGCTCCAACTATTTATTTTCTTCGATCCAAAAATGTGTCTATCTACATTTTTCCCTATTTTGTTTTATTAGGAAAATGCACAATCGGCTTCAGAATTAACTTCCGGAAGAGTCTAACGGAAGATAAAAATCCACTGATCAATATTTTACCCTGACTTTGGAAATTCCATTCCTGGATCACTAGATAGGATCCGTTTCCTATTTATTTGATCACTATTCACTATTTTTAATTATAATATATAATATTGCAAGTTGCATGAAAAATCTAGATATTAAAATTTTCATTCTTATCTTCATCTTCCTTCAATAATTCGGCTGGCCCTAATTATTAATTAATAAATATTTATTTTTATTTAATTAATTATTTAATTATTTATTTATTTTCAAAAATTTCACAAAATTACCTAATTGGTCCATTCTTGTATTTAGGCTTAAAAATACCTAAACTCAACTATTTTTCTCCAAAATTTCCAATTAATTAAAAATATATATTTTTACTAATTTTAAGCCAAAACCACTAATTTTAGGGTTTTATACAATTATTCATGAATTTCCTTTGCTTATGCTTAAGTAATTAGCCAATAATTACCTAATTACTTTATTATCAATAGTTGATAATTTTCTTAATTAGTATGCCTCATTACCTCATAACTTTTGTATTGACATCTTTGTTTTCATTTCTCCTGCATTATCTTAGCATTTACGGGGGCATTATGGTCTTTTCAATACTTTTTGAGTATTCTCCTTCAATTTCTCCAAGTTTGTAATCAAAATTAGAGATAACATAATCTCTTAATTCAAATAATTATTTCCCTGTCTTTTAGGATTTTTCATAATTTCCTAAGTCACTTTATGCTCCATAAGGGCATTTTGGTCATTTCTGACACATTTACTAATTTTTCCCTAATTTCCATAGCATTTTCCTCAGAAAATAATATCTCCGTAACTTAATATTTGATACCTCATATTCACCTATTTTTAATGGGTATTATTTACTCATTTTATGATTTTTACCCTAAGTCATATTTTAGGGTATTACAGCATGACTTAATTAATCATGGCCAAGGAGTTGATACACATTATTAGCCTTTAATTGAAAATAATGTCTATCAATGCAACGGGTGGTGTCATGTGAACTTACATCAATATATATTATCAGTCAAATGTCTGTTTTTACAAATGATCGTCCAACTAAAATTCCTTCAAATGTATCAAGCACAACCCCCCCCCCCCCCTCTAAAAAAAGAAAGAAAGAAAAAGCCGTATGTTGCGCGAGAGACATCTACTTATTTTCATATTTTGTGTTATTCACCTTGATTGACATTCAAACAACAAATTTTTTGAATTACACTAAATATGCAGCCTAGGATGGTTAGTAGGATGATGTGGGGAAATTTTTTTTAATTAAATAAATAAAATATTAATAAAAGCTAAAATCATTATCATTCTAAAAGAAAAAGGAAAAGACTAATTAATTAAAGGCTAAAACTATTAACTTTTGTAGAAATTTTGACAACTTGAAATGGATAATGAAAAGTCGACAACACAGTAGTTCAACTCCAACTTTAAAAAAGATACTTAAATATGTTCCATCATTATTTAATTTACTCCTCCAAGATAGTCAAGTAGAATATAACTATGAGTTTGAGAAACTTGACTTGTTGTAAGAAAACCAAAAAGAAATAGATGACCATAAATACTTCATTACTTTCTTATTTTTATTGTCCAATTCTAATTATTTGTGAATACTCAAATTCATTCCACTTGCCAAAAGCTACATTTCTTTGGTCCCTGTTTGTGCAATATAGCCTTCCACCAAAACTAAACATAAAGGAGTAAAAAAAAAAGATTATGCACTGCATGATTTTTTATCTTTGAAAGCATTGGACGCTAGGCTTTTATCTTAGGGAGAAAAAATAAAGTAACCATAGTATGTAGATCCCAAGCTATATCTTAGGAAAAGGACACGAACAATTTATGCCTTGTTCTACACCCACCGACGCATCAACATTTCTATTTTCAATTGGTTGCAGAAGTTCACTTCTTGTGCCAACTCATCATCTTTATTGTTTTACAAAGTACAAAAGAATGAAACAAAGAATACTGCAGTTAAATTAAATTAAATTATCAATCTATAGCTTCCAACAACAATGAAAATTTTCTACTTTGATAAATAAAAAGACTTTTTTGACAAATGAAAAAGGAAAAACAAAATACCTTGTGCATAATATATTATTGAACTTCTCGGAACAACAAATTAGCAAGGTGTCCTCATATGCACATGATGATTTTACTTATGTAAGTAATAGTTTTTTTTTTTTTTTTTGCAAAAAAATAATAGTTTTATTTCATTTTAATAGACTTAGAAACATCACAACAATACAAGTAAATAACAATCAAGTATGATGATTAATGCTTAATATGAGATGTTTATTAGCTCCATTAATTACATTTTCAGCATTATCATATGAAAACATGAGTCACATAGTCATCAATCAAATAGCTTAAATTAATTTCTATTGTGGTTATACTTTATCATGAATTGGTCTTCTATTTAGGAATTTGCATTTTTAAATCCCTTTTTAATATTTGACATTCACTACCAACCCATTATTATAAAAACTACAAATAGCTTAAAAGCCTCCCTCCACTTTTCCATATATATATATCATCCACAAAAGTACACTATAGTCAATTAGCCAAGAAAAAGTGACAGACATAGAGATACAATAGGAAAGTGACTAAAATTTGTAACTTGAAAAGACAACTTGAAAAATTAGGTTTACTAATGTGTAAATATAATATACAAAATCCCATTAATGGATAATAGTTAAATAAAATAAAATAATCCCCCATATCTACACCCTAATCCTATAAATTAGGATATATTGTTATCAGTTCCTATAATTTAAATATGTGTAATATATCGTAATCAAATTAATATAAATAGAGGATAAAATGTAGGGAATATGCGATTAATATATAATAATCAAATTAATTTAAATTATCCCACAATCTTTGCTCTCATATCTCGCACCCAATTCCTATACTTCAGTATGTTGATTTTTAACAAAACACTTGTCATAAAAAAAATAAGAAAATTTCCAAAAGGCAACTTCTCACTTCTCTCCCCCATCCACCATTGTCTTCTTTCTTTCTTTTATTTTCCTGCAAAAGGAATTAACACCAAAGCACATTGATAATACATTAAAACTATATAGACAAACATTAAAAAAGCCAATCCCCTAAAAATTAGAACAGAATTGAAAATAAAAAAGAGAACGGGGAAACCATTCAGCTAAGCCATAAATAAAAAATTTCACTAAACTCTTTTAAAAAATATACCAATAATATAAAATAATCAAATTAAATCAAATAATCCCACGGTATTTGTACCCAAATACTATGATGTAGGATCTAGTTTTACTGTTTATGCACACAAAGTAATATAAAATCAATGGATAACTCCTAAATGAAAAATCTCAAGGAGACATGGTTTGTTGCCACCTAATAATCTAACCTACTAAAGATGGAACAATAACCATAATTAAACTACATCTAACATTTAAAAATAATATATTGTCGAAGTTCACCATCCCTAAAAAATTGGGAAAAGTAACCTACAATAACACTACCACATGACAATCATTACACTGTTAATTAAATTCTTATAATTTATGATATTGATTCTTACCGTTTCTACACGATGTCATATACAACCAATGGTTAACTCCATTATGGCAATTACCTCTCCATAAAACTAAAGTTATAAATTCATTAGTTATGAGAAACTCTTTAGCCAAATCGTAAATAATGAAGTAATGTGAGGACCAGTGAACAATGAAGTAATGTGAGAGAAGATACACATCATGCTTTGAAGTTGACCAGATCAAGCTTGTCAACCGCAAAGTCCAAAGTAAGGGCTTCATTGAGAGTGAAGATCGGACTTGGCTATGGTTGTGGGTAGAAGTTAATTTCGAGATCTATATTTTTCTGTCATGTGTTTTATTCTTATCAATATGAGCAATTCTCCCTTTTCGGATTATTGTAGTATTATGTGTTTAAGACCCTTGCACATATTATTCTCAGCTTTATTAGTTTTGATTTAAGATGCTTGCTCATATTACCTAGAAAACATTATTTTCTTTCTTTCACTCTGAATATGTCTTGGAATCTATCATAATTTTCCCTACATAAAATGAGGGTTGTAATACCCCGAAATTTGAATTAGGGAATTTAAGGGCCAAAGTGCCAAAATGACCAAAATACCCCTGGGAGGAGTAAATAACTTAGGAAAATGGTGAAAAATCCTAAAGGGCAATGAAATAATTATTTAAATTGAGAGAGCGTATATCTCTAATTTTGGTAATTTAATAAATTACAAACTTGGAGAAATTGAGGAAGAATGCTCAAAAGTATGGTAATGACCATAATGCCCTCACAAATTCTAAAATAAAGCGAAACATATGGAAACAGAAATGTCAAGTGCAAGAATTATGAGGTAATGAGGTATTCTAATTAAGAAAATTATCAACTGTTGATAAGAAAGTAATTAGGTAATTATTGGCTAATTACTTAAGCTTAAGCAAAGGAAATTATGAAATAATTATGTAAAGCTCAAAAATTTGTGGAAAAGGTTTAAAATTAGTAAAAATATATTTACTAATTAATTGGAAATTTTGGAGAAAAATAGTTAAGTTTAGGTATTTTTAAGCCTAAATACAAGAATGGACCAATTAGGTAATTTTGTGGAATTTTTGGAAAAATTAAATAAATAAATCATTAAATAATTAATTAAATATAAAAATAAATATTTATTAAGATTTAATAAGGGGCAGCCGAATTACACAAGAAAATGGGATAAGAATAAGCTTAAAAATATCATGATATTTTGCACAAGTTGCATTAGTTTATTATATAATTAATTAAAGTGAAAAATGATGAATAGTAATTTAAAGATTAGGAAACGGATCCTATCTAGAGATCTAGGAATGGGATTTCCAAAGTCAGGGAAAAATAATGATCAGTGGAATTTTGTCTTCCGTTATACTCTTCCGGGAGAAAATTCTCCCAAAATTTGAGAAGAGAAAATTACACTTTAGGACCCAAAATTTGCCTATAAAAGGCAAGAGCTCTCTTCATTTTTCTCACCCCATTCTCAAGTGAAAACCGAAATTCTTGAGTGAGAAAGAAGAGAGAGAAGCTCTGGGGGAAGTTCTCGCGAAGTCTTCAACAGTAAGTCTTTCGGTCTTTAGTTTTTAGTCTTTAGTTCAATAGTTAGTAAGGCTAGAGTAGTCTTTATTTTTATGATTTGGGTATCATATGGGAGGGCTATTTTAGTCTTTATTTTCAAGAATCATAAATGCGTCGAAGTTCGCGAAATTTTGGGAAGAAAATAGCCTATGTAGCTGAAGCGCCGGCGAAATTCCGCCAAGTAGGGGTATAGGGGCAAAATGGTAATTTTTACCTAAAATGCCGCTTATAATGCCAAATCACTAATGAAAGTGATATTACTCCTATAGGACGTCGAAATCCTAATCTGCGCCGTTACGCCGCCGAAGTGCCGCTATTGGACGTTTTCACGTTTTTCCGTAGAAAAGTACGATTTCCGACTAAGTGCCGTCTCACCGTCAACGAAGGTACGTTCGCGTCTTCGTAACACTAACTCTGATGTTTATGGTATGCATATATGTGGTATGTGTGTAGGAGTGTTATACTGTTTGAGTACATATAGTGGTTAGAGGATATGTCAGTATCTTTGGGTGCAATGCATCAGTATCTTTGGGTGCAATCTGTCTCAGTATGCTTGGTGCAATCTGTCTCAGATGCTTTGGTACAATTTGTCTCGCATGCTGGGGCAATACATATGCATGGGTTGTGATAGAGTGATGGTATGTGCTGATGATGTTGTGGATGTCTCTGCTGTTTGTATGTGTATACATAAACATGAGGTTAACTGCTACACGAGATCCGGTGCGCTGGATCTCAGCCCTTAACATAGCGTCAGGTTCAGGAGGACCGAGGACCGAGGAGAGAGGCAAGCAGCCTGCATAGAAAGCCTGACTGAAGACTTCATTTCGTGGATCGGGCAGGAGTCTTCCTTTTGATGTTGGCTTTTTGAATCTATATATCAGTTACTCTTCCGCTCAAATGCTCTACTCTGATGGTTTGAAAAGATGTTTTAAAAAAAAAAGAAAAAATTATACTGCTTTAAAAAGTCGGGTTGTTACAAGGGTGCGGTTACATAGGGCAATGCCATGATTTCCCAATTGATGTGTCTATAGAGAAACAAATGGAAGTGTAGGTGTAATATCCCGAATTTTGGGGTAAGAAGTTTAGGCATAAGATTGGGATGAGAGGCTGCTAAGCCAGTAGGAGTCAATAGTCTTAAACTTATTTTGAGGAGAAAGTTAAACAAAAATACTTTTGCACCTTGAAAATTTAGGGAAAAAGTATGAAATACTATTTTGAGAATCTAGAACTATTATTAGGGGTTTAATTACGAAAGATTGGCTTAAATAGTCTTAAAGCCATTAGTTGGAATTTAGGATCTACTTTCCCGAAAATTCAAGGAAAATTAGTTAGAGGATAAATTGTGGCCTAGAAATTTTAAAGTTGATATTTTAAGGCCTAGAGAAGTCAATTGAGGAAGAAAAATCATTATATGAATGGGCTTCATGCAAGAAAAATTGGAGGGAAAGGGGGAGGGATGCAAAGGTTAAAATGAAAAATTGAGAGAGAGAGAGGGGGGAACAGACAGTGGAGAATTTCAAAATTCAAATCCAACATCCTAATCTGTGCACAAAGCCCAACACAACACTGAGCCACACACTATTGAGCCATTACTGTTTAAATAAACAGTGATTTGTGAGTGCAGCAACAGTAGATGGCTCATATTGCTATTACTATTAAGGTTATATTGATGATGATTCC
The DNA here is from genome assembly GCA_025563575.1 of Acacia pycnantha. Taxonomy (NCBI): domain Eukaryota; kingdom Viridiplantae; phylum Streptophyta; class Magnoliopsida; order Fabales; family Fabaceae; genus Acacia; species Acacia pycnantha. The sequence continues at coordinate 378,953 of JAMWYP010000325.1, read as the reverse complement.
TTGGATTGGGTTATAATATTAATTTTGCTCTATTTTCTGACAAGTATGAATCACTAATAGGTGTAAAACAAAATAAGATCATAATAGAAACGAAAAACGGACTTAATTATGGGTTTGAGAATGGACCTACCATGAATATATATGCCACAAAATTGTTACTTTGTGTATAGATGAAACAACCATTAAAATAAAATAATTTTGCAAGGGGTAACTTTTTCAGGGAGTAGAATTAGAAGATTTACCATCAAAATTGTTACTATTGAATACTAAAACTTATTTAAAGTAATTTTCTTTGGACTTGTTTCATTTGCTTCTAAAATTTATTTTTATATGCCTAAACTATATTAATTTATTTCTTCACATACAAAATTCAAATTTAACAATATTTTTTTATAGTTATAAATTCAATTTTTTTTAGTTTTATGTTACTTTTATTTTCATATTCAAGAATAAAAAATCAAGATGCAATTTTTAGAATTCAAGTTCACATAATTTTTATCCATGTGTGTGTGTCTATATATATATATATATATATATATATATATATATATATATATATTGAAATGAAAATAGTTTATAAAGTACTTAAAAGGCATCCCTTTTCAATGTGTGAGACAACTTTTTTTTTAAAGCTCATTTATGATACTAGCTAGGGACTATTGCCATGAATAAATATATGCCATTTTACATGTGCAGTGCATATTTACTTTTCAGTTTGAATTCAACCATGTTACTCAATCATTTATCTATTTTTACTGTATCACATTTTAAATTTGTTATAGTTATCAATTTTTATCATCCAAACTTTGCTTAAGTTTATAGCTAGTCTCAAGCCCGAATAAAGGAGGAGAGTTGTGTTAGGCCTTTGACAACAACATAAAACTCTGTTGAATCTTTATGAACATGAATCAACCAAGAAATTGGGCTAATGCTAAGTCATTACATAAAAGTAACGCGTTGCATGGCTCGAATACCATGAGAAATGAGTGAGAGTTGTTGCATATTATCATCACAGTTAGTAACCTTGATGACTTTAACATTCACTGTTTGGCAATGGCGGATCTTTGATGGTCCCAGGGGGCCATGCCCTGTAACATCTCATTTTCAAAAGCGGAATAATTTTTTTTTCTTTCATTAAAACATCAGAGTAGAGCATCGGAGCAAAAGAGTAACTGATTCGTATTCAAAATGTCAACCATAGTGTAATATAATAACGGTACATTTATCCGAGTGTTTCCAAAAGTAATACATATCAAAAGTAAAATCTCCAGCCGGGTCTCTAAGCGTGCTGCTTGCTTTCCTCTTCCGCCTCTGTTCTCCTGACCCTGGCGCTATGTTAATAGCTGAGGTCCAATGCACCGGACCTCAGGTAACGGTTAACCTCATGTTTACATATACAGCATATGGATTACAATTATTCATAACATTAACTGAATATATGCACTCAACCAATGCAGATGTACCTCACGGAGCGAATGCAAATGTACTGCACGGAGCGAGTGTAGATGTACCGCACGGAGCGAATGTTCCCTTACAGATATGTCACCCAGAGTGAATGTACCCCAAAAGCACATAAACATACAACAGATCATCAACCACATATACGCAAACAAAACTCATAACACATATACGCATACATCAAACATCAGAGTTAGGGTTACTAATACGGTTCGTCTGTTGGTCAAAACGTGATCACAGATATCCTATAAGGATAATAATGTTTTTATTAATGATCAACATCATAACAGTCATTTTAGTCACAAATGACCATTTTGCCCCTGACTTACTAAACGACTAAATTTTGCCGAGCTTCGCTACTTTGACTCTAATCTTCCAAAATTTTTCCATAACTCTTTCTCCATCATATTTTCAAACAAATATCATATTTAACCTTAAAACATGATATCAACATCATACTTGGAAGATTAAAGATCAAACTAACATCTATACTAAAACTACCGAATGAAATACTAGAACTTAAAACTAGGGACCGAAGAATTTACCCAGAGCTTTGCTACTTCTTCACAAGAGCTCTTCCTTCTCTCAGCCTTCTCTCTATATTTCGAAATTCCTCGAGTTTGGTGTGAGAATTTTGCAAATGGGATGAAGGCTATTTATAGGCAAAAACTTACAACTATTCACACTTTTTCTCCTTCAATTCTAGCCATAGGATCTAGGTTTTTTTTCAAGCTCAAATCCTCACCATCCAATGGAGTTGGCCGACCTCCCCCTCCCCCTTTTTGCAAAAATTACATCATCAACATGATGTCACTCATTTGCTTTATGAACTTTTACCGATAAATCTTCCTATTCGGTGTTCCAATCGCGTAATCTTAAATAATCTCAAATATTCCTTAGCATAACCTTGGAGGTCTAAGCTTCCTCTTGAGAAATATTTGGGTTAACAAAAATTATGGTCCCATTAAGGGTATTTTCTAGCCTCGTTAACCATTTTAGGATAAACGCCGCCTGCTTACGGAAATAACTTCGGTAACATCAATTTCGGGACAAAAATTCACTTATTCCTAATATGTCCCGATGTTTAATACTTAGTTCATGTTTTTGAGATAGGATTTAATTTTTATCGGTTCTCATTTATCCTATTTGCTTTTTACAAAATATCTTCTTTTATATCATTATTTTATTTCCACTTGCATAAAAATCACAATTACTCCCCACAATTCCATAATTTCGGCTAGCTCCCCTTGTCCTTGAGTTTTTATTTATTTTTTAATTAATTTATATTATATTCTAATTATCTTATATTTATTTTACAAAAATTCTCCCATTGGTCCTTTACAATTAACATGGATTTAGGCATTTTAAATTGTTAGAAATTTCATGGCCTTAGATCTTGCTTTAGGAGATTAAATCCTAACCTTTGATTTTATGTTTGATTTGTTTAATTTGTCAAAGTTAATTAGAGCCCTAATCACTTGATTAGTAATCTCTTATGCTTTAGGGATTTTGTACATTTAATTTCATCCATTTTCCTTAATCTTTTCTAATTAATTAGCAAGTATCCTTTATGCTAATCTTAGCCATAAATATTTAATTAAGGGTTGTTCATAATTAACTTTGGATATTACCTTTATTCATGCTTAAACAATTAGCAATTAATTACTTCTTTAATCACTTACTAATTGTTGACAATTTTCTTAATTTGGATTAACTATTTTCTCACAACTATTGCACTGACATTGGTAATTTATGCACCAAGTATTATTTTAAAATCATTGGGCAACTTATGGTCCCCAAAATAATATTAAATTTTGCCTCATTATTTTCCAAGGAAAATAATCCCATAAATTACCTAAATTAGAGACAACATACTTTCCAATTTTTAATAAATATTTAATTGCCTCTTAGGATTTATCATAATATTCTCAAGGTATTCCATGACCCATAAGTGTATTTAGGGCTTTTTTACACGTTATTCCTTCTAATTCCATGAGAAATTACCCTAGAAACAAAGTATTTATTCTACAAAATTTGAGACCACATATTCACCTATTAAAAATAGGTATTATTTACTAAATTATGATGCTTATCATAAGTGAAATTTTTAGGGTATTACATGCCCCAAAAAAAAAAAAATTAGTTTTTTTTAAAAAGAGACTAAAGTACAAATCTTTGAAAACTTTGTAGAAAGTGCTATAATTTCTGAAAACTATGGATATTTTTCTGTAAGTTTCCCTAGTCCGTTTTCTTCATTGCTTGCAAATTCCAAAAATTCTGGGGACTTTTCTATAACTTTTCCTAGTTCTCAAAACATTAATTCTGACCCTCCAAAATCTCAAATGTTCTTCTTAAACACCTACAAGTGCAAAATTAAGAACAATAAGTATCAAAAGTCCAAGAAATTATTTGTATGAATAATTAACAAATTATGATAATTTTACCCCTAATATCAAAAGTCCAAGAAATCATGACAAACCTCATATTTTTTTTAAAAAAAAATTAATATAATGTAAAATTTAATATAATATTTTAAAAACGTTATATAATCATAAAATTTTTTAATTAGTTAATGAGTATACATTTAAACCCCCAAACATTTTCTCTAAGATCCGCCACTGCTGTTTGGTAAAATCCATCCAACTGATTTTAAGGAAATATAGTTAACATAAATTTTATTTTATTTTTTGGAGGAAAGTTAACATAGAATTAAGTTAGTAGCTAAAACCAACATGGAATACTAGCCAAAATCGAAGAGAATAACCAGAAATTCATAGTACGGTCAAAGAGAGTGTATAACCTCTGGAATCAGAAGCTACTATGGAAGAGAGTTTTAAAATAGAGAGCTCAAAGGATTGTGTGAAAATCAAGGCTTCTCACATGACTTTTCAAATGGCAAGAATTCTTGAGCCAAAAAAAAAAAAAAAAAGTACAATTGAAAGAATAGAATACTCCAAGACATGGCAAAACAATGGTGTTGGATAGCAACCTACCTAAATACTTGTGGGTAGAAACTGTATGTTAATACAGCATTACGCTACATTCTCAACAAGTATGAAGCAAAACCCCTGTACCTCTATGGGCATTATAGAAAGGAAGGAAACCCAACATGAGATGTTTCAAACCATTTGGCTGCAAACGTTTGATTCACAATAAAAGAACTCTGTTGATATAAGAAGTAGTGAATGTTGTCTTTATTGCTCAGTACCATGAAAAAAAAAAAAACTATATTAGAATAAATAATGTATACTAATTTACCCCACATAATGTTAAATCCCTAATTTATCTTTTAACTTTATATTTATTAATAGTCTATTTAATACTTTTACTAAACTTTGAAAAATTTTGAGTAATTTTTTTGTGAAAAATATTAATAGCTTGATTGGAAATTTGAGTAACTTTTTTAAACAAACATATGTTTAATGAAATAGATTTGATGATATTGAATTATAATATATTAATATAAGGATCTCAAAATTATATTATTTTGTAATTTTATAATTTAATTGAATATACATATATATGATTGCAAAACATTCTATAATACCTTTATATGGGTATTATTAACCTATGATGTTCCATCCAATATGAGATAATTATATTTGGCTAAAAACTGATTGGCCTACTTGCAAAAATCATAATATCTTTAAGATAGATTCAATAGATGAATTTCAAAATACTTAATCTTTATGTGGTTAAATTAATATTTTCTTCTTGCACACATTTTTTTTTAAAAAAAATTAAGACAATCATGTTTGAGGAATAAATATTTTCTAAAAAAGAACTAATAAACGCAGTCCTCAGTAAAAGGGGTAACAACACTGCGTAAAAAATGTAAAAATGTACCGCTTTTAATGAAGAAGATTGGGAAGATGTAGACAACTTAGATGTTGATGCCCGTAATGAGAAAAGTTTGATTGAAGTTGAATTTACTTTGTGTCCAAATTAAATTAAACCAGGGACATGCGATAGGCAAGATAATAAGGACAATAAGTTTTTAGTGAGTGGTGTGGATTGATTGTGAATATTCAATGCAAGTTATACCTAAATACACCTATTTCTATTTCAGTCTCAAATGGGGAGAGATATGGTTTCCCAAATCCTCTATTTCAACCCTGTGCGGTTTAATGATACCAACTATAGCAAAGATAGTTTAGAAATAAGAAATTTTCCCTGATCCCCAATTATTTAATTAATTCACAATATTAGTACACAGAGCAATTAATTTCTTTCTGTCACTTGTGTGATGAGAAAGGCCATTCTTGCTTTCAAGTTTCAACACCCACTTGCAGGTGGCGGGCCCATCTCTTGATTATTATTATTATTTTTTTAAACATTGCCATAACATTTAATAGATTAACTTGTAATTTTATGAAATACGGGCAAATATTGCCGAGCTTATCAGAAAATAGGTTGACAGCTAGCAGACTTGGGTTGGAAGCTAGATTCCCACGTTTAAAGCAAAATTTGATGATTCTCCCCTCCCCCTAACAAACAGTGGTCCTCTCTTCTATTAATCCAAATACCGACGTTTAAAGCAAAATAGGTTCTGCTGGGTATGAAAATCGGGGTCCTCTCTTACCATTGTTCTATCCGTGATTGCTATTGTGTTTCAGGAAGAAAAGAAATGGAAATCTGAAATATTATTTGTCATCAATAATCTGATACAAGTGTGCTTTTATAAGCATAATAAGTAACAGTTATACAAAGAAAGTATCTCTTAACTAATTCTGTTCTAATAGTTATTTCCTAATTAAAATAGTTATTCTAACTAACTACATTATACACCAATAATTGCTCCCTCTGTCTTCCCTCAATCTTCACACCCATCCCCTCTATATATTAGAGAAGAAGTATGGAAATCGGGGTAACGACGAACCCGATTGGAGTATGTGAACGTAGAGAAAGAGAGAGGGAGCAGAGTTTGTTGAGAGAGAGAGAGAAAGGCAGAGCGAAGTTTGTCAATCTTCACAACCATCTAAGTATACCAATCTCTCTACTCACCCAAACTCCACTCTGCCTTTGTCTCTCTCTCTCTCTCTCTCTCTTGCCAAATTATGCTCCCTCTCTCTTTCTCCGCGTTCACATACTCCAATCGGGTTCGTCATTACCCTGATTTTCATACTTCTTCTCTAATATATAGAGGGGTTGGGTGTGAAGATTGAGGGAAGACAGAGGGAGCAATCACGTGTAATACCCTACCGGCCTCGCCCTCTCAGGTGGCGAGTAGTGTGATACCTTTACTGAATACCGATATTCATCAGAGTATTTAAACGCAGTCCATACATAGTTGTGGGGCAAAACATAAATAGTACAATGTACTGATAAAATAGCAATTTGATTACATATAGGAAATTCTCATAGGGTCCATACACATTACAGACAATCAAGTTATTTACACTTTCATCCTTCAATTCTTCGTCATTCCCTCCGTTGGTTTGTCTTCAAGTAACCTTCCCTCCATGATCTCATGGAACACTTCTTTCCAGTGTACACCTGCTAACTGGTAGTGATGGGTGAGATTTTGGGAAATCTCAGTATCAAACAATACCAAACAATGCATGCAAGATAAATGCTAGTGTATGAAATGTTTGCCTTGCTTAGACTCATGCCAACATAATGACATTTTCTGCATGCTCAATGCTTCATGCATCATACTCATGGCCATAGCATACTCAGAAACAAAGCTTCAATAATTCAAATATGTTAAACATAAACAAGCAAGCATAGCAATTATATACATTAACACATAAGCAATATATCAAGTACATGCAAGTAGGGTAAGTCTACTACCTTAATGACTCATGTCCTTCCTCAGTTTCCTCTTCTTCCCACCATCAGGATTGCTTGAAGCTCCTTCCCTTCTTCTCATGGCCCTTATCTTGATTCCATGATCGGTTAGGAGATCTAGCAGCAACTTCATGTAGACATCACCAAACATCTCATATCAATAATCTGGAACCGTATAAACGTTGCTCTCATTGAGAAGAACAACTTTAGAGAAGGCCTTGGGAGCTAGAAATGTTTAATAAGAGGCGAAATCGGCCCCAGACTCTTTCTCTCTCCTCTAGCTCCTTCTTCCTCTTCTCCTCCTCTCTTTATTTCGTTTTTACCTCTCTCTCCTCTCTTTTCCATGCTTCGGCCAAGAATGGCTTAAAGACAAATGAGGGGGAAGGGGTATATAGAACACGAATGTGGTCCAGAACACACCACGTGTCTGGTTGAGAACGCATCGTGTGTATAGTCCAGAACACGCCACTTGTTGCGCCACGTGTCCTCTTTCCATTGGACCAACACAAAAGTAACTTTATGCCTTGTCATGATGACAAGACATGTGTCATGCTCTTGTGGTGCTGACTCAAAAGCTATATCATAATGAGGGGACACGTGTGACATTTCCATTTGACCAACAAAAGTAGATTTTTACTTGTCATGATGGTGGACACGTGTCATGTTTCTATTGGACCAACATAAAAGTGTGTCATAATGAGACAACACATGTCATGTTTCGATTACGCCAACGCAAAAATAGTTTTTCTTTGTAATCATGACGTGACACGTGTCATCGTTTCACTGGGACAACATAAAAGTAATCTTGTACCTTGTCATGATGACGGGACACGTGTCTTGCTCTTATTAGACCAACACAAAAGCAACTTTATGCTTTATCATGATGAGGGACACGTGTCATATTCTTGTGGTGACGACTCAAAAGTTATGTCATCATTAATCATCATGACCTAACTTATTAAAGTTATTTTATCGATGTCTGCTTAGGATTGCGACACGCATACCAAGATCTAACAAATGATGCCACATACCAATGTTTTCTAAAAAAACGTAGGGCATACCTGACTGCTTTGAAAATATCATATACTTATTTATACCGGCATATTTTCGCTCAACTAATTGTCCTATACCTCAGGAGATAGTTGGGTGGCATATTTTCCAACCAGATTTATACCGTATAAGTCTTTTGTGCCCCTTTTCGTCTCTCGGTCGAAGATATAGCCTTGTTTAGGAATGTCACACCTCCTGAACCGAGCTTAGTAGTCCGACTAATTTAGGCTTATTCTCAATTCTCATGGCCCAAAATTCGGGATGTTACATCACGGATAGAACAATGGTAAGAGAGTACCCTGATTTCCATACCAAGAAGAACTGTAACATCCCAACTTGAAATGCGGAATTTTTTTTTTTTTTTTTCAAGTCAGAGTTGAGCAATAGAGCGAAAGAGTAATCGGTTCACAGCCAAAACATTAACCATTGTGTAACATTGTATAGATTACAGTAGTCCTAAGGTTTAGAAAGGAAATAGCGGAATAACAGAACAACAAAAACGATAAGATAAAAATAGTCTTCAGCTGCACGCCTATTCCGGGTACTTGCCTCGATCCCCGAACCGTGGTCCTCCTGACCCTGAAGCTACAGCTGAGATTCAATTCATCATATTGAATCTCAGGTAACGGTTAACCTCATACCCAAACAATACAGTAGGAAAACATAACGGCGTTATCAAAACCATAACCCGTGAAAACTGTCTGTATAACGGTCTACGAACTATCTATCATATGTATATGTATTTAAGGAACACAAGATTAGTGTTACAGTACGCGTCCGTACCTTCGTTGGCAACGTTAGGTACTACCGGCGGAAAACGTACTTTCACGGAAAAACGTGAACTTCAAGCAACGGCTCGTCGGGCAGCGTGACGGCAAAGAAATCGTAGATTCGATATCCTATAAGAATAATATCACCCTTATTAGTGATTTGACACTATAATTGGCATTTTAGGTAAAAATTACCATTTTGCCCTCTACCCCTAATCGGCGGAATTTACGCCAAAGATTCTTCGTTACTCTAGCAAATTTTCTTCCCGAAATTTTGCCAGAACTTCGACGCAACTATGATTTTCGAAAATAATGACTAAAATAGCCCTCCCATATGATACCCAATCATACATGAAATTTAAAGGCTATTCTAACAAATTCTACCCTTACTTTTGAAAAAGCTCTAAAAGCTTCAACTTTTCAGGTACTCGATCCCTACCAAGTTTTTACCTCGTCAGGCATTTTTCAATGCAATGAGGCCTAAAAACAATAGTAGGAATCTCATTCCCTACTTACTAAAACTATCTAATAATTCTACTAACTACCGAACTAAAGACTAAAGACCAAAAGACTTACCCGTTGAAGACTTCTGCAGAACTTTCCCCCAGAGCTTCTCTCTCTTCTTTCTCTCCCTAGAATTTCGGCCAAAGGAGCAAGAGATGGTGTGAAGAAAATGTGAAGGAGGGGGGGTATTTATAGAAAAGGAGGTAGGGTTTCGGCCGTCGGATCAACCTTGTGAGAAGCGATCTGGACCGTCCAAAGCAACTTTTCAAAAAAACCCTTTCCTTCCCCTTTGCATTCACACTTGGCCGAAAATCCAAGTGTCTTGGCCAATGGGAGGTGGCCACGTGTCACCTTCCAGAAGCTTTCGGATGAATTTCTCCGATCGGTACCCGATTCGCGTAGTTTCGGAAAAATCTCAAAATTCTGGATTTACAACTCTGAAAACATATTCTCACTTAGTAGAAATGTCCAAGTTAACCTATATTTTGATTCCATATAGGGCTCCAACAGTCCAGTTGAGTCTTTCTCGAAAAACGTGTCCGAACGCGTCCGGTTTCAGAATGCATTTCTGGAATCATCAACTTCTTCAGAAAAATTCACTGAATCCAAATATGTCCAGATAAATTCAAACTCATTCCTAGATGTTGAGTTAGAATTTATTTTCTTCATATCCAAAAATATGCCTATCTGCATTTTTCCCTATTTCGTCTTATTAGGAAAATGTACAAACGGTCTCAGAATTTACTTCCGTAAGAGTCTAACGGAAGATAAAATTCCACTGATCAATATTCTACCTTGACTTTGGAATTCCTATTCCTAGATCTCTAGATAGGATCCGTTTCCTAATTTTAAAATTACTATTCACATTTTTTACTTTAATTAATTATATTAATATTTTAATATGCAACTTGCCAACTTGCTTCTTATTTCATTTTTCATTTTTTTTTCTTCTTTGGGGAAATTCGGCTGGCCCCTTTTTTATTTTAATAAATATTTATTTTTTATTTAATTAATTATTTAATGATTTATTTATTTAACTTTTCCAAAAATTCCACCAAAATTACCTAATTGGTCAATTCTTGTATTTAGGCTTAAAAATACCTAAACTCAACTATTTTTCACAAAAATTTCCAATTAATTAGTAAATATATTTTTACTAATATTCAACTAATTTCCACTAATTTTTGAGCTTCCCATAATTATTACTGAATTTCCTTTGCTTATGCTTAAGTAATTAGCTCAATATTACCTAATTACTCTTTTATCACTTGTTGATAATTTTCTTAATTAAAATGCCTCATTACCTTCATATTCTTGCATTAACCTTAGTATTTCCATGCCTCTTACATTATTCCATAATTTGTAAGGGTATTTTGGTCTTTTATTACTTTTGGCACATTCTTGTACAATTTCTCCAATTTCATAATTTATTAAATTACCATAATTAGAGATAATATACTCTCCTAATTCAATTGATCATTTTACTGTCTTTCAGGATTTTCATAAATTTTCTAAGTTAATTACCATTTTGCAGGGCGTTTTGGTCATTTTGGCACTTTGGCCCTTAAACTCCCTAATTTCACGCAGAAATCCTACTTAGAAAATAGACTATGATCACACAAGTTTAGGGATCAAGACTTTGCTTATCAGAAATATCCAATTTTTATTCATAATATTCCAGATAAAAATCCGAGTATTACATTTCTCCTCCCTACACAAAATTTCGCCCTCGAAATTTAATCTATACTAACTAAACTTCGGGCCATGAACTCTGGGTACTTCTCCTTCATGTCACTCTCGGTTTCCCAAGTTGCCTCTTCAGGTGTCAAACCCTTCCAGACTACCCTTCACTATCAGAATAGTCTTATTTCTGAGCCGTTTCTCCTTGTGATCAATGATTTGTTCTGGCTCAACCACGAAAGTATTATCATGTCGTACTTCAACGTCTTCGTATTCAATGACATGACCTCGGTCCGGTTGGTATTTCTTCAGTTGTGACACGTGGAAAACATCGTGGAGATTACTCAGGTTCGGGGGTAAAGCTATCTGATAAGCGACTTCTCCTCGTGCCGCCAAAATTTCGAATGGTCCAACATACCTTGGACTGAGTTTCTTCCTCTTAATGTAATTTCTCTGGTACGTTGTTTGTTTGGTTCAAATTCATTTAGAGGAGCCATAACGTGGTTTGTTGATATGAATAATGATTTGACTACATCACAGAGGCAAAAATATTGCCTTAGCTTTCACAAATCACAGACTCCACATAATTATTTAATCTGATTCAAAATCAACCATGTAGCTCATCTTACAAATAACATTAGATGCATATCACCTTCTGTTCATTTTTATAGATCAAAACATGATTCAGCGAATCTTTGTACTGTTTGGAAAAAAAAGAGGGACAACGCATCAGATTGTACAGGCACGATGGTTAATTGGGTGGGCATAAAAGGATAAAGACGATACAGGGGCAAAAAAAGGGCAGAGTACTAGTAACTCATATAAAGTATTATTATTAAATATTAATACTTTCTTCAGTGTTTTTCCTTCGAGTAGACGAGTAGTGGTTCATTTGAACACAGAATAGGGTATGACGTAGCAGTATATATAACAAGAATAGGGTATTATGATTGGTATTGGAGTGTTATCTGAATGCACGTACAAATCTTCCCTCCCCTCCTTTCCTTTTTCTTTTTCCTTTGTCCATTAATTATGCATGGTACATGAAAATTTACAAGGGAGTTAAATTTTAAAGACTTGGTTCAGATTTAAAAAATAGAGACACGTCAAATTTAAGTAGACAGTTCACATATGTCAGAGCATGCACATGGAGGCTATTTTTGAAGGCCGGGTGAGAGGATGACTCTTAGCCTTAGATGAGAAACAAGGACGTCGACATGCTAATCTAATTATTGTTATTGAAAATTATATATAAAACCACTCATCAATTCAATATGATGTTATCATTAATGAATAATGACACACTCCCTTCATCGTTTTTTGAAGCAAGAACGTAACTGCCTTTGTGGTTTAAAGTGTAATATTAGGATGGAGATGGAAAATATCTGTTTGGCATTTGGCATTTGTGAGTAGAGAAGCATGTGATGTACGACCCCCCATTAAAAAGAATTTCATGTATCCTCCGTTGCCCTATGCAAATTAAAGTAGTACTAAATAAATTTTTATCATGTTAAAAACAACAAGGGACGGACTTTTCACAAGGTCCAGACAGTGGCCTTTGACCTCGAAGTATAGGGCATGTGTTGGATAATCTGTTCAAGCCAGTAGGTGAAAAGGAAGATGAGGGTATTATCAGGACTTAACTTTGTTGTTTTTTATTAAAAAAAAAAAAATAGAACTCTTCCTCCCTATTTTATTTTGGTGTACCATTTTGTGTCATTTCTTCATGTCTTCTTATAATATTGAATATGTTATGGGCTCTGAATATAGAAAACTGTCATGTGGATTTTAAAATTTCGCAGGGAACTTTTGTTTGATTTCTTTATAAGTTCTGGGAATAGAAACCCTGACAATATAATAATATTCAGGCACGTCTTTTATAACACCTTGCTCTAAAAACACTGAATAAAGGTACTTAACTAATTATGAACCATTAATGACCCATTCAGTTCTCTAAGAGCTGAATAATTTGAATTTTTTTTTAAAGGCTTAGGTAACATGAACTAAATAATTTTCCTCAAACTTAGAAAATTCATAACTAATTGGAGTCAACTATCTCCACTATGCTTGAGATATTTTAATTATATTATTATCATTATTATATATTATACTAGTTAATTAATTAAAATATCAGTCTGTGTAGGATTTATCTTTTATACTATCTTTTCCAACCACTAGTGGAAAAAAGGCTTTTAAGACCGGACAAAAAAGGTACATTAGGACCGGACCGCGAGCAGTCTTGTTCCAGGCGGTATTAAAAGTCGACCTTTAAGACCGGACTTTTACACGGTCTTAAAGATTTTCTTTAAGACCGGACATTTTAAACCTTCGGTCTTAAAAGTCGTACTAAATAAATATCGACCGCTCTTAAAAGATCCATATATTAAGACCGGACAAATATCAATCCGGTCCTAAAGATAGAGGACTCTAAGACCGGAGGACTAATTACCGGTCTTAAAAGACTGACTTTCAAGACCGAATTTTTTCAATGGACCGGTCTTAAAAGACCAACTTTTAAGACCGGCTTAACACCTTTAAGAGCGGTGTTATATATACATCCGGTCTTAATATTTGAACATTTAAGAGCATATTTTTTATTTGCTGTCTAAATTTTCCCGTATTTTTTCCCTGTTTTGTTCTTCCTGATAAATATATATACACAAATCCACCATCCAAAACAGCACATAAAAATCGATATACTTTAAGCTACAAGCTATGAACATGAATAAATTGAATTGGGAAAAAGAATACAAATATTATCCACCATGAGTTATATGGCCTCTTAATTAAGTCTAAAACAACTAAAGTAATTTATACAATAAGCTAACATATAACTAATTACAAAGGCAATGAGTTACAATACATGCAGCACGTAATTCAACATACAAATGTAGTCCAATATATTATTCACCATGCCTTCATTTGATTCCCACCCAACAACGTAACATGCACCCTCTTTTATAACATGCCCCTTTGAAACGGATCCTCATCACAAAACAAAACAAGAACAAATTCATATTCAATGATGACATTGTTTAATTAAGAACATAGACAGCATATAATAATAGTTAAAACCTTAAAGTTTTCTAAGAATTCAGCATATGAATATTACCTTATTATGAATTGACACTTTTATAAAGTGATATCCTCCCATATCCCTTCTTGATGATCATTTCTTATGCCGGGTTCATTATCCGCTTCATCTTCTTTGTTCATGTCCGGTAGACCCCTTGTAAAAGGAGTACCCTCAGGAAGATCACCATAATTTGAATGACTTTCCTCATCAATATCAATGACCCTCTTTCCTTGGAGAGCTACAGACCACATTTTATTTTCTTGATCGGTGATATAGAACACTTGTTTTGCATGATCTGCATAATAAAAGGTTCATCTCCAAAACTTCTACTATTGACATCGACTAAAGTGAATCCTAGTCGATCGATCTGAACACCATTATTGACATTAACCCACTTGCATTTGAAGATGGGAAATCTAACTTTGACATAGTCCACCTCCCAAATCTCTTCAATAACCCCATAATATGGCATGACTGCCAATTTAGGCCTCTTGTCTTTCGAACTGGAGAAGTGCATAGATTCAGCCTCTAACATAACACCACTGTTCTGGACTGTGCTCCTATCATCTAGGGACTTCGTGTAAAATGTATAACCATTGATCACATACGAATTCCAACTTATGACATCAAACTCAGGACCACGTGCTAACCATTTCATTGTCTCAGAAACACATTCAAATCCCTCGACCTTTTGTTTGAACCAGTTTGCAAAAGTTCTAGTATGCTCCCTAATCAACCTTTGTTCGGTCATTCGATGGTTCTCTTTCCTTACCCTCTTTATGTGCGAGATATGCTGGCTTGAACTTCATCAACATTATTCAAGATGTATAAGTGGACTTGTGACAATTCATCAGGATCCACACTCTTTACCGAAGCCCCACGTCTACCCCCTTCAGCATGCTGACGGCGTTTTGGAAGCCCAATATGTCTTACTTTGGCCAAATAATTTTGACAAAATTCCATGGCCTCTTCAGAAACATATTTCTGAACAATTGATGCTTCTGGCCGGTTACGCGTTCTTCACATACCCTTTTAGGAATTTCATAGATCTTTCAATAGGGTACATCCACCGTAAATGGATAGGGCGCACAACTTTATCTCCTCACTAGATGAATAATGAGATGAACCATGATGTCAAAAAATGAAGGAACAAAAAGCTTCTCAAGGTGGCACAAGATAAGATATCCTTCATTCTCCAATTCATCCAACTTTTCAATCTTGAAAACTTTACTACAAACCGCATTGAAGAAGAAACAAAGTCTAGTCAAAACGACCTGAAGATCATATTCGGCAATCTCTCGAATAGCTACTGGGAGTAGCTGTTGCATCAAGACATGACATTCTTCTCCACATGCATGACATCAATACGGTGTCTCACATCAAGATTGCACCAATAGGGAAGATCAAAGAATACATATCTCTTCTTCCATATATTTGTTTCTTTTCTACTCTTTCCGAGTGCTTACCGAAGATGACACCGATATTTTTAACCTTTTCATACACTTGCTCCCCAGTCAATGCTACCGGAGCTTCTTCATACTCTTGGCCACCAAAAAAGGCCTTCTTTAATCGACGATATGGGTGGCCCCGTCTAAGAAATCTCCTATGTCCAAGATACACCGTCTTTCTTCCATGTTGAAGTTGATGGTAGCATGTGCCTTCTTCACAAACCGGACATGCTTTATGGCCTTTACACTATACCCTGACAAGTTCCCATATCTTTGGGAAGTCGTTTATAGTACAAAATATCATGGCTCTCATTCTAAAGACCTCCTTCTTGAAAGAGTCAAAAACATCGACACCTTCTTCCCACAACTCCTTCAAGTCTTCGATCAAGGGCTCTAGGTAAACATCTATGTCATTTCCGGTTGTTTTGGTCCGAAATCAACATAGACTGACATGATGTACTTTCGTTTCATGCATAACATAGGAGATAAGTTGTAAACAATCGGGACTACGGGCCATGAGCTATGTATGTCGCTAAGGCTTCCATAGGGATTCATTCCATCCGCTAAGGGCAAGCTCCGAGGTTCCTAGGTTCTTCGCCGAAGTTCGAAATAATTGATCGATTTTCTTCCATTGAGAAGAATCGGCCGGATGTCGAAGCTGTCCATCCAAAATCCTCTCATCTGCATGCCACCTCAGATTTTTTTGCATCATTTTCATTCGCAAACAACCGCTTGAACCTTGGTATGATTGAGAGATACCACAACACTTTTGCAGACCCCTTATCTGACTTGTACCGTGGGGTTTCACATATCGGACAACTCTGCTTCTCTTCAAACTCTTTTCTATATAATACACAATCATTCGGGCATGCATGGATCTTTTTGTACTCCATCCCGAAGTGGACAAAGTATCTTCTTAGCATCATAGTAGCGATGCGGCAACACGTTATCATCCGGAAGCATGTCCTTCAAAGCCTCAAGCAATTTGAAAAACTCTTGTCGCTCCATCCATGACGTGCCTTCAAGCTTACCAATTTCAATACGGCGTTCAACAATTGGTATTTTTACACCCACTGTATAGCGGTGTTCCCGCATCACCGCACATATTACCATATGCATGTGACCGCTCAAAAGCCTCTTCTCCTACATCACGGATAATGTCCTCTATGCGATCATCCATATCAGTGTCATTATCATCAAAGGCCACTTCCCATGTTGTTTCCCACTTGATGGCACTTGTTCACCATGCCATACCCATCTCCGTATAAGTCTTACAAAATCCGTGACAAATTAAATGTGTGCGTATAACTTCGTGACATAGTCGACACTCATTCAAACATTTTACACAAGGGCAATAATACTTCCCCCCATCATCATGGGCATTTTGTTTAGCAAATTCTATAAATTCCCTAACCCCATTCTGATATTCAATACTCGTTCGTAAAGCATCTATCCAACTGTGATCCATAGTAGAATTCCTATATATTATTTAGATGAATTAAGAATTACTTTTGGTCATAAATGCATCACGGTGAATCCAAGAACCAAAATAAATGCAAGACGAGGAAATTAAATGCGGGGGATGAAGGTCTTGTGGACTAACTCAGTGGCATATGCGTTGCTTTGAGTCGTCTTACTTCTCCGCTCACGAACGTTGATGTTGCGAACAAGACAAAGAAGAGTAACCTAAAAACACTTGTTGGTCGGTTGGGTAGGTCTAAAGTGCAAATATAATCTTCAAAAAACAATATTCGTTAACAACAGAGAATACCCATAACAACATTACACCGATTTCGTTAAACCCATGAAAAACCAAGAACGATAAGGTCGGAAAGTAATAAAGTTTTAACCGAAACATCTCTTACGCCTTCGTCTATAGGCGTTTAGCTAAGGAACCGAGAGTGATTGTCGAGAGGTACGCGAAGCCGACGACGGGCGAGATGGAAATTTCGAGTCGGAACACAGTATTCACTTTCGGCGCGACAAGAGTTGAGAGAGGGAAATTTAATTTTTTCGCATGACAAAGATACCTTATTTAGCTTTTTGGATTTTATTAATACCGGTTATTAATTAAATGTCCAAGTCCTAAAGATACAACTAACATTTTAAGACCGGAGTTTTAAAATTATCCTAGTCCTAAAATTCAAATTATCTTTAGATCCGTTACTTATAAAATAAAATGTCCTGGTCTTAATGGCCTTCGTGATTGGTATATTAAATCAATAAAATAAATGATATTTTTGGACAAAAAATAAAGCAAAATTGGAGAATAAGTTTCTTTAATGAATTCTTGGAGAAGACCAAAAAATTCATAGTGTTCTTAATGTTTCTTACATTACTTGAAATATATACACAACAACAAAAAAACAAAAGAAAAACAAGCTGAATAATATCATCCCAAGAATACGGATGAACAACCTCGGCGATTTCGGCGTGAAGAGCATTAATTTCCGCCGGAGATCAGCAAGTTGTTGTCTTATTCTCTCCACCCGCAATATGAATGGATCATTACGGGAGGAGCGGAGAGGGTCGAGGTAGGCGCGGCGGGGCCAACGGGTTGGAGAGGGGATTACGAACATCCGCATGGCCGCCTTCAAGATGAGGGATGGACTCGGCAAGGACGGGATCGACGTAAGGATCGAGGGGGTGCGGCATGAGCAATCTCTTCATCATCCGAAGAAATAACAATGGGTCCAACGACCCGAGAGTCTTCGGAAACAATACGACGCCTTGCTCATTTGGAGGAGCGCACCATATAATGATCTAGCCATGGCACGAGTGAGGCGTGTATGCACCCCTACGAGCGGTTTGCTTGTATCTAACCATGGTTTGAGGATTTGAGAAGTTGGGGCGAGAGCTAGGAAGTGAGGAGTTAACAAGGACAAAGAGGTAGTGTGTGGAGTATATAAAGACGGATGGCGGGAGAGATAAACATCGATGATGAATTCGTCATTTTACTTTTATACAAACTTTTAAGGCCAGGACTTTTATCTTATATCCTGGTCCTAATTTTAATTCAATTACTTTTAAGACCGTCCTTTTATCACATATCCGGTCCTAAAATCATTTAAGACCGATATATTACTTGGTATCTCGGTCCTAAAACTAATTTTTAATTCAATTACTTTTGAGACAGTCCTTTTATCAAATATCCGGTCCTAAAACTCATTTAAGACCGATATATTACTTTGTATCCAGTCCTAAAACTCATTTATTTTTATATTTCAATTTATTTTTTCAAGTAAAAATCTTTGGTTAAAAATATTACTTTTAAGAACGGATCTCACACGGTATCCGGTATTAAAAGTTCATTCTTTCAAGAGTCCCTTCCCCGTTGTTGAAATGAATTCGAGTCTCTTCGGCTTCACATAAACTTCCCAACTAGGCGTCTCCTCGTATTACGAGCAAATATGCGTCTCCTCGTTAATGTTTAGGCGTTTCACATTCTTCGGGATGGGTTCTCTATTTAAACCCGTTGTTACTTTCTTAACATTCATCTCCATCTCCTCCTAGAACCTCCATAGTAATGGCTTCTCCACCACGACGAGTCCTCCTGCAGGCGAAATCACGAGGCACCTCCATATCCTCCTCAGTTGCCTCCGGCAAGAACTTCGAGCATCTTGGAGCACTGATAGCCGCGTCGATCATATAGGCCGAAGCTTGGGCAAAGCTGATTCAGTCTATCACGCCGTCAACAACAAGGCGAAAGCGGTACTCGCGCCAATGACGTTGAGTACCATACCTCTCGATGACGACGTCTCAGGCCATTCCCTCCCTCCAGACAACGATGGGGAGGATTAGAATTTTAAGTTTTTTTTTTGTCTTGTTGCCTTACGAGGCGTGAGAAAAAAATTTATTAAATAAAATTTTTATTTCCCAATCGCCTTCCTTGTTTGTCTTTAACTTTATGTTCTTTTTCTCAGACAACAAGAACAAACAAAACATTGTCCTATTCGTGGTGATCAATCTTAAAAATTTGCGAGAATAAAGTTAACGCCATGCGACCATACAAAACAAAACAAAAAAACATTATTTACCTTTTTTCGAATAAAAACAAACGAGTGACGACTATTCTCAAGTTTGGACCATCGTTGTCTTCCCTCAACTTTTCCGGATGTGATGAAAATTTTCGGTGTCGTTTTCGTTATCTTCTTTCTTTTTCCAACAAAAAGAAAAGGGACACGGATGACGTTCTTCACATCCGAGAAAAGTTGAAGCGAGAACAACGAAGCACAAAACTTGAGAAGAGCCGGGAAACATGGTTGCCTTGAACCCTAACGATATGTCTAAAAATCGAGTCACCAACTCTATTAAAATGAAGAATATTAGGACCAGGACGTTTAATAAATCCTGGTCCTAAAAATTAAACCTTATTTTAAAATTTAAAGTTAGGAGCGGACAACTAACAAATATACGGTCCTAAAGGTTTCGGCAATCTATTAAATAAAATGAAGACTTTTAAGACGACTACTAACAAATATACGGTCCTAATATTTTAGCCGTATATTTTCTATACTTTTAGGACCGGATATTTGACATACATACGGTCCTAAAAGTCTCTACCCATATTTTTAGAGATTAGACGAAGACTTTTAGGACCGGATATTTGTTAAATATACGGTCTTAAAATGGACGAAGACCTTTAGGACCGTATATTTAACAAATATACGGTCCTAAAAGTCTCTACCCAAATTTTTTAGAATGAGACGAAGACTTTTAGGACCGGATATTTGTTAAATATACGGTCTTAAAATGGACGAACCTTTAGGACCGTACTTTTAACAAATATACGGTCCTAAAAGTCTCTATCCAAATTTTTAGAATTAGACGAAGACTTTTAGGACGTATATTTATTAAATATCCGGTCTTAAAATGGACGAAGACCTTTAGGACCGCACTTTTAACAAATATCCGGTCCTAAAAGTCGCGAAAACTTTTGAGCCTCATCGCTCATTTTCAACATCCTTTGTACCTCAAATAGAAACCCAAAATGGACACACACAAATTGTTCGAAAAAATAAACAAATTTATTATTGAATTACATTGCTATATTTACAAATGAATGAATTAGCTAGTCGAAAAAATAAACAAATGTACGAGAGGCTATTGTTGCTACTGACATCATATATTATTTACAAATGAATTAATTTAGGACATTAATTATTGTCGACTTGGATTTTCTAAGACTAGTTTATACGAGATATTCACAAAAAACCTCGCGTATGTGCTCGATTTCATCATCATCAAATGGCTCTTCACGAGCAAACCTACGCAACATCAAAGACGAAACGAAATAACATATTATGTGCATATTTCATATGTAACATTAAGCCATCGATGGTAGATCGAGCCATAACATCTTACCCTTAAAGTGACTTTAGTGTTTCCCTCCGTCACAATATCATATAAGTGTTTCATGACGTACGGGCCACATAAGTTCGATCCTTCGGTTGTTAGACCAGTCAAAAATAACAATAAATATATATAAGAGCATATATAGCTTCTTGACCAACTTCGAAGGCAATTATGCCATGTCCAATTATGTACTAACCTTAATTTTTGTGCCATTTAGGATCTCGTAGAGCCGAGCACCACGCTTTTTTTTACCTCAACACGGAAGGTCTTCATGGCACTTATCATCAAAATCACAAATTTATCGGTAATGTTCCTTTGAAAATTCACAAATGTAGATTTCTGACAAGACAATCAAAATGACATTCTTACTTGGTGATCATCGGCTTCAACGTAGTCGATGGATCGGTTGTGAGTGGAGCATAAGAAGATAACATAATGGAACTCCATGTTCATGATGACCATTGCCAAAGTGGTTGCTGAAAATTCACATGGATAAGAAGTACTCAAAGATATATATATATGTAGCATAATTATATTAAGTGAATTGCGAGACAAGTATATATGTACCCGAGCCAAATGTGGAAACAAGTACACCTTTCTTTGCACTTTACACAACCTATTTGATATGTACTCTGTCTCAATTCCGAGGTAGTGTTGTGCTTGCATACACCCAGGCACAAGAATCCAAAATCCGAAATGCCCTCTTCAACCGGTTTCTCCGTGCATGCACCTACAAGAATGACATCGATGAGGGAATTAGTATATATGTATATATGTGTGTCTAAACGGTGCATTTCAATTATGTAATCAAGGAAGAAGATACTTACTTCATAAATATTTGAACACATGGACTAGTAACCTCCTTTCCAGAGATCAAAGAAGGACTCTACATCTTCATTATCAATGTAAACCTAGGTCCAGGATGAGGGAGGCCTATTACATCATCGACAAAGCCAAGGATTTATCTTTAAACCATTGTTGGGCTACCAAATCTTGTATTTTTTCCTTGGCGAGTCAAGTTAGCAAGAGGGGGTGGAGCTTGAGGAGGGGGTGGAGCTTGGGGAGGGATGGAGATTGAGGAGGGTGCGGAGCTTGATGAGGGTGGAGCTTGAGGAGGAGTAGAGACATCTACAAGCTTCACCGGCCAAGAAGATGAAGGTTCCCTTGACATCACTCGCATGACCCGGCTCCATCGGTTGGGAGAGGGACGGGTGCATCAAGATCACCTCTTCCAACTCGACAGCTCGACTTCATTCATCGACCATTTGTTCGTGGTGTACGGTTGATCCCAAGTTGTGGACAGTCCCTTTAGCAACCAATTGTCTATGACCATCACGATCCTCAGCATCGAGCATGACAAGGTTGCTCGACTCGATCGTCCAACAATGCAGCTCCCTCTAGTGCTCGCGCCTTTGCATAGGTGTAAACGAAGGTGTCAAGGGATCCACACCGGTCTCTCCCGGCCGAGCTCATCGGGAGGAACTTCATTTTCTCCATCTCCTCCTTCATCTTGCTCATCTCGCATTGAAACATCCTCAATGTAGCATCTTTCGCCGGCGATTCCTCGCTTAATTTGGCGGCGTCTCGATCCATCTCTCTCCCGGTAACCATACTTTGTACTCGTGGCGTTTGGATTTACCAAAGTATTGCTTTAGGCCTACCCGTCCTCCAATCCCCTTACACGCCCGAGTGATGCGGTTTCAGGTCGCAGCGGCCGAACATCATTCCTCCCGTCCGACGCGCAAAGATCCTCTGCCTCCTTTCTTTTTAAGATCTTCCCGTAAGATACGGATACCAGAAGCTTAGTGATGAAACATGTTTAGTAAGTAAAAAATAACAATATCGATACTTCACAATTCGTTCGGCACTACACGAGTTTTTCACTCGTGTGGGTGCGTAGCTTGGCTTTGCCGAATATACAACCGAGCTCCTCGCGACGTATTGGAGATGGCGGGTGGTCGGCCTCTTAGTAGAAGGATTGGATTCAGCTTCATCTTCCAATCTCTTCCGGTTGGGTGCCATCAAATCTTTTCGGCCTTTTCATATCCGCCGCGAGAAGCCTGTGTGGGCAATCATTCTTTCTCCTGCTTGATATGAACGTCAAACATTAGTCAAATTCACTTCATCAAGTTTCAACATTTTACTTAAGGAAGATGTAGCATTGTAGAAGAAATTGGGAAAACCAAAGGAAAGGGAGTTGCGAAATGCTGCCAACTCGGTCAATTCATTCATTCATCATAAATGGTTCCTACACATATTAGAATAACTAACTAACTAACGGACAACGTCTAACCATGGCCATTACACGGTTTACATATCAAACTTGCATGGAACTAGGACATGCTCTCTCATGCAGGACAAAGGCAAAGAAATGTATACTTCTATTCACACACCAAACCATTTAACTAACAGGATTAGATGTACACAATAACATTCACATATCCTCACGGGGTTAATAAGCAAACAAAAGTGCAAACAAAACTAAATATAACTCACCGTAGCTTCAGAGGTGGTAAAACTTCGGAACAAATTGTTGCCAAGTTTGTTCATCAATAAATTTGTACTTGTCCCGGGGTTGATGGTCGAGGCTCCTCCGCAAAAATATAAGTGTTAGCCGAGAAAGGTCTTAAACTTCTGAACCGCTCAAAGCCAGATAAGACAATGTTGAGTCTTTCAACTTCTCGGACTCGGTGGACTCGTGAATGTAAGCGGATAGTGTCCCACATAGATCCTTTATTGTTTTTTGGTCCACATTTTTCCACTCATCGAGTCAAAATGCTAACCTTGCCGCGTACTGAGCGCCGAAATGAAAACTAGTATATGTGCTTTTATTAGGGCCAGAAAGGTTGCAAATTTTCATCAAAATGAATCTCGAGCTTCGTCCCGTATTCGACTAAGGGATACTTCCATCATTCGTGTGCCGCTCTACCACTCTGGCACGCACGCCGAGGAGAGCTCAATGTGAGATGAAGAGGGTTCGTTTGTCCAGACCACTCCCGGTCAAACCAAGATCACTGGAGTTTCAAGAACACGAGTGGAATCGTTTTCACCGTTCATTTTCAAGACATGTAAGAGAGGAATGCTCCGAGAAAATGAGGGAGTAATGAGGCTAAATTCAGACGCGGGCGCAGGAAGAGAGGTAATGGAACGAGGAAGGGTTTCGCAACGTGAATAGGGGTTCTTCGGTGAGAGTGTGAGAGTGACAATGTGAGAGTGACAAAAGCTTCGCGTGAAGTTAACGTTTGGCGCTTCATTTTTAAGGCAGGACAAATACACATATACGGTCTTAAAAATATAACCTTTAAGACCGATCTCTATATATGTCCTGGTCTTAAAAGTAATTAATTTTTTATTCAAACTTTAGTACCGAGCCAAATTTTTGGTCCGTTCTTAAAAATCTAACTTTTAAGACAGGTCATTCTTAACTATGGTCTTAACATTTATTACTTTTTATTTAAACTTTAGTCACCGGACAAATTTTAAGTTCGGTCTTAAAAATCAAAGTTTTAAGGCCGGCTTTTATATGTGTTCGGTCTTAAAACTTTAATACCTTTATATTTATATTTTTCCGTATTATTTTGGAGTGTAGAAAATATAAGTTGCGCTTGATGAGATTTCTCCATAAAAGTATTTGATATTTCAATTTTTTATAAACATTTTTAAGACCTAAGTTGTTATTTTAACAGTTCTGGATAAGATCTATGAAAAATTGATCGAGAATAAGAAGTTCTTTATATTTACAAATATGCCACCTAAGTCATCAGATTTAGGACCTATCGATACTTAGTCCTATTCTTAATGAGGCGTCGTTCATTGTGTAAGAAGTTCTTTTTATTTGACCTGCACCGGTCACACAATTAAGACCAGGTGCTTCGATTATCCGCTCTAAATGAGGCGGTCTTATAGCCCTTCATTGTTTAAGAAGTTCTTTTTATTTACAAAACTGCCACCGGTCACATCTTTAAGACCGGTGCGTCGATTATCCGCTCCTAATGAGGCAGTCTTAAAGCCCTTTTTTGCACTAGTGAACACACGATTAGAGGTGAACTCCACCACCTTTGCTGCAACTTGAATTTCTAGATTTCATGACTTCTATGCATGCCATGGTTCAAAATGCTAATGTGGAGATCACATACTGCAGTGACCTACTTGTGTTGTGTGGGCGAAGGTCGTCATTTATGTGAAAATTTTTACAATCTTCATTAGTCTTGATTGGCTTTCTTGTGTTTCCTCCTTAATAATAATAATAATAATAACAATAATAATAATAATAACAACAACAACAATAATAATAATGTGACAGCATTTGCCTTGGTCCATATCACATTAACGGAGTTGCAATAATTGAATAGAGTGCCCTCATATCCTCCAGATAAAAAGGTCATTATCTTTTTATAACGTGGAATAGTGTAAAGTGAAGTGATCACGAGACCATGAAAAGACTGTTTGGATTTAGAAGCTTCAACGCGTTTTGTTGTATGTTTTTTTCTGCTGTCCTCTGTATCTTTATCTTTTTCAATTTTCCAATCCGACTGCCGCTGAATTGGAAGAAAGAATATGTACTTTGAATAATATTAATAATGTTTTGGATTTTGCTTTTAGTGCAATCTGTATGATAGTATATATCTTGAGACTTGGCCACGTACGAATCCAGAGTCACATGCATGTGTCCCCATAAATCTCACACATCAACATCCAACATTCCTAAAAGGCACTAATTTACCATTAATGATCCCATAGCTTTGTAGAGAGTATTATCTTTATTACAATCCTCACTTTTTCCACTATCATTTAATAACCATTTCAATTCTTCTTCAACTACAGCCCCTAATCAATCTGATTCACACCCATTCATTAAATGTGGTGGCCCAATATGTATATCCAATATCAACAGCCATCATTTATTTTTTATAATAATAATAATATGCTTCGGTGTTCCATTTATAACTCTAATGCCAATAAACATCTAAAATTATTTCAGAATGTAATTGCCATTGGTACACTAATATTTGATCATTTGTATCTGTTAATGTTATGTAACATTGCTACTCTTTATATCATTTTTGGGGCGGTGCTGAGCCAAACAATTTTTTGAATACCAATATAATCTTTTGGGAAGATTTCCCAAACAAAAGTTGTAACACCCCAAATTCCATGCTACAAATTGTGTCGGATGACACTTGGTTTTTATAAAAGTCAACAGAAATTGAGAGTGTCATCACGAGTATGCTGCGGAAACTGGAGAGCATTGCACTTCAAAAACTTGGGCAATATATGAGTAACTTGATATAAAAAATACTCGACATATAACTGGATTTTAGAGCGTATCTTTGATATATTAAAAAATTTCCCGAAGGAATAATCATGTGATACAATATACGAGCTTCGTACAATTACATTTCACAAAAAGTAACTATACAACCTAGACCAAGCCTTGACCGGACTTGGGGCAGTGAACTAACTTTCAGTTATCCGAGCAGAATGGCGGGTAAGTATCTCTGGGAGTATCATGAGTTGCGGCGGCGGTTGCACTCGTAGGCCAGCGCTGCAGCCCCGACCTTAACTATTAGAAGTAACTTCATTAGACTCTTGCACGACATTTGGCTCGATGATCTTCTTAGGCACTTGCCTCGGCGAGTACATTGCTACGACTACGCACTTGATTCCTCTCTGTGGCTCGTCTGGGGTGTCTTCCCTGGTCCAGGAACATTCCAGTCTAGTTATGTTGTTTCCCAGGTTTCGACCCTTGGTCATCGGACCACAAGCCTAGCCGAGATCAATTTACCCGTTGGATCTCGGGTAGCTAACCTTATGCTCAAACAATACGGTATACGGGAGCACGGATATTCAAGACAATACAACGGTATATTGATACATCAAGCATCTGGCGGATGCATGATCAATATGAAGACCAGAACATAAGCACGAGCAATATGTAAAGCCCCGCTAAGGTAAATAACAACAACAATTCGCCGCATAAAGCTTGATCTGCTTGATGTACGATCATTTCCTCGGCGCTAGGAAAACATAACGGTATTATCAAAACTATAACTAGTATCAATTCATCACGTATATAATCTACGAACGTATCTATCACATATATGTACTTAAAAGCGGCCTTAAGTTGCAGTGTTACGATGCAATACGTACCTTTCATAGTGTAATGACCAAACGTCGACCTTTTGAATCCGACTCAGGCTTTTCCTAGGATATCCTATATGTTATCCTCGGATTATTCCTTTTCCCCATAATATCACAACTAATATTGTATCTCTTAAAATAATATCAAAAAGGATATTTTCACCTTGTTTGACATTTCTACCCTTGGTAAATGTTTTATTACAATTTTGCCCTTACATTTTCTCAAAACGCAATACTGAATTTCTGGGCAGATTTTCAAACAACTTTGAAAAATCATAGTTAATTCTACAAAAATCGAAACAAGGATCCGTAAAATTCCTCTAAATCCTTAGGATGTCTAATTTTAAATAAAAATACTAAATTTCGCCCAGATTCCCTGTGTCATTCCCAGGTTTAATGTTTCCAACCTCTGCCCAGAATTTCGTCTCGAAAAATAGCCTAACTTCAAGGATTTTTATCTCCTTATGTAGAGCTCAAAATGATACATATTTTATATATTTGGAAATCTCTATATGTATACTTTAACCATGAATATTTTCAGAATTGTAGCATCTCATCTTCAATTTAAAAGTATGACGGTTTTGCTACTGTTTTCAGAAATTCCTAACCGATGAATTTTCGCCAGAGCTTCGCTACTTTGACTCTAACACCCCAAATTCCATGCTACAAATTGTGTCGGATGACACTTGGTTTTTATAAAAGTCAACAGAACTTGAGGTGCTACATCAGAGTACTGCAGAAACGGAGAGCATTGTACTAAAAACTTGGACAATATATGAGTAACCTGATATAAAAAATACCCCGACATATGACGATGCCGAGCGTATTCTGATATATTAAAAATTTCCCGAAGGAATAATCATGTGATACAATATACAGAGCTTCTGTAACATCCCGTTTTCACAAGCAGTATAATTTTTTTTTCATCAAACATCATTTGTTAACATCAGAGTAGAGCACCGAAGCGATTGAGTAACTGATATATATATTAAAATACCCATGGTAGCATGTTTCTTTGTTTAAACGGTACAAGAAGTGTTTCAAAGTATAACGAAAGAAGTCTTGGCGCTGCGATTCCTAGGCGTCTTTGCTTGTTCTTCTCCTCGAACCTCGGTCCTTAGATCTTGAAGCTAAGTTAAGAGGCTGGAGTCCATGCATCGAACCCCCGGAGTAACGGTTAACCTCGCGATTACATACATCATATATGTGACAGAGACATTCATAGACTTTGGCAACACTTACTATGGTCGAGACATAGGGGTATACATATCGAATATGTATAGCAATAACAATACTCGATGTGACAGAACAATCACTACTGATCGGATGATAGACAACAGATGCGGTCGGATACGAGACAATGGTACGGTCGGATGTACAGGACAATATACAAGTCAAAGTACGGAACAATAGTACAATCAGATGCGAGACAATAGTACAATCGGAGTACAGGACAATAGTACAATCGAATACGGGCATGTGGGACAATAGGCATGACGGAGAACAGTACGGTCAGTACGGGCATGACAGGACAATTGGCATGCGAGAACAACGAATCTGATCGGAGTACGAGACAATATACACATATGCATACAATAAACATCGAGTTAAGGTTACCGTGCGCGAGCGTACCTTCGTTGGCGTTTACGGTATTTCGGCACGACGGTTGGTCAAACGTAATCGATATCCTATCAACATAACAATGTACTTGTTAAGGATCTATCATTACGACGGACATTTTAGTCAAAATGACCATTTTACGTGACCCCTGATCGGTGGAATTTGCGGCATTTCGTTACTTTGACTTTAATTTTCCAAAATTTCAACATAACTCTTACTCAATATCATTTTCGAAATATAAATCATATTAATTAATGATTTACATCATAACGAGCATTTTAGGTAAAAATTACCATTTTGCCCTAATGCCCCTATTAAAGAATTAGTAGGAGACCATTATTTTAACTCACAATCTTCCAAAATTTTGCGAACTTCACCTCACCAATATTTTCGAAATTCATGACTAAAATACCCCTATTATATGATATCTAATCATACTTGGAAGATTAAAGACTAATATAGCATTTCTACTCAACTGCAGAAAAACTAAAGCTTAAAGCTAGGTGTCCAGAAAAACTTACCCAGAGCTTGTTGCAATTTTTCCCAGAGCTTCTCTCTCTAAAATCCTCTCTCTATTTGAAATCCACAAGAGGATTTTGGTGTGAAAAATTTCAAAGGAGTTGCTTGCTATTTATAGAAGAAGTTGTAAGGCGTAATAGTCTTTTCCATATTTCAACCTTCATTTTCAACCATGGAAATTAGGGGTTTTGGTGGATGATTTGCAGCCATGGAAAGATTCAAAAACGTGCAGCCCCTCCTCCAAGCAAAGATGAGTCATCAAACCATTTTTGCTTTTTGCCTCCGGCCCGAAAAGTTCCCCGATCGGTGCCGAATCGTAATTTCGGAAAAATCTCAAAATTCTGGATTTACAACTTTGAAGACATATTCTCACTCATTAGAAATGTCCAAGTTAACCTAAATTTTGATTCCATATAGGGCTCCAACAGTCAGTCTGAAGTTCCTCGAAAACGTGCCCAGCTAGGGAACGAATTTCTGGAATGATCAACTTCTGGACAAAAATTCACTGGTTCCAAATATGTCCAGATAATTTCAAACTCACTTCTAGATGTTGAGTTAGAATTTATTCTCTTCAATCCTAAAAATGTGCCTATACGCATTTTTCCCTATTTCGTTTTATTAGGAAAATGCACAATCGGCTTCAGAATTAACTTAGGAAATGTCTAACGGAAGATAAAAATCCAGCGATCAATATTTTACCTTGACTTTGGAAATCCTATTCTGGTTCTCTAGATAGGATCAGTTTCCTATCTATTTTTACTATTTACTATAATTTAATTATATAATAAAATATTGCAAGTTGCATACAAATATCATGATATTAGAATTGCAATTCCTATCCTCTTCTTGATCCAATTTTCGGTCAACATCTGATCTCTTTTTTTTTTTTTAAATTTTCGTTTTATATTTTATTTAATATAAAATAATTATTTAATAATTATTTTATATAATTTCTTACATTAGCCAATAATTACCTAATTACTTAATTATCAATAGTTGATAATTTTCTTAATTAGAATGACTCACTACCTCATAAATTTTATATTGACATCTTTGTTTTCATGTCTCCTGCATTATCTTAGCATTTACGGGGGTATTTCGGTCATTTCCTTACTTTTGAGTATTCTTCTACAATTTCTCCAAGTTTGTAACTTAATAAATTACCTAAATTAGTGACAATATCCTTCCCTATTTTAAATAGATTTTACTTGCCTCTTTTATAGCTTTCACGGGGTATTTATAACCCACAATGTGCTTAGGGACCTATTTGCAAATTCTCAAACGTTTTAGGGACCTATTTGCAAATTATCTAATTTCAAGGGAGATTACCCTAAGTCAGATTTGAGGGAGTTCTCTGTCCTCTGCATCGGTTAGTGCGTACATTCGGCTTGGGTTACGTAGCCTTGTGACTGCGGCTTTCTCGGACGATGATGCTGGCGATGTGCCCGACTTTTGACACTTGAAGCATATTAGCTTCCCGTCGCGGCCAATACTTTGAGGATGATATTTCCCGCATTTTGGACATGGTCGGGAGTCTGACGTTCGAGGTTGTCTTGCTGCCCAGTTCGGACAGGCCTCTTGCTTTCTCCTTGAGAGTTACTCGGGTGTCTCTCTCTTAGTGAGGAATTTTCACGGTTGCCCTCTATATTTGAGTACGGCTACTATTTTGATTTCGTAATATCGTAATTCCTTGAGTTGCGCTCGGTCATCCGGCAAGATTCTACTTTGTGCCATGTCGAAGCTGTTGAGACACAGTTTGGACCTTATGTCGTACTTCGGTCAGGTGCATCAACTGTTTGCCTTCCAACTCTCGTTAACATTACTTTTGAGATAAGACGAATGCAGAGACGGGTTGGTGAATCGGGCAAAGTAAGCATCAAAGGTTTCTCGGAACCTTGTTGAATATGAAGGAACTCCTCCTCCTTAATCCTTGTCTTGAGGGAGGAAAATATTGTTCATTAAACTTTTCTATGAACTTCTCCCGAGTGACAGGAGCCAAAGCGGGTCCGCAACGTTGTAGAAACACTTTTCCACCATCGTGCGCGTCACCATTGAGTTTGTAAATCTTCAGTGAGCTTTCCGGTCCCCGGGCATTCCATCACTTCAAAGATTTTTTCTAGGCTCATCAGCCAGTCTTCAGCTAACTCATTATTACCATGGAAAGCTGGTGGTTTAAGCTTGCAAAACTGAGCGACCTAGTATTGTGTGGCCTGTACAGCTCTCCCTCGTCGTGGAGGTGATCGGGATCTGTCGGATTCCTCAGGTTCCTCATCGTGCTCATCTCTTTGCTCATCTTCTTCTTCTTCCGAATGTTGTTCTTCCTCAGCCTGTCGTTCTTGTAGTTGTCTCTCAGCTTCTTGGTCTTGCCTATTACGCCTTTCCGAGAAGTGTTTCTACAAGAATCCAGCGATTCGTGCGAGTTCCCCTCATCTCTCTGCATCTCATTATGCTCCAGGTTGATTTGGTTGATTTGGTACCAGGATTTATCGAGGTTGTCTACCTCGTCCTCCACCACGGCCTCTTCCTCGGCCTCTGGGAGCTCCGGCTCCTCTCAGATTTGGCATGTCTTTGTTTTTCCTTCATTAGGGAAAACGCTAGTTATACAAGGAGTACAACGATGATCATATCATAATTCCTATCACACTTCCTATTTCTACTACTAACGAATAGACACCCGCAACATGTCCCACGTTAAGAGTTTCGTTGGTTCGTTCTTCTCAGGAACGAGTACGGAAATATGTATCAGAAGCTCCTATACATGAGTCAAATACTGCATGTACTTATCTTTATTGGTCTCGGGGTTTCATCCGGCGTGGTCTATTATCGCATATAAGCTCGATGCTAGGAAAGAATCACCGTCGGCCCACAACACTACGAGGTGCTCGAGGTGATCGGGTGATGTCGGGAGTTATCGAGCTATCGAGGCGATGCTCAGGCTATCGGAAGCGATATCGAGCTATCGGAACTATCGGAGGCGTGCTCGAGCTATCGGAGGCGATATCGAGTTATCGGCCGATATCGAAATTGTCGAAATTATCGGAGGCGATATCGGGGTTATCAAGCGATATCGGGATTATCGAATATCGGAGGCGATATCGGGGTTATCAAAATATCGAGGCGATATCGGGGTTATAAGCGATATCGGAATTATCGAAATGATCGGAGCGATATCGGGGTTATCGAGCGATATCGGGATTATCGAAATTGATGTGCTGAAACGGAAAGTGGTACCGGTTCGAAATGGTATACTGGTTCAAACCGAGTACAAGAAATGAGGTGGTACACCAACTCGAGGGCTATATCAGTGCTTTCATTTTCAAAATATGCTCCAAATTTTTGAAAAGGCGTAGAACCTAACTCAGTTAACCGAAACGAGAATGGCCGGGTAAGTGTCTATCATGGGGGCCTCAGCGACTTATACGGCTGACTTATTGGCTTACCCATGGAGCTAGCCTTGCCTTCGGCACCAAAGCGTAATAAGTAATAACATAGCTAAATTCATGCCAGGACTACTGCTCTGATACCAAAATTGTAACATCCCGTTTTCACAAGCAGTATAATTTTTTTTTTCATCAAACATCATTTGTTAACATCAGAGTAGAGCACCGGAGCGATTGAGTAACTGATATATATATATATTAAAATACCCATGGTAGCATGTTTTGCTTTTTAAACAGCGGTACAAGAGTGTTTCAAAAGTATAACAGAAAGAAGTCTTCAGCCGCGATTCCTAGGCGTGCTGCTAGTTCTTCTCCTCAAACCTCGGTCCTTTCGATCTTGAAGCTAAGTTAAGAGCTGGAGTCCATGCATCAAACCCATCCCCAAGGGTTTAAGCCGAAGCTTAAAGTCCAAGAGACCCGGTATTTCGGCACGACGGTTGGTCAAAACGTAATCAGCGATATCCTATCAACATAACAATGTACTTGTTAAGGATCTATCATTACGACGGACATTTTTAGTCAAAATGACCATTTGCAGTGACCCCGATCGGCGGAATTTACGTGACTTCCGTTACTTTGACTTTAATTTTCCAAAATTTCAACATAACTCTTACTCCAATATCATTTTCGAAATATAAATCATATTAATTAATGATTTACATCATAACAGGCATTTTAGGTAAAAATTACCATTTTGCCCCTAATGCCCCTATTGGCGGAATTTCGCCAGAGCTTCGCTCTTTTAACTCTAATCTTCCAAAATTTTGCCAGAACTTCACCCTCACCAATATTTTCGAAATTCATGACTAAAATACCCCTATTATATGATATCTAATCATACTTGGAAGATTAAAGACTAATATAGCATTTCTACTCTAACTACCGAAAAACTACGAAAGCTTAAAGCTCGTGCCCAGAAAAACTTACCCGAGCCCCATTTGCAATTTTCCCCCAGAGCTTCTCTCTCTAAAATCCTCTCTCTATTTCGAAATCCACAAGAGGATTTTGGTGTGAAAGAATTTCAAAGGAGTTGCTTGCTATTTATAGAAGAAGTTGTAAGGCGTAATAGTCTTTTCCATATTTCAACCTTCATTTTCAACCATGGAAATTAGGGGTTTTGGTGGATGATTTGCAGCCATGGAAAGCTTCAAAAACGTGCAGCCCCTCCTCCAAGCAAAGATGAGTCATCAAACCATTTTTGCTTTTTCCTCCGACAGAAAAGTTCCGATCGGTGTTAGATCGCGTAATTTCGGAAAAATCTCAAAATTCTGGATTTACAACTTTGAAGACATATTCTCACTCATTAGAAATGTCCAAGTTAACCTAAATTTTGATTCCATATAGGGCTCCAACAGTCAGCGAAATTAACTTCCGAAAATGTCTAACGGAAGATAAAAATCCACTGATCAATATTTTACCTTGACTTTGGAAATCCTATTCCTGGTTCTCTAGATAGGATCCGTTTCCTATCTATTTTTTTACTATTTACTATAATTTAATTATATAATAAAATATTGCAAGTTGCATACAAATATCATGATATTAGAATTGCAATTCCTATCCTCTTCTTGATCCAATTTTCGGTCAACATCTGATCTCTTTTTTTTTTTTTTAAATTTTCGTTTTATATTTTATTTAATATAAAATAATTATTTAATAATTATTTTATATAATTTCTTACATAATTTTCCTATTGGTCCATTCTTGTATTTAGGCTTAAAAATACCTAAACTTATCCATTTTCCTCAAAAATTTCCAATTAATTAGAAAATATGTTTTTACTAATTCTTGGCCAAAAACCACTAATTTTAGGGTTTTACATAATTATCTCTGAATTTTCCTTTGTTTATGCTTAAGTAATTAGCCAATAATTACCTAATTACTTAATTATCAATAGTTGATAATTTTCTTAATTAGAATGACTCACTACCTCATAAATTTTATATTGACATCTTTGTTTTCATGTCTCCTGCATTATCTTAGCATTTACGGGGGTATTTCGGTCATTTCCTTACTTTTTGAGTATTCTTCTACAATTTCTCCAAGTTTGTAACTTAATAAATTACCTAAATTAGTGACAATATCCTTCCCTATTTTAAATAGATTTTACTTGCCTCTTTTATAGCTTTCACGGGGTATTTATAACCCACAATGTGCTTAGGGACCTATTTGCAAATTCTCAAACGTTTTAGGGACCTATTTGCAAATTATCTAATTTCAAGGAGATTACCCTTAGTCGGATTTGAGGTATTACATTTCTCCCCCCGTTAAACAAAATTTCGTCCTCGAAATTTGTACTCTACCATCTAAACTGTGTACTATCTAAACTTCGTCCTACTCGGACTTTGGACTCCACGCGTTGGATCCTTACTTTGTCTGCCAGCCGCTCCTTTTGATAATCGAGAATTCGCTTTGGTTTGACCATAAAGATCCTGTTATATCGTACCTTGATATATAGTGTCTCCCGTGGCTCATACACGCAGTCCAACACCACAAATACCAAAATGTCTCCTTGGACTACACCATGGCAACACAAGATACTTTAAATGTTTCCATGGTTCCCACACACCATGATAACACAAAATACCTCCTACTCAATGACACGATCACGGTCGAATTGTAATAACGAAGAAACATGGAACAGTGATGGTTCACGCAATCATATGATCTAACCTAGAGAAGATTTCTCTATGAAGAGATAGTACCTTGGACCATCTCTGGGAGTTCTCTGTCCTCTGCATCGGTTAGTGCGTACATTCGGCTTGGGTTCTGTGGCCTTGACGCTGCAGCTTTCTCCGGCCAGTACACAATGATGTGCCCCGGCTTTTGACACTTGAAGCATATTAGCTTCCCATCGCAGCCGGTACTTTGAGGATGATATTTTCCGCATTTTGGACATGGTCGGGGTCCTGACGTTCCAGGGTTGTCTTTGCTTGCCCGATTCGGACCGGCCTCTTGCTTTCTCCTTGAGAGTTACTCCAGTGCTTCTCTCTTCCGTGAGGAATTTTCACGGTTGCCCTCACTATGACTGGTACGGCTACTATTTTGATTTCGTAATATACGTAATCCTTCAGGTTGCGCTCAGTCATCCGGCAAGATTCTACCGCCTGTGCCATGTCAGGAAACTGTTGAGACACCAGTTTGGACCTTATGTCGTACTTCAGTCCGTGCATCAACCTGTTTGCCTTCCAGCTCTCGTTAACATTACTTTTCAGATAAGACGAATACCGAGACAGGTTGGTGAATCGGGCAAAGTAAGCATCAAAGGTTTCCTCGGAACCTTGTTGAATATGAAGGAACTCCTCCTCCTTAATCACTTGTGTTTGAGGAGGAAAATATTGTTCATTAAACTTTTCTATGAACTTCTCCCAAGTGACAGGCAAAGCCGGGTCCATAACGTTGTAGAAACACTTTTCCACCATCTGTGCGCGTCACCATCGAGTTTGTAAATCGCCAGCTGAGCTTTCCGGTTCCCCGGGCATTCCATCACTTCAAAGATTTTTTCTAGTGTTTTCATTCTCCTCCTTTGTTTGCTAGTGTTTTGTTTGTCACCCCCTCTTTTCAGGCATGAGACAGTATAGGGCTATACCAAATTACTTAATCCTTATATTTATTTAGTATCACTAACCCCGAAGCACCATCCCAAACTATTTTTTTTTTTACATTTAAATTATTTTCTAGGCTCTGTTAATTCACCAAAAAGTGTGGAATGTATCTCGCAGACTGATAATTAATAAACAAGGTTAGAGACATGTGTGCCTATATGTTAATTTGTTGCCTCCTGAAATGATTTTGGTATCACTCCATGGAGAAAGATTTTGATATGACCAATCTGATGGACTCAATGGAATAGTAACGTTATTAATTATGCCTCTTTTTTCAATGAAAAATAATTATGCCACTTTTGGTGCTCCTATAGTAAATTATATTTTACTATATTAAATAACTCCCTTTAATTTATTTTGATAGTTCATTATAAAAAATATAATTTCAAATATATAGTAATTTAAGATTTAGCAACAATAATCTAATTTTATATGGGGTGAATGAAATTTCATTGGGTGTAATTTGTTTTTGGCAGTAGAATTTGAAAATTTTACTATTAAAATTGTTAATAATGGAATACCAAAACTTATTTAATATAATTTTCTTCGGACTTGTGTCATTTTCTTCTAAAATATAATATTATGCTTGAACAACACTTATTTTTGCACATATAAAATTCAATTTTAATTTTTATAGTTTATAAATTCAATTTTTATATTGCTTTTATTTTTATTTTAAAATTACAATTTCACATAATTTTTATCATATATGTATATATATATATTTTGAAAGGAGAATAGTTTATAAAGTATTTGAAAGGCATGGCCTTTCAATGTGAGCTAATTTTTTTCTTTGGAAGTCCATATGTGATGCTTTTGCCAGGGATAATCAATGTCTCAGGATTCATATCTTGAATGAGGGTATGGAAAATATTTCAATGCACCACTTAATAATAGCATGCCATTATAAATATATGTCATTTTACAATGTGCAGTGAATATTTATTTTTGATTTTGAATTCAAACATGTCACTCAATCATTTATTTATTTTTCTTGCTGTATCAAGTTTTAAATTTGTTATAGTTATCATTTTATATCATTCAAAAAAACAGTTATCCATATCTGTTTACTAGAGACAACTGATCACATCATTACAAAATCGATTTTCTTCATATTTATTACAATCGATCACGTCGTCACAAAATCCATTTTGTACATAGCTCTTAGGGAATATAGAAACAACCGATCACGTCCTTACGAAATCACTTTTCTTCATTGAACATAAACTATTTTAAATAATTAAAATATGGTTTGAATTACAAAAAGGACCAGACGTGTTTATTAAACGCCAATAAAGTCTCTTAAAAAAAAATTTAACGAGATGTGGCTCTTTTCAAAATTAAAGACTCTCAATTGTATCAGTAATTAGTATTTAGTAGTTTGCTTGGCATTAATATTAAGTACCCGTACTCATGCACATCACCAATATTCGTATCCCTTCCAATATCACCTTGTAAGTACACATACTCTTTTTTTTTTTTTTTTTGGGATTTTCCCTAAAAACTAACTCCATTTCGCTTACAAATTTAAAATATAAGGATTAATAACTATTATTAAGGAAATTACAAGGATCTAATAAAAAAAACTGGACAAATTGATTAAAAATGAGGTGAAATTATAAGTAGTTGCATATTAATTTTCTTTTAATTTAAAAGATCAAACGTAAAGCTAGTTATAAATGAGAAATATATATAAAAGATCTCCTATATAATGTTAATATATAATGACAGGGAGCGGAAAGCATAGTTCCACCAATAAATTAAAATGGGGCAAATCTTCATTTATGATTTATATCGCAAACCCCAAATCTTCATTGTCATTCTCTCTCTGAATTTTTTTTTTTTTTTTTGCCCATTTGACCAATACCGTGTCATTCTTTTTTCTTTTTTCATACTTGTGTACTCCCTATTTAGTATTCACTTATGCGGCTATGCCACTATAATAATAATATTTTTTAAAAATTCATCTCCGATAAAACAAAAGGGAAAATCCCATTCAGAGATCTTTAAAAATATAAAAGGATAAAAAAGATGCTTCCGTTTCAATATCCCATGCTACTCTTAAAAAAATGGGATTTGGAAATGTGGAAATGACAAAAAAAAAATGAAATTGTAAAAGGATAGAGAAGGGATGGGAGCAATAAGGGATTAACATGTTTTGGCAAAAAGACTAAAGTGCCCTTCTCTTCATCTCTCCTCTCTCTTCCTCTTCCTCTTGCCGTGCTCTCTCTCCTCTCTCCTCTCCATCTCTTCATCTCTTGATGGTCGTTGATGTCTACTCCACTTAGGATGCCTGCAAGACCCTCTCCTGGAGCAGCAAGTATGGCCAGAGAGAATGCTTCCATGGGAGTGCTGACGGCAAAACCGAGTTAGAGCGAAGGTGGAAGAAGATTGAAATTGATGTTATTGGAGGAAGCTAGCTAGGAGGCTGAGGAAAAAGAAGGTAAACAGTAA
This sequence comes from Acacia pycnantha, assembly GCA_025563575.1. Classification (NCBI taxonomy): domain Eukaryota; kingdom Viridiplantae; phylum Streptophyta; class Magnoliopsida; order Fabales; family Fabaceae; genus Acacia; species Acacia pycnantha. The sequence goes on along the minus strand of JAMWYP010000325.1, from coordinate 340,043 downwards.
AATGGGCTCAGGAGTAGGGGTGGAAATAGGCTAGGGGCCTGGCCTGTTAAAAGCCTGGTTAGGCTAACAGGCCAGGCCAAGGCCGATTTTAAGGCCTGTTTGGCTTAAAAGGCCAGACCCAGGCCTACAAATAGGCCTGTAAAGCCTAACAAGCCGGCCTGTTAAGAGGGGTAAAATTGTAAATATGTTTTTTTAATTAAACCCTCTGTACTGTACATTAACCTGACCCAGGGAAAGGAATTCAAAAAAAAAACCTCCTTCTCATTTCCGCCTCCAAGCTCCAGCCTCCAAACCGCGATCTGCGATTTTGCGAACCCTAAATCCCCCATTCCACCATCGGCCTCACTGAGTCACCGTCGGCCTCACCCTCGGCGTCACCATCGGCCTCACCGTCCTCACCGCCGGCCTCACCGTCCTCACCGACTTGTTCTTCTTCTACCTTCCTTCTTTCAATTTGCACGGCGACCGGCGAGCGAATCAGAGTCTCAGCCTCTGTCTCTGCCTTCTTCGCTGTCCAGGTTCGATCCTTCACTTCAGTACAAAACATTAAGACACTGTAAATTAAGGGTGCTTTTGCTCTGTGTAGCTCCTTCAAAACTTAGATTTGGGGGTTCGGCTATTTTGGAATGGAACATGTTCAAAACAAGCAATCCACCATTCCATTTAAACCTTCTAGCACTAATCCATTTTTGGCATTGGGTGCTAGATATTCTAATGAGAAGATGAGGGAAATAATTGCTACTGCAATCATGGTGCATGAGCATCCTTTTAGCATTGTTGAGGAAGAAGTTTGGATGTGGGGTTTCCAATATGCTAATTCTGAATTTCAGAAATTTTCTCGCAAGACAGCAAGAAGTGATTGTTTGGCCATATATGAGACAAAGAAGAAAAAATTGAAGGCCTTATTACAAGGTGTGAGCAAGATTAGTTTAACTACTGATATGTGGAAATCGATCAAGTCATCAAGTGACTAAATACATGGTTATTACCGAGCATTTCATTGATGCAGGGTGGAATCTTCAAAAGAGGGTTTTGAGTTTTGTGAAAGTTCCTGCCCCTAGACGAGGAATTGATGTGGCTGATGCTATTTTCAAGTGTTTGAAGGCCTGGGAATTGAAAACAAAGTATTTTCTGTGTCAGTGGACAATGCTTCTTATAATGATTCTTGTTTAAGGTCTCTTCGGGACATTTTATCACTTAGTAGTTCTTTACCTCTAGGTGGGGACTTATTTCACGTTAGATGTTGTGCGCATATATTAAATTTGTTGGTGCAAGATGGCCTTGGTAGAATTAAGGACATTATAAATAATGTCCGTGAGAGTGTGAAATACATCAACTACAATGACTCAAGGCTAAAAGCATTTTGTGACATTGTTGAGCAGAAACGTTTGAAGGAAAGGAAGCTCATTCTTGATTGTCCAACAAGGTGGAATTCTACATATAGGATGTTATCTACTGCTTTGAAGTTCAAGGCTATCTTTCTCGATTATAAGGAAAGAGAACCACATTACAACTATGCACCATCAGAAGAGGATTGGAAGAAGGTTGAGAAGATTTGTAAACTTTTAGAAGTGTTCAATGTAGCCACTCATATCATATCAGGCAGTGAGTATCCTACTGCAAATTTGTACCTTGCTGAAGTTTGGAGAGTGAAACAAGAAATTGACAATGCCTTTGAAGATGATGATCTCTTCATGGTGGAAATGGCGATCTCAATGAAAGAGAAGTTTGACAAATATTGGGGGGAATGCAACATGGTAATGGCTCTTGCTAGTATTCTTGATCCTAGGTGCAAATTATATGTGATTAATTATTGCTTTCCTTTGATTTACAAGCTTGATTATGTTGCTTCTGAGAATATAGGTAAAGTGGCGCAAGCTTTAAACTCAATATATGATGGCTATGTTGCCGTTTAAATGGGAGAGACAAGTAATGAAGATCATAATGTTGGCAACAACTCTTCTTCCAATGTACCTAGTTCTTCTATAATTACTGGATTTGATCAAATCATGAACATTGTTCGTGAAAAGCAAGCAATTCCCCCCATGAAATCAAAATTGGAAGCTTATCTTGAGGAGAGTGTTTTTATACCTGAGGGCAACTCTAACTCCTTTACTGCCCTAGAATGGTGGAAAAATAATAGTATGAAGTTTAAGATTTTATCTAAGATGGCTGCTGACATACTAGCTATTCCAATCTCAACTGTGGCATCAGAGTCCACATTTAGTGGTGGAGGTAGAGTTATTGATGAATATCGTTCTAGATTGAATGAAAAATCAATTGAAGCACTTATTTGTGGTGGGGATTGGCTTCGCAACAAGTACAGATTAAAAAAGAAACAAAAGGTATAAATTCTGCATTGTCAAAATAATATCATTTGTTATACATATTACTTGTTCAATTGTGTTATGCTCTAATTCTATATATTTGATTAATTTTTTTCAAGGTCTTTGAAGCAGAAGAAGAAAAAATTATATTGAAGATTTGATGTGATGAATCATTCAACGTCTCATTCTAACTTGTATGCAATTGATATTTTGTTGCTTGTTTAACTGATACAATTGTTTTGGATAGATCTTTGTTCACTGATCAGATATGCTCATTTGCTTTAAATATGCCAACTTACAGGACCAAGGAGAAATTCCCTTAAATAGAAGATCATAGGACTCATCCATGCTTATCAATTCTGGATCCCAAATTTTGTATTAAAAATCCATTTGTTATTTATTTCGTTTTGGGCCATTGTGTAGCCTTAGCCCATTTCCATTTTAGGTTGACTTTAAGTTAGGCAGCAACCACAAACAACTTATGTCATTACGTTTTTACATATTTTCGGATTAAATACAGAAGTTTCATTTTCTCTACAATGTTCTTCGCATTCTTCGTCTGTTTTTCATTTTTTCCAGCCATGCTTAGCTAAACTTCTGTGATTAGCCCACGGATTGAGGATTCCACTATCCAGAGGACTTGTAATGGTAACAAATTCGTTTCTGTTTTGTAATTTCAGATTCGATTTACTTTCGGATTGAGTGTTAGATTTAACGCCTAGATTGAGAAATCCTAAGGATTCAGTTCGAACTAGGTTTAAGTGCTTGTTGTGCGATCGCACAGTGACACGCCACTGTTCGGATAAACGCTAGGCGATCATCTAGTTGAGGGATTTTCTGGATGAACGCAGAGATTTTGATTCGTCCAGAATCAATCGCAAGTTCGTTTCAAAATATGTTTTCGTCCGAGGAAGGGAAGTGGTAGAATTCGAAATCTGTGGGCTAATCACAAAATTTTAGCCAAGCATTGTTGGAAAAAATGAAGAACAGACGAAGAACACACTACTGGAAAAAGTCAAAATTGCTACGGATTTTTGCGACGGAATATTATCCGTCGCAAAAAAGAAATATTTGCGACGGAAAAACATTCCGTCGCAAATTTTGCGACGGACCGCACCGTCCGTCGCAAATTTTGCGACGGACTGCCCTGTCCGTCGCATTTTGCGACGGACACTCCGTCCGTCGCAAAAAAATTTGCGACGGACGGTCCGGTCCGTCGCAATTTGCGACGGACCGGGAGTCCGTCGCAAATCGCAGAGTCTCATTTAAGAGACTCTGCGTCTTCCTCCCCCCTCCCGCGCACAGCTCCCCCTCTCCTCCCCCCTCCGCGCAGCTCCCCCTCCCCATTGATTTCTCCGGCTGCCCTTCCGTTTTCCGGCCTCCCCTCTCGTTTTCCGGCCTCCCCCTCGCGATTTCCGGCTCCACTGCGATTTCGGGCGCCCTCCTTGCTTGTATTGGTGCCGGTGGTGGTTCTTCGCTTGCTCGTCGGAGTAGGTGGTGGTTTTCCAACGTTCTTTGTTCTTCCCTTTGTTCACGGTTTAGGTATGTTTAAATGTTTGAGATAGATTATTGTATATAGATTAATATGTAATTGATATTGATTAGTATAGATAGATTAAATATTAATTTGATTATGTAGATTAAAATGTTGATTAGTATGTTTAAATATTGATTAGTATAGATATAGTTGATGGGGATATTGATTAGTATAGATAAAATAAATCTTGATTAGTATGTTTAAATGTTTAAATATTGATTAGGGTAGAGAGATTAAATATTGATATTGTTTAAATGTAGTTGTTAATAAATATTGATTTGCCTATGTAGATGAAAATGTAGTTATTATGGACATTGATTTGCGTATGTAGATTAAAATGTTATAGTTATTGATTTGGGTATATAGATTTAAAGAAAAAAATGACTATTTAGTTTTATGAAAAAAATCTCATTTACATTCATTATTTCAATTTATCTTTAACAATTTATATAATAAATAAAGGTTGATAATTTCAAAAACTAAATTATAAATACTATTTAGATAAATAGGTAATTATAAATACAAAATATAAAATTCCTTTTGCATATTATATAATCTTGATTTGTTCTTATAAATTGGTCACTAATATATAAATTTACATATTTGTGGCATGTTGAGATGTTAATTAGGTTAGTAACTGAACTAGCTAAGAAGTATGGAACACAATTATGATAGAAGTTGGATGTACAATCGTCTAACCGATAGAAGAGAACTAACGCAAGTATTCTTGGCGGGTTTGGAAGAGTTCATCCAATTTGCTTTAGCGAATTCAAATACTTCAAGTAGGGAGATCAGGTGTCCGTGTGCCAAATGTAGGTGTTTAAGATTTAGGGATACGGGCAATGTCAAAATTCATTTGTGTCAAAAGGGATTCATGAAAGATTATGAATGTTGGGAATGTCATGGCGAATTCCGTCAGACACCGAGTGGTTATTACGGGGACAGTAGTCATCGAGACAACCTTAATCAATATGAGCAGTTGGTTATGGATGCCGCGGGACCGTCGATCGGCCAATATTTTGATCCCGTTACTCATGCTGAGTCGTCATACATGGGAGAGGAGACCGATACACATACCCAACCATCATACATGGGTGAGGATCCTCATCCGAAGCCGCTAGGTTCTACAAAATGCTTCAAGAAGCCCAACGTCCGTTATGGGAAGGTTGCGAACACTTTGATAGTAGTGAATATTCATCGCTATCGGCTACCCTAGCAACACTAAGCTTGAAGACAGATCACCATATGAGTGAGAGGAATTACAACGAAATGATGCATATCATGAGTAAGGTTGTTCCCAAAGACACTAATTTGCCGAAGGATTTTTACCAAGCAAAAAAAAGGTGAAAGAGCTTGGGCTTGGATGTGAAAAAATCCATTGCTGCCCCAGAGGATGTATGTTGTATTACAAGGATGATGCTGAACTGACCAGTTGTAAATTCTGTGGAGATGACAGATATAAAGTTGTGGGGAAAGGAAGGAAAATGACCCGTCATGCGTTAAGTAAGATGTGGTACTTTCCTCTGGTTCCAAGACTTACGAGATTGTATGCATCAGAACAAACAGTGCTCACATGAGATGGCACCGGGAGCATCGCGAGGATGAAAACTTTGTGACGCATCCATCCGATGCGGAAGCTTGGCGTAAATTTGATGAGGCAAATCCTTTCTTTGCTATGGATCCCGTAATGTCCGTCTTGGTCTATGCTCGGATGGGTTCGCTCCTTTCAACAATACGGGCGGGGCTTATTCTGTTGGCTGTCATTGTGACTCCGTACAACCTCCCACCTTCTATGTGCATGAGAAGAGAGTTTTCTTTCTTAACGCGTTAATCCCCGGGCCATCCAACCCGAAAAGAAGATAGACGTGTAACACAGACCTTTGATAGACGAGTTGAAGATGTTGTGGAGTGAAGGGGTTCTTACGTATGATATATCATTGAGTCGAATTTCACCATGCGGGCTGCCTTAATGTGGACCATAAATGATTTCCTGCATATGGGATGTTGAGTGGTCGGCAAACGTCGGGAAGCTTGCATGCCGGTATGTCTTGAACAGAACATGGGTTTTAGCTTGAAACACGGTCGCAAGGTCAGTTGGTTTGATAGGCATCGGCGATTCCTACCCCGATCATCCGTGGAGGAGAAATAGAAAAGACTTCACGCGGAATGTTGTCGAACGAGCGAGCAACCCCGTCGTTTAAGTGGCCAAGAAATATGGGACAGAGTCAAGTACATTCAAAGTGTCGAAGAGGGGGCTGCTTCGGGGAACTGAGGGATACGGCGTTGATCATCATTGGAACAAACGCAGCATCTTCTCGGGAACTACCATATTGGAAAGATCAATTGTTAAGACACAACCTCGATGTCATGCATATTGAGAGGAATGTGTTTTGCAACATTCTCGTACACCGTGATGGACACCAAGGGCAAGGCGAAGGACACAATCAACGCAAGACGGGACATAGAAGCGATATGCGAAGGCACGCTTTACATTTGGTGGGGAGTGGCACGGGACGGACATCCAAACCTAGAGCGCCGTACACATTCAACAAACAACAGAATTTGGAACTGTTGCAATGGGTTAAAGAACTGAAACGCAGACGGTTATGCGTCAAACATGAAAAGATGTGTCGACATGCACGAGGCGAAGTTATTCGGCATGAAGAGTCATGATTGTCATGTTTTCTTCCGAGATTGTTGCCTTGGGCCTTCAAAGCACTTCCGAAGCATATATTGTCAATTCGACGGAATTTTCCATGTTCTTTAGAGAAATTTGTGCTTCTGAGCTTAATGTTGAAAAGTTACGGCACCTGGAGGCGAGCATGCCCATAACGCTATGCAAGTTAGAGATGGTGTTTCCTCCTAGCTTGTTTGACTCAATGGAACATTTGCCCGTTCACTTGGCCTACGAAGCAAAGGTGGGAGGCCCGCAACAATATAGATGGATGTATCCGTTTGAGAGGTAATATATATATTTCTATCGCGCTGTTATTAATTGACCGACAGGGTACTTTAGTTTATAAATATCCTCGATATTCCATTGTAGGTTTTTACGCACACTTAAGAACAAGATCAAAAATCCAAGGTACGTTGAAGGATCTATCGCGAGGCATACCTTGTCGAAGAGGCCGCAAAATTTGCTTCATACTATTATCCCCCGAAATGATATCAAGATGGAGAGGGTACCTCGCAACGATGATGCGGTGATACGAGGGATCAAAAATCAATATTTAATTTTCCAGGGCGAGTCGTGGGAAAACGTTCTAGGTCAACTCTTGACGGAAGAGATAAGCGAGTAGCGGAGTGGTACATTCTAAACAACTGTGAAGAGGCCGCCTAGTATTTAAAGTAAGATTTCTTTTCTTTTTGTTGTTACGCTAAGAATTCCAGTATTAAGAGCATTTTTTCTTCTTACAGTTACTTCTCTAATTCGGTCCGATCGGAAATCCTTCAATGGCGGAATCCGAAGTTGACCAATTCACGATGTCGAGTTCCCAAAATGGCTTCGATCCTACTTCGTGGAAAATCCATCGATCCCAATGAAGTTGCGTGGAGTTTGTCCTATGGAGCTGCAATTAGTGTTACCGGTGCAAGAAATACATAATCAATGGGTATCGGTTTTCAACTGTCGAGGCGAATGCAGGTACACTATGTTGTAATTATGGTGTATGTTGTCGGGGTGACAAAGTTGATGGGGTGGAGACTGACTACTACGGGAAGTTAGTTGACATAATTCAACTGAGTTACCCGTGGGACAAGGTAGTGACCCTTTTCAAATGTGAGTGGCTTGATAACAGTCCGCGCGGGACAAAAATGGACAAACATGGAAATATTGAGATCCACTGGACAAGGAGATATACGGTTGGTTATGACCCATTCATCCTTGCTCAACAGGCGGAACAAGTTTACTATACATCATACCCCACATCCCGCCCAGGTTGGAGGGGTTATTAAAACCAAAGCACGAAATATTATACCAAAGTCGAAAGAGCCGGAATCAAATGACGGTATGGCTGAACCGTTCCAAGCGATGTGGAACATGTACTCCCCATAAACATCTTCGATGACGAAGTACCAAGCAATCTATTTGATTCTCTGCGGGGTTAGAATTAATTCCTATACAAATTGACGATGAGGAATCAGACGATGAGGAAGAAGTGATTTACTCTGATAGTGAATCGGAGTTCGACGACTATGAGACCTCCTCAGAGGAAGACGTGCAAGCAAATGTTGATGTTGATGAACAAGAATCGTCCGATTGATTTCGTTAGTTCTTTGTTTGTGATGATTTGTTATACTACATACTTTGTTAATGCGCTACTTATTGTTATATATTTTTTGACATTATGTCTATGAGTGTTTAGAGATGGAGCATCTAGGAGGACGTTCAGGTAGTGGACGGGGTAGTGGTCGAGCCCAACCCCGTCCTATCAGAGGGGGTAGGGCGACGTCATCTGCTCCTTATGGAGGTAGAGGGTCCAGCGCTTCCCTAGATATGCCGTCCTTTGATATGTCATCTTCACCGTCTACATATTTTTCATCTTCACCGTCATTGTATATGTCGTCATCACCGTCATTGTATATGTCGTCATCACCGTCTACCCCCACCGATCCACAAAGCAAGGGGATCACAGTTTACAATATAATTTCGATTGATTTACATAAGTTTAGTTACATATGATTTACATATGTTTATCTTCAATACTTCACATTCCTTCTTTAGCACAATGCGTCGCCTCATAGCCACGTTGGGGAAGAAGGTAGTTCCTCCGATCCACCAATCTGGGGCTCCAGAGATCCTTCGACACGGAAGCTTTGGATCCGTCCCGACGGCGTCGGGTAAGTCATGCCAAGTTACCAGTAATGTTACAATTTTCTCTATGTAAATGGTTTGTATGGTAATATTTGCATGATGTCATCTCTCATCAGATTTGAGCCTCATAATGAGGTAAGGGACTTCATCTCGGCCCAATTATTCCGCAATTACAACCATCCTTGGGCCAAGTGGACAGAAATTCCTAGCACTACTCGAGATGCTTGGTTCGATGAGTTCTTGGTAAGTTTTTTGTTTTATGGTTATTTAATTAAGTACTTTAAAAATTTGGAGCACTAATGGTTCGTTATTGATTTTCGGCGCCGATATGACGTTGCTCGAACATCGTGCGGGCGAAAGCAAATTATAATCATAATGGAGGCAAATTTTTGCGTCAAAAGCTTTACGGCTTGAGAAATAAAAGAGGCAAGAAAGACTGGATTCCCAGGACACGTAGACGAATTATTGCAGAATTGGGCCACAAATGAAAAGTTTCAAAACATGAGCACGAAAAATAAGCAAAACAGTGCCAAAATGGAAGGACCGTCATATCTTTGGCGGCTGCATTCCTATTAGTGAGCATCGACGGAAAATTGTAAGTACACTCTATTTTCTATTTAGGTATTTGATATTTTATACTTTGAAGTAATTAATTAAGGTTCTCATCCGCGTTCGCAGGTAGAGTCTGGGAAGTCCTGAAGGATCAATTGAGTGGGCTACCTTTGAGCGGACCCATTCCCGACGATCGAAGGGAGTGAGAGACAATGGATTAACCAAAAGGCGCTGCAAGTAGCGGTTAGACATTTATTGCCTTTATTACTTGTTTTATGCACCACCATATTTATTTTATTTTACATGTCTAATAAGCTATGTATTTTTGTGCTTGTAGGAAACCTTTCACCTGGTGATGATGACCATGCGGGTGATGATGATGATGATCACAATGCTGATGTTTAGACTACTTTTTAGTATTTGTTCCTTACAACATTATTATATATATTTTGTTTTCTCTGTTTAAACTCTTTTTAATATATTCATGATACTTTTGCAATCAATTTTCAAGAAAAAAAATTAAAAAAATTAAAATTTAAAAAGATTCAAAAAATTAAAAAAAAAAATTATTAATTTTGCTACGGATTTAAAATTCCGTAGCAATTTGCTACGGAATTTTGAAAATCCGTAGCAAATTGCTACGGATTTCATTCCGTAGCAATTTGCTACGGAATGAAATCCGTAGCAAATTGCTACGGATTACAAATCCGTAGCAATTTGCTACGGATTATCAATCCGTAGCAATTTGCTACGGATTGATAATCCGTAGCAATTTGCTACGGATTTCATTCCGTAGCAAATTGCTACGGAATTTTCAATCCGTAGCAATTTGCTACGGATTTTGAAAATCCGTAGCAAATTGCTACGGGTTTTTTTGCTACGGAAAAAATCCGTAGCAAATTCCGTAGCAAATCGATTTTGCTACGGAATTTTGGCATTTTTCCGTAGCAAAATCGATTTGCTACGGAATTTGCTACGGATTTTTTCCGTAGCAAAAATCAATTTTTTTTGTAGTGACATTGCAGAGAAAATGAAACTTCTGGGTTTAATCCGAAAATATGTAAAAACGTAATGACATAAGTTGTTTGTGGCTGCTGTCTAACTTAAAGTTAACCTAAAATGGAAATGGGTTAGGGCTACACAATGACCCAAAACGAAATAAATAACAAATGGTTTTTTTAATACAAAATTCGGGCCCAATAAATATCCAGAAATATACATATGTCTTTGACTCCAAAATTGGCTGCCCTCTTGTCCGAATTTGCCCTTCAAGTCTTCATAACAATTGTAGCTCTTTGAATCATCTAAAATATAAAAGAAGAATGAGGCAAATCCGATGTCTGGTTCAAAAGTTATGGTAAAAATAGTGAAGCAATGTAAAACTGGAAATTTATCATTAAAAATGGCTAAAATCTAATCAAAGGCCTAAAGCCCAAATAATTATAAAATTCATTATTTATTAACTAAAGAGTTCTAAAATTAAAATTGATAAATGTCTTGGCATTAACAAATCAAATATACCACTCTCGAGGCGAACGCATGTGCTGTAACTTTTCTTGAGTATGAAAAGGATTGGATTGAGTTGGTTCGGGATAAATTTTTTGGCATTAACAAATCAAATGTCTTGGTAGTAGAAGAGAAAATCTCGATTATGGAGGAAGAATTTGAGAAATGTAACATTGCATTTGAGCTTATGCAGAAGAAAAGGATGGAAGCTAGAAAGAAGTTTGCAATAGTTCAAAATGAGTTTGAAGCAATACCAAGTATAAGAAAATAACAAATGTTAAGGATAAGTCCTTTGGAAGAACTTTATGTTGTCTTTTCATCTGGCTGATTTTATTAAATGACTTTTATCATCACTCTCTTTCTCTTTTTTAATTTATTTTTTAACATATAGAAATATAAATATACTTTTTCAAATGTTTTTGCATAAAAATATTTTGATAAATTTGTACACAATTTTGTAATAAATTATAATAGCATGACATATAATAAATGGTTATGTAAAAATATTATTGTTACTCATTTTATTTTATTTACACTTACAGAATTCTGTGAACAATAATATAAAATATTTAAGAGAAAATGATAGAAAAAAAATTTAGAATTGTAAAATTCCATAATGTAATGTTTTTTCAAAAATTGAACTGTGAACTTTTTATTAAATTTTGTCTTTTGCTTATTAATTTTTTTTTGATAATAAACCTAATTTAGCAATGTGTAATTTTAAAATTGTTTTTGATGTAATTTTCCAAAAATTTACAGTGATGGGACAAGCTACGAACAGAGCTTGAAGACGAGAAGCACCACATGAATGGGCAAGTAGTGAAAATTTGGACCTCGATGGATGTAAAGGAGAGTACAGGTGTAAATAATAAAGACTCCTACTTTTTCACCAGAAAAATATTCCTCCTATTCTGCTTTTTTGTTTTTTGCCCAAAAATGCTCCCACAGTCGTACTGATTTCACCATTGCATGCAGATATAGAAAGGTGAAAATTAAGGGCTGGGCCCCGCACGTAAAACGCGTCTGCCTCTCTGCTTTGTCGGTACGATGTGACTAGTTGCTGTTTGACTGCTTTTTTTTAAGAGTAGTTTAACTTTTATCCCAACTAACATAAATAAACACTTTTTTCCCCCTATTTCTGCGCTGGTGCTCCTCACTCCTCTCAGTGGTTCAATATTACAATTTACAAAGCACTTAAACGGCGTAGTTTTACAACAAAAGGATGACAGCTGATAGCAAAAATAAAGTTGACAAAGCGGTTCACATTAGGTGCTTTTCTCTTATATACTTCTTACGTGCTTTTCTCTCTAATTAAAGGGATTAAATTTTTATTTTTTATAGATTCTATTTATTTAGATTAGATTATATGTTGCATCGTGAAACTTTTTTTTAAAATTAATTAAAAATAAAAGATATGTAGATAATATGTTTATTAAAAAAAGAAAAAAGAAAAAAGAAGATGATATCAGAAACTTAAATGGGATAAGCCCGTTAAAGGAAAAACCATTGGACGCCCTTGTAGCCAGGGGCAATAGTATATTCGAGCAAAAAAAAAAGGGGCAATAGTATATTGGTTCCCTTTTTAAAAAACTGTCCCTTTAATAATATCCTTTATGGTCTTTGTTTTTCCAGAAAATATTATTCTCCATATTAGTTATTCTCCCTCATTTTAATGTCTTTATTCATATCAATAAATCATGATGTATTTACTTTAAACCATATAAAAATAAATTAATATCTTATCTTCGCCCATAATTAAAATAAATTAAATATATTTTTAAGGAAGATGATTCAACAAGATAATTTTAAAAATTAATACATATTATTTCATAAAAAAATCGGAAAAAATATCTATTTATAAAATTTATTAGTGAACAAATGTGAATTTGAGTATCAGTATAAAGCACAAAATAATTTAGAGTGCTAGATACATTAAAAAAAGATATTTAAGAATATTAGATGAATTAAAAAATATTTTTAATGTGCTTGATAACTTTAACCCAAAAAAGCTTTGGGAAAAAAAATTCACCAATTTTTGTAATATACATATATAGTCAATAAGATTTATACCATTTTCAGTTATTTTTCATCTCAAATAATCATTTAAATAAGGGTTCATCTTGCAAAAAAAAAAAAATCACTTTTATCACCACTATCTCAAACACAAATCACATCTATAATTTAATTTTTATCCTATCTTATCTTCTGTTTACAAAACTATAAGAAAAAACACTTCCCACTATCCTAATAGAATCAGAGCGCCTAGGAGATCTGGATTGTCGATATTTATGTTTTTTTAATAAAATTTTTGAAGTTATTTTTTAAGAACCAGTCAATATCGTGAAATATTTTTAGTACCAGTCAATACCCTAAAATATTTTTTTAAGATCATAAAAAATATTTTAGAGTACCGAATGGTACTAAAAAGATAGTTCAGCATATTGACTGCTTTTTTTAATACCCTTTCGTATTCTGAAGTAACTTTTTAATACCATTCAGTACCTTAGAATATTTTTTTAAGACCCTAAAATAATTTTTTAAAATCATGAAATATTTTTGAGTAGCAGTTAGTATCCTGAAATATCTTTTTAGTGCCAGTCGATACTTCAAGGTATTAACCGCTACTCAAAAATACTTCATGATTTTAAAAAATTATTTTAAGGTAGTCATTGATACTAAAAATATATTTTAAGATATTGATTAGTAGTTAACAAATAACTTCAAAATTAAAAAAATCATAAAAAAAAACAGAAATATAGACTCAGATTTCCTAAGCGTACCCAGCACGGAAACTGGTTCCCTATCCTAACGCGGCCAATACTCTCACTCCTTCATTTCTATCAGTACGCTCCAAACCTGCTCTTCGAAACACACACACACACACTCTCTCTCTCTCTCTCTCCCTCCCTCCATTTCTTTGCCTTCTCTCCACCAGATCGGTTCGGCTCTATTTCCATGCTCTTCCATTTCTTTGCTTCCAAACACATTCTTGCGTAGCTTCATTCAGGTAAATAATCGACCTTTCTTCTTCTTCTTCATGGTTTTTTTTTTTTTCTAGAAATAAAGTAGTTCATCACTGACTTTCCGGAAAATCATAAATAAATTTAGTCCTTAGAATACTTCTTCTTCTTCTCAAGCTGTTTTTGCTTCTTATGCATCATAAATAGTAGGATTTGGAGGTAGGGAAAAAGAGTATCTCAACGAGTTGAGATTAGATAGATTATTATGGCAGCTGAGAAGCCAAATGTGATAAGCCACCCGTCAATGGACCAACTTCAAGGCTTAGAGTAATTTATTGATTCAAACCCATATTTGGGTATGCCAAGTTTGAAGCTTTTCTAAGAAGCATTCTCACTTTTACCTTTTTTTTCCCTTCTCTCTCAATGTGAGTGATTCTCTGTCTTCTCTATTCATAAGGGAGACAAATGGCTCTGGGTTTTGAGCATTACATTTTGGCCTTCTCATGCGGACTTCAAGCATAAACTCTCACTCCTTCATTTCTATCATTTCCCTCCAAACCTATTCGCCTAAACACATTCACTCTCTCTTCATTTCTTTGCCTTCTCTCCGCCAGATTTGGTCGTCGTTGTCACCGTAGTTTCCTTTTCTCATCTTTGCGAATCAAGATTTTGTTCCTCCATTTGTCCTGGTTGCCTTTTGATCCGGTCAATAGTTCAGGATCTTGATACTTTTTCCCTTTTCTTTCTATTATTGCAGTTGCTCATGGTCACTGGCTATGGTTTCTGTGGAGGGTGACGGTGGCTCGGGCTGAGTAGGGAGGAGGCTTTGGTTTTTTTTGAGATGGGTACATTAGTCATTTTGAGGTAAAGTGTTCCTAATTTCTTTTATCATTTTGAATTTTGATCATGCTCTATGGGTATTTATGTCTTTTGATTCTGAACTATTTTTTGTTATTTTAAGTTTAAGTAGAAAAATTACATTTAAGAGTTCTGATAAAAAAAAACAATTTAAGTTTATAAACATTAAATGGGGGTTGAACTATAAGGTACTGGAGACTCACACTTTTATATATAACAGGTGATCATTGGACAACCAAGGAGAGAACAAAATTTGGTAAATCAACCCAATCAATTTTGTATTTCTACTTTTTTGTTTTGTTTATATACTTATCTTTTTAATTTGTATTTCTACAAAGTTGTATTGAAAGTATTTTAAAAGACACTACACCTGCACAAGTAATTTTAGTAAAGTCATTTTTACACTTACAACTTTTCTTTGTTAGAAGAGCTCATTTGTATGAGAAAATAATTGTTTGTGTTTTCTAGGTTGCTAGTATGAAAGAAAAACATGAGCAAGGATCTCAAGGGGATGATGCAACAAGGAAAGCTGCAATGGTAATTCAATCAACTGATTCAAAGTCAATGAAACAAACTAGAGTATCATCTATTATTGCACAAGTAAACACATTATAATTACAGATAAAGTGCATTATCCCTTTTTTTTAAATAACATTATCCTTATTAATATACCATATGAATCGTGAAGTAGGTAGATGGGATTTATTTTTTCCTGTTAACTTTCTCTTATTTATAGTTACGGACAATCACATTCAGGAAGATTTCCAACTTTAGAAATATTACTAATGGCAACATTGTTATCACATTTCCAACTCGTAGTGAAAATAATATTCTTTTATGGAAGCCTTACCAAACAAAATATAATGCACCGTTAAGATTTTAATTGCTCAAATTACTTTTTGTTTAAACTGCTAATGTCTAAATATTACTGGAATCAAATTTTATTAGAGATTAAAGAGAAAAATTATATTCTATGAATATCTTTCTTGTGATATTATTCAGACTTTAAAAGAAATAGAGAAAGAAGATGTTAGAAGGCACACTTCACAACTACCAACAGCTCCAACTTCCACAAACTTGAAGGTGATTAAATTGACAATGCAATCCCTATTTATTACCAACATGGAATTGTTTTTAGTATGTTAGAAGCGAAACGAGCATGGCACACAGCTAGGAGCTAGCAGCAGATATGATGATTGTTGTATATATGAATCTTAATAAAATATTAAAGGACCTAAAGATTATAATTTAACATGGCGCTTATGGATCTTCTGGTACTTTTGCAGAGTGTTACATCCTCGGTTGTTTCACAAGTAGAAGGCTCGAAATCTGGTCCTTCTACATTGGTAAGTCTAGTAAGTTCATTTAAACTTATATCATGTTTTTATGTACTTATGTATCTTTTTGTATTATGTATGATTACTTTTTGTCCTTATTCTACATGCTCACATGTTGATGTCTATTAGAGTGCTAAAGAAACAACAAAAGGAATTGATGAAAATGCTACTGCTACATACAAATCACCAATGGCAATTCCATTCATGAGAGCACTTGTATGTGTTTTGAGCTCTAACATAGTAGTAATGAACAACTCATTTTTAAAGAGAACCAAACGAAGACAATTACATGATTTTTTTTTTTTTTTGTTCTGCACAGGTTATTAAAGAAATAGGAGATCACTCAAGTATTCAAGAAGAAGTTAAATCAGAGAAGCCTATAAAAACAACCCTTCCCCAAGTGATTCCTTCTCTCCATTATCGTAAGTGTCTTTCTTTACATGATGATTATACTATTTTTCTTCCTTTAAACCATATGCTAACTATTTTAGCTGTGACAGTATCACAAAATGCCTATGGTTTGGAACCATGATTTATGGTCGATAATAACCATCATATATTTGCGATTCTACAAGAGATTTATATGATATTAAAGTACTTTATAAATCAAATTTTTTTCTTTAGCTTGGTTTTACTTAAAGATTAGATATAAGCAAGAAAGTTGTTGGACTAATTTTTCACTTTGTGCTATGTAGACTACTAAAGAAACAACTTATGCATATGTTTAAGATGGACCTAAATCAGAGAAGGCTGAAATGGCTAACTTGTTGACATACTCTTGTGATTTTAATTCCAATATTCCTATGGAGGACAAAACAAACCTTCATGATGTTATTCTTGTTGAAATTCAAAGGATTACATTGATACTGAGGGAAAACAAGAACCTCTAAAATACTATTGATTAATCCTTAATAAAATAGAATGCAAGTAGGCTTTTATATAGACAAACATAAAGCTAACTCTAGAATCTAATCTAATCTAATCAGATCAGATCAGATCAAAATATCTAAGATATAATATCCATATCTAATCTAATCATCATACATAATAAATATTGAATAGTAAACATCAAACCTAAAAATAAAATAATAATTAACTAAATAATCTAAAATATCTGATGAGCTACACGTGCTCGAGTCTAAGAAATACTCTACAATTCCCTTTTCTCATCATCATAAATGTCTTTCTTTTTGTGATGATTTCATATTCTCTTTGAGTCATGTACTAACTTTCTTGGCTATATATATGGCAGAATCACAAACTAGAGCTGCTGGTTCTTCATCTCCGATATTAGAGATTGGTGAAATTTTTCAACTTGTGGAATTGAAGGATGGAGAACCAGCTTTATTAGCCAAAGCACTTGAGCAGGGACAATCTAATTTTCCTTAACTTAGTCATCTTCATGGATAAGTTTCTGTGATTTTCCAACAGATCAAACAGTTGAGTGTCAACTACTTCAAACTCATTTTGTACAATTGCTAACTTCTCTCTAGCTTCCATCCTCTTCTTTTGCATACGCTCAACCGCAATGTTACATTTCTCTAGTTCTTCCTCCATGACCAAGATTTTCTCTTCTGCTACCAAGACCTCTGATTTGTCAATCCCAAACACTTTGGCATTGACAAATCAGAGGTCTTGGTAGCAGAAGAGAAAATCTTGGTCATGGAGGAAGAACTTGAGAAATGTGACATTGCGGTTGAGCGTATGCAAAAGAAGAGGATGGAAGCTAGAGAGAAGTTAGCAATTGTATAAAATGAGTTTGAAGTAGTTGACACTCAACTGTTTGATCTATTGGAAAATCACAGAAACTTAGCCATGAAGATGACTAAGTTCAGGAAAATAACAAGTGTGAAGGATAAGGCCTTTGGCATTTAGGTGTTCTCACTTTGTTTCTGTTTGTTTGCACTAAATAATGGTAGTAAGTAGAATTTAATCATTGTGATCTATTAGAAAATTTAGACTTGTGTTTGAGGCATGATTTGTATCAATTATCAAGAACAACTGAGAAATTGTATTAGAAGGTACTTTCACCATGGCTTTGCTATGCCGAATCCACAGCAAAGGGCAGCCAGAGAGGTCGAATTTTGATGCAAGTTTACCAAGGCTTTGCTAGGGCGAATTCATGGTGAAGGCAGGCTTCCATTCTGTACTCATTCTCCTTTTAACAGCTTCCTATGATCTTTGAGAACTTCTAGAACTTGTCATCATCCTCTTACAAGATGAAGGAATTTATGAGCTCTTTAACTTTCACCAATTAACCACATTTTTATACATTTAGCTCATGAATTATCAAAAGTTTGAGTTTGTTTTTGTAAACGCACATTTTTCTTTGTCTATTTCTATTTTATGCACAAAATGATTTCAAAACTAGCAAAAATGAGGGGAAATATGATTAAATGTATAAATTTCTTGATATATCAATATTATACACTTCATAACATCCCTAATAAATAGTTTTCTTAGAATATTTTATTCCCATAACTCAAAGATAACAAATTGTGCACTCATGATAATTACATTTGCTATTTACTCTATGTAATTCTTTGTCGAGGTTGGGGCCAATAAATGGATATAGAGGTACACTTTTGTGCATTTAAGTGAATAAGAATTTCTCCATTTCTCCCTCTAATTTATCTCGTCTTTCTTCATCTCAATCTCTTCTATTTTTCTTATTTTCATGACATGTTATTAGCCGAGTTTTCTCCAAAGATATGAGGGGTAAGCTCTTTGTAAATTAACATGTTCTTGTTGTACATAATAATGCTCTCTGCTGCCTTCCCCATAGTCAATTGATCTACTTTTACATGGCACTATTATTAATTATATAGTACCAACTTTAAAATAAATAATTATGCATTTTTTTATCAGTCCCTCTATTATTGTGCAAGGAGTTCATAGTGTATCACGTTCTCTATTTTGGTCCTTTTGTATGTAATTACATTATTCTACCATAACTCTTTACTAATAGGGAAAACAAACAAACGGCAAGTCCTTATAATTTATCCAAACTTTAAATTAAGTCCCTATAACTTATTTTGTTTAATTGACTCCATTTCGCTTGATTCACACGTAAATTTTACTATAGACTATTTAAAATTTCATTTATAAAAAATGTACAAATGGTAAAACGGTGTGAAATAAAATGAAGAAAATATTCCATAGTCTATGAAATTCTATAAATTGAAATTAATGGTTTTTACGCTCAAGTACTCAAGTATGTGTGTGTGTGTGTCTATATAAGAATTTAAATAATGTAAACTATAGAAATTTAATTGAACAAATAAGGTAAACGATAAAGACCAACATATTAATTTTCTCTTAAAAAAACAAAAGCATTTCATAAACAGCCCAAATTGAGTTGTGATATTTAGATAACAAAAAAAGGTTAAAATCCAATATCATTTTACGAAACGTAACTCATGTGTTTTGATACCAAAATGAGAACACAATAAAAGACTTTTTGTATTTTTCTCTCTACTTCATCATAATTAAAATATGTTTGTAAACTCATTAAATATGACTTAAATTAAAAAATATATATATTAAACTTTGCCCATATTAAATAAGATTTTGAAGTAGAGAGAAAAATACAAAAAGTCTTATTTAAACATTAACTGCATGAACAAAATTAACAAATAAGCCTGAATTAATAATTATTCCTCAAGTGACTTATACTGTCGAGTGTGTACCAAGACATTCCAATATTATATGGATTGGAGGGAGTATGAGATTTGGTTAAAAGTGTCTCCTTCCAATTCTTTTTTATATATCATTTCCAACTATTTTACCAAAACCAAGGAAAGGTTTAACACTTACTGATTTGATTTGAAAATTAGTGAAGTTTACAACATTGCCTCTATTAAAAAAACTTCCTTTAAATACCGGGATATAGAAAGCATGAATCAATATTGACTATACTCTAAACAATAACATATTTAATATTAACAAAACAAAGTAATATTTACCATGACATGTAGATGCAGCAAGAAGAACAAGAGAGAGAGAGCCGATATGATAGGCCATTTCCATAATTTCTTTGTCGTAAAAAGTTATGAAAATTTTTATGCCAAATTAATCCAAGAGAAGTGATTGTGCTTCTTGCAATATTATTCAGCTCATTTTATACATATTTATAGTGGAGGGATATATAACTACATATGGTAAGTTCTTTTTTTTGGAACAGAATATATGGTAAGTGGATTTTGAATCAAGATTTGGATTTGATGAAGTCTATTGTTTAGAAAATAATTATAATGACATTTACTGCGGAAGATTTTAGTCAAACTGAAATTTTACATATCTTGAGATAGGATTCCTTAAATGGTTTGTTGAAAGTAAATCTCAAAAAATACTTACATATTAATTCCTTGACTTCTTAGAAGAAAAATAACAAAGGAAAAATGTTTTGGCCAATTATAAATCAAATGTGTTTTTTCCACTTTTGTTTGTTTTTTTAAGCTTAGGTTTCTTTTCTTTGGAAGTTCAGGTTGATATGGTCGTCCAAATGGAAAAGGCAGACAAGCCAAAACAATGATGTAGCATTTTTTAGAAGAAAAACATACAAGCACCATTGAAAATTTTAGAGACTATTTTGCAATTTGGTGAAATGCCCTTATTGTCATGAAAATTAGTTGTCGCCACCTTAATTGTTGTTATCATTTAATAAGTTAAAGTTGTTACTTGTTAAATCATTGTTATCATTGATCCTAAGCATACCAAACTATAAAAGTTTGAAAAACAAAAACGAACAATAAACATAATAGGGGCATAAATTTAGAGGTTAAATACAATCCAACATATTACACTTACAAAAATCCTTTTCCCCCAGTTAAGGTTTGAACTACTTGATTGCCTCCTGCTTCTATACTCAAAATCTTCCCATAGATTCCTACCTATCTGAAATCCTACATTAATATAGCAAAACTGGACAAACAAAAAGAAGAAACATATGGGGTTCTCTACAACTCTACAAGCATGTTTTCAATAGAAATAATGACCTAAACCTGTCCAAAACCCTAGGAAGCCCTTCATTTTAAACTCAAGCCTCTCAAACATGCTCAAATCAACTAAGTACTACATTCAACATTTCATGCTATGGGAATTTTAGGTTCTCCCAAGTTCACGAAAGCCTCAGCTCGCGCCAAGTGCCCCATTGCAGCGTCCCAGGAGACCAAGTGATCCATGAAGGTATTCACATACTTTGCTCTGTCATTCGGTCCAACATATCACACAAGGATTGTAAGGAAGATGTCTTCAAAGGAAAGTAAGGCACAATTATACTTACTTGTGGGTCCATCTGTTCTTCAAGCAAAGCTCAATTAAACCCAACATTGAGGACCCAATCCTATGAGTAAAGCTTGAACTTGGACATGTTTATGTAAATGTAAAATAAAACTAGATATCCCAATGGCCTTGTGGCCTATAAGCATTGTTGTTAAAACGTCGTTCCAAAACGTAGAAACGTCCGTTTCTACGTTTTTTCGCCGGAAAACGAGTCAAACGATGGTCGGAACGAATTTTGGGTGGAAACAGTGGAAACGTCGTTTCAACTCGTAAACTCGGTTGAAACGACGTTTCAACCGAGTTACTATAAAAAATATATATATATATTTTGCAGCCCAATTAAACCCAATTCTGAACCCTATCTATTCGACATTTCACCGTGTTCCAAAAACCCTATCGAGCCACCATCGACTTCGTCCTTCTTCTCTCTTCAATCTTCATCCACCGTACTCACTCTTCTTCTTCTTCGCATCGAGCTCGAGCTAGAGCTACCTTCACGGCTTCACCTTCTTGGCTTCTTCTCTCTTCATCCATCGTAGCTTGCTCTGCCCTCTGCGTCGACTTTCGGTCTCCTCTTCTTCTCTGATTGCTGGGGCTGGACGCTGGGTAGTGGGTGCTGCTTGCTGGGTATTTTTGCTGAGTTACTTCTTCACTCAATCACTCCAAAGTATGCTCTTTCGGTCTTTCCTTTCCATCATTTTTTTTTTCTTTCATTTTCATTTTTGCTCTGTCTTGCTGTTCCTCTTTCATATGTATTGCTGTATAGTATATATACTGTATCGAATCATGCTTGTTTTGATCATATGATGACTTAAATTTGTTGATCTCCTTAAATATTTGGACTTTGGACTTAAATTTGTGATAACTTTAATGCATTTGTGTGTTTTGATTTTATATATGTTGGGTTTTATTTTCTTTGTGGTACAAAGTAAACTCTTACATTTCGTTTACGTTTTACGATTTACGATTTTACGTTTTTACTCACCCTTACCGTTTCTATGTAGACTCTACGTTTTAACAACATTGCCTATAAGCATGAAAGCTCCATTTTAAGTGGGAGGTTGTGTTAAAATCTCAATTGTAACCTCAGGCTATTAGTGCCTACATCTCTAAAAAACAAAAAAACAAAAAATTTAGGGCCCTCATGTATTGCACATAACCTTAAAAATAAAATGTGTTGTCCATAACTTATGAATAGTGTATTGTTCAGCTTTAAGAAAAAGAGTTGAATTGAATTCAAGTATTTAACATGCATTACAAACAAATAACATCTCCCATCTAAGAAATGTCAAAAATATAAATTTATAGTCAATTTAGTCACAGTTTTATAACAAAGTAAACATTTGTCCAGATACTTTTTCACACTTGATTTATTAGGAATAAAGATAGAATATCTGAGGTGAAAACTGAAAACTGAGGCTTGATAAAAAGGATACGAAGAATGATAATAGATAATGAATAATAATGCAAATTTAAAGTAGGTAACAAAAATTGGTGAATTTTATTGTTTGGGCTTGGGCCAAGCCCCTGGACTAAAATTTTAGGCCCAATTATATAGGGTTAAGTACACCCATGGGCTGGTCAAGCTGACGAATAGCTATTCCACTAGGTATGAATATTGTTACATACCTTGTAATGCAAATAATACGCATGCTGCAGAAAAGGAAGTATAGTCAACTTGTCATAGCTACAAATCACAAAATGACTGTGTGTGTGTGAGAGAGAGAGAGAGAGAGAGAAGCATACCTCCCACAGGTCCAAATTGACTAAGGGCCGCATGAGAAAAAGATTATCAGCTCTAATGCTAATAATATCAACTCAAGGATCAAGCTATGGAGGGAAGTGAAATTATTCTGACTTACTTAGTCATCCCACACAACTGGGCAAATGGCATTAGATTTTTTAGTATTTCGAGTGGTCTCTCTTCTCTCTTTACTGAATCAACCATGCCATAAATATTAGCAAAATTCACAAGCATAAAGCAAAATACTTGACAAAGACACATGGACGTTGAACATGGCACAGTCAAACATGCAGTCATATCTGAAATGTCTAAATAGAGTTTGAAAATATCATGTACATAATATGACTGTTCTACATGTATTAAACATGTACATGATTCCGTTTTTTAAAGTGTTTATGCTTCATAGAGCTTGGGACATATTAAAAAAAGTATCATTCCTATATTGTTTAGAGCACAGGCAACAAAAAATTTTAACATATTAATTTCCTTACACACCAAATAGCATATTAAGGAAAATTTAGTTCAGCAAAATAGACTGGTCAAGAGATATAAAGAAATTAGGAAAGTTTAGTAGGTCTAAGAAATAGTCGTTAGTAGTACATCCAAAATAAAGGGTATAAGCAGTACTACTACTGTGTCACTATATTGGTATAAATAGAATAAGAGTAAATACCCTTTCTGGTCCCTGACCAAAAAAAAAAGAAGTCATTTTTAGTCCATAAAAATGACAAATAATGGTCGATTGGTGGACATTTTGATCCCTCGCAAATTTCCAAAAGGTCCTTTTTAGTCCCATAAAAAGGACGAATAAGGGTCGGTTTTTTTGTCAGGGACCGTGTTTTTTGTCAGGGACCAGAAAGGGTATTTACTCATAGAATAATAATAATTAATATGTCAATAAAATGTATTTTGTTCAGCCTCTTCCTTCTCTCTATCTTTCTTCTTCAAACACGCACTACACACACGTATACGGAATCACAAAACATTTATAAGAGAATTTGGAGTGAACTTACAAACAAGCCAAACCTAGCCAGAGCCAAACAATGTGAGGGCAACTTCAATAAACTTCTCTCTAAAATTTGTAAAAGAACCAAAATCCTTTTCAATCTGTTGAAGGAGACCTAGTCTGGCCATCTCACCACCTCCTGGTTGCATAGATTCACAAAAGAAGTCATGATTCCAAACCTACACATGAAAGTAGGTTTAATGTCTTAATGACACTAATCCTAGATACGATAGTGTTTAATAGCTGTCTTAATGACCCTAATCCTAGATAAGACACTGTTTAAACATGTTAAGGTGCAAATTTTCCCTAGAAGTTTTCACTGAGGAAAAATGTTTACCATAAAGTTTTTTCAAATTCAACATCACCCCGAAAATTTCAAAACGTAACGTAGCAATTTTCCCCATACCGTTAAAAAACTAACATTGACCGTTAGCTTTTTAGCGGTAAAGGGCAACATTGCTCTATTGTAACACTTCTAGGAAAACATTGAACCTCAAGTTTTTTAACGGTATGGGGAAAATTTGCTACATTTTGAAACATCCGGGGTGACATTAAACCTAAAAAAGCTTCTAGGGCAATATTGCTATTTCCGGGGAAAATTTACACCTTAACCCTAATTTTATTGCTAGATATTGTGGAAAGTAAAAAGGGTTTCCTTTCTTTATTGTGTCAATGAGATGAACAAGATAGGATATGCTAATAGATATATCCAAAAATGGAGTTAAGCGAAACTTACTTTGAAAAATGTGAGGGGGCAGTTCTCCCTTGCAAGTCCATAACAAACACAGCCTTGCAATTGGAGGGATTTTTAAAATAAGACCAAAAGGGAGATGCCTGCTTTAGAGAGGCAAACTTATACTGTTCTATGGTAATTCTAATAAAATGTGGCTAAACTACTGATAGGATATGTGAATAGTAAATTAGAATATAGAAAATAAGAGAGGTACTATGGAACAGACTCTAGAACAAGTATCTAAAATCCTAGAGAGAAATGAATAATACTTCATTGCATACTTTGGTAGAGTGCATAATATTTACAACGTGACATAACAACTGAAGATAACTACCATGATAACAAACTATAAAATGCAACTGCTAGTAACTTGTAATAATTGACACAAACCTCCTAACATAAAATACTTATAAGATAACCCACAAATAACTAATCCTTTGCCAGAGTGTCACGTTTTCTTCCTACAATATGCTAACGAAAGACGTTGGTTCCTATCAAATAAACTAAATAAAATTTCAATCATCATATATATATATAATGGATGTCCCATGGGCAAACATTTTGCAAAAATCAAGTTATTGTCTTTATAGACCAAGCACTTTTAGAGACTGGCAGCATGAACAAATAGCTACGGTGCAAATTCCTCTTTTGCTCCAAGTATATTAACAAAGAATATGGATGTTTACAGTCATATTCTCTTGTACTACTTGAGCAATTAACCAGTGTTATTCCCAATTTTCTTTTTATCCTATTCAACTCCACTTGCTTCCATGCTGTAGCATTTGCATATCTAAGTTGTACATACTGAAACAACAGAATAATCTACCTTTTCCATTGTTGAAGTGAAGCCACGTTTCTTTTCTGTTCTTTTTTGTTCTTTTATTTTTTGGTTACAAAAGTGAAGCCAAATTATCGCCAATCAGTTCCAGATATCTTCAACTTTTTCCGTTTCAAGTACTGTTCTGTCTTAATTTACATCCACATAAATGTTATGGTATATATGCGAGTGATTCATATTTTAGCAATAATGATGAGATATGATAGTAAAGATGCAGTAGAAACGAAGCCACTGGGATGCAGTCTATTGATGAGGGTTTTGTAGCATGAGAACAGATTCAATACTCTACTCCATTACGTACCACCAAAAAAAGACACATTGGAAATATAATCCTACAATTGAAAGATCAAAGCTCAATATTTTAATAGGTATGTATACTCAGTTAAAACACAACTTTTATTCAGCACATAGTTACAGAAAAAAGTAAAATTCTTCTAGCATCTAGTCATATGGCGCAGTAATCAGCTTTAATTTGGAAAGAAATTCTCCGGAATATTAATTGTTACCCATTGACATTATTGTCCATATAAAATACTTTTTATGAGAGCAAAATCCCACAGCCAAGTCCATCATAACAATGTAGGTTATGCCAAAATTATGTGTATAATGATGTTACCTTATTGTTATAAAGTTAGAAGCACCTAATGTGCTTTAATTACACACACACACACACACAGATGTGTGTGTGTGTGTAAGCAAGTAGCTTCCAAATCTCAAACAACTAAAACAAACCATCTAAGTCACTCTTCTGAATGTAATATAAGTACCTCGGCGGCATTATTGAATTCTGGTAAGGGATTCCCATTATTAAATGTTTCTTTGACTAGTTCATCCATGGTGTAGCCATAGAGTATGCCATCCTTCTCCAACTGCTTGTTTAACCCTTCCACAAAGTTTTGATGAAGTTCCCCCCAATGTACATCGATTGTCCTCTTACTCATATATGGCTCTAATGCATCCTAAGAACATTGAAGCAACAAATACATGCACAAGTCAAAATTGGTTGTATATAGAAGGTTTAATTTGATATTTGCAAATAGTTGATTAGTTGTAGATTTTAGATCATGCATGATTGTGGGAGAAAATCGTTTGTAGGAAAATGTTGCCTGAAAATAAACAAATTAATGATGATAATATGCGAGTCAGGTCACATCTAAGTTTTTAGTAATTCGTATCACCCAAATACATAAAAGGCAGCAAAAAATAGAACAGAACAGAATAGAAAGAAAGAAAAGTGAAACAAACTGAACCAAAATCAAAACCATAACCTAAACATGAAAACACCTTACCTAAACAAATCATATTTCAAAATATCACTATGGTGGTGGAAAAAAAAAGAGAGAAATGTCATGCAAGTTGATTAAGATTTGATGATCAGAATGAGGGGGAAAACAGTGGAATGTAAGTAGAGAGATAATGCATAGAAGAGTGAGAAAAAATAAGCAGAGAGAAAGTTGGGAATATTTATCTAAAATAATAATTTTCTAACAAAAAAAAAGACACGCTTGTTTTGGGTAAACTGCCAGTAACTCTTGTCTTATTCTATAACATCATTGATGTTTAAAATGAAAGCACTTTGCAATTATTTCTTTCATATGCTCATTGCAGTCTGATGCATGTGCCAGCACAATGAAACTATTTTTACACGTGCACATGCACAAACATGATATGAATAATTATGTGATGATTCACTTACAAGTTTATAGGGAGGGTTCTTCAAGCCATAAAATGCAGTAACTTTTGTAGATCTTCGAGAAACATCAAACCTTCTTTTTGCCTGTGTTACAGGAAGTTGCCACAAAGATGATTATCTCAAAACAAAAGAGATAAAGAGAATTTCAATGGTATAAAAGTAGTCTATAGCAAATGCAGAAAACCAATTTGCTCAACCAAATACCATTGCCGTAAATCCCCAAGGACTAAATTTTTTTCAAGAAAGGATTAATATGGTGTCCCAAATCTTAATTTGTTAATGTTACACGACAGCTTAAATTTTATGACATGAAACAATTTTGTACGCATTGTCATGCAAAACATAAGAATTATTACACATAATATATCTTAAATAAAATATGAAAATGGCGGAATTAGTATCATATTCTTTAAAAAAGAATATGTAAAACTTCATTTATCAATACTAGTCAAGAGACAACTACCGAACATGAGAACGAAATACTGAATTTACTATTAGCACAATAACTGTCCATAGCTTAAAATAAAGAAAGTCAAATATCATGAAAGGACAATAAATTAACCAAACAATGAATATCAGTAGCACAGACTTACCCTGTCGAGAAGCTGTTGAGTTTTTAACTGCCTGAGGAAGTCTGATGAAATGAGATCCAGTTGGAAGAGAATTACAACAATAGGAAGCCATTGCTGCTTTGACTCCTAGAATTCTAATAACTGTATCAGATCATTGGTTAATTATTATTAGTGCTATACAAAGCAACCACTTTAATCCCAAACAATGAATTCAATGTAAATTTGATATTGTATAAGCATCACTCTACCATTCACTCTGATGAAATTTTCAAAATCTCAATAGACCAGGATACATAGCGAAGCACTGGTAAAAGAAAAGAGGATACATAGCAAAGAAATAGAGATCTAGCTAGGGATGGATAAAACAGTAACATAAATATTGAAAAAGTCAGATATCTCAAAATTCTACAATAATAGAAGCACAAATCTCTACTACCACAGATATATCATGTATTAGAAATATACCAATTTTTCATTTTGGTCGAGTCACTTTGACAAATATGCAATTTCCTATTTTAGGGGTTGAACAAAAGATATGGGTTATATTCCAACCCACATAATCTAAAAGGCTTAAAAATCAAGAATAAAATGGACCAACATATCAAAATTCAAATGTCAAAAGGATTGGTGATCTAAATCATGATGTAACGAGACTAGCACTTAACAGGTTAATCATATATTGACTTAATTAACCACTTATCCATGTAGTTTTTCCAAATATAGTCACACTTTTACCCCCAACTTTTAAGTTATAAATATCCTATCATTCTAATTTGCCATCTCCTTTTCCTATATGATTATGACAGCATATACCTTCAAAAATTCCTCATTACTATTAACAAGTTTCCTTCAAAAAATAGGAAGGATTATACAACCTTCTCACAAGTCTACAATGACATGGCCTACACAACTCTAGCTTGTTCATAATCTGTGAACTCAGTTTATGTCTCGATCCAACTATACGCTAGACCTTTTGCAACACCTCTCTCAGCCATTTTCTTCTTCAAGCTTGCAGCATCCTCCCAACTACCACTTTCAAAGTAAACCTTTCCTAACAGTACATAACCTGCATCGCTTTCCGGAAATAATTGAAGCAACCTCCTAGAAGCCCATTCCCCCAGTGCTCTATTTTCATATGTCCTAAACCGCTGAGTAAGGTTCTCCAAAGAGCTGGCCAAGTAGGAAATGGCATTGCTTCTATTACAAGTTTAGCATCTTCAAGGTAACCATTCCTTGAAAGCATATCAACTAAACAACCATAAATTTCAGGAGATGGTCTCAAATGATAATTAAAACCCATTGATTCAAACAGAGAGCAACCAAGATTGATAAGACCATTATGACTGCAAGCTGATATCAACGAGATGAATGTGACTTGGCCCAGAGATATGTTAAGATTAAATTGCATAAAACAATACATCTAAAGAAAAATTTAAGAGGGTATATTTTTTCAGAGACCTACTTACTTTGTGTATTTTCAACAGGCCAAAGATAAGCATCGAAGACTTAAAAGTAACCCATCGATGAAAATAGACACAATTTAGCAACAACAATATCTCAAATCAGAAGATTTTAATGGAAGGAGGGGAAGGGTAAAGGAGGTTTCTTTTTTGTTACATTTGCACCCAATATCTGAAAACACGTTGGTTTCCGACTAATCCAGTCTCAGCTAGGTGGGGCCAAAAGGGTAGAAAGATCTTCCAACGGAGTATTTAATGCAGCTGCACCCAAGGCTCAAGACCTCTAGTTAAGCTAGAACAGCCAGGAAGGGAGGGATTATAACATTATCTTGTTTGGTTTAGGAGAGCAGACAATTATACCATTATCCATTTTATACTGTTTTTCCTCTTTTGTGTGAATTCAATAAAAACTTATATACAATTTGTAGATGAGATTATACCAATTCATCATCAGTTGATTATTCTCAAATTAAAGAAATGAAAATGGTAGGGCCGTGGCTCATGGATTCATTGTTATATAATGACAATTGCATATGCATCATTTGTTATAGAGACAATTTCTTTGTTAATTAATTATCTATCTCATATTTTCAAAAGAGTTGGTGGAACACAATGATAATAAAGTACTCAAGCTGTCAAGCATAGAATATACAGCAAAATCTCAGCAAAAAGCTACGTCCTCAAAATAGCTAACAAAAGAGTGGGCAGGACAGACACCATGCTAGACATGCAATCACTTACTAACATTAACTTACTCTCCAGGAACCATATGTGAAATCACAGAAAATGGAAAAAAAGAGGTCAGAGGAAAAAGAGGGAGTCATGCACTGTCATTGTAGAAAAGTAAGTTAGGATCCATTGAATCATAAACTCCTTGTGAGATTCTTCTACTTTTTATTAAAAATTGAAAATAACCCCAAACACATTACATGGAACTTGGACTTAGAAAGTCGAACCGCAGAATCACATTGCCATAATGTACAGAGCTACATAGCCACAATTTTTTCAAGTAATATCAAATGCTTTGCAACAAATTCACACAAATCAGATTCATAGCATTTCCACAAATGATACTATTTATTTTGCTTTCATGAAATCTGGAAAAGGGAGGGGCGGATATAACTAGAAATTTATAATATTTATGCTATGAATTATAATTTAAAGAATCAATGTCGATCAAACTTCCAGATAAAAAAGTTGGATAAACATATGAACTTATATGAATCCAACCCATTTCATCAGAAAATCAAATTCCGTCCTTCTCTACGTTACCCAGTCGAACACCAAATAAGAACAAGAAGGGGGGAAATTATTTGAGCCACAAACAATTGATCAGCAGCATTACCATCATTCCACCATAACCAGTGAAACCGTTTAAAGAACCACGATAATGCAAGAATAAGCACAGAAAAAGTAAATGGGTAAAAGAAACAGGATAGAGGGAGATAACGACTAAACCTGAATGAAGACGGCGACGGCAAATTCTGACGGCGGTGAAAAACTGAACTAGGATTCTATCTATAAAAGCCGGAACAAGCTTCGAGAGGTTCCCTTGAAGCTAAGAGGGTAGTGAACTAGTGATTAGCGAAGTATGCTTTGAATTCAGAAATCGAGAAGATATCTAGAAAATGAGTGAAGTGTTGTGTCCTGCTTGGCGCTCTGCTCAGCACGAAAGGGTTTGAAGAAGAAGGGATAGATAGTACTGTATCCACTTCGTCCTAAGACTGGAGGTAGTAACGGTGTTCTTATATTTTTTAACTAAAAAAAAAATTAAATTTAACAAATATTAAAACTGCATAATAATTCGAGAAAATGTCAATTAAATACTTTCAAAATTTAAAAATCTCAAATCAGAGATTTTTCCTAAAACATGCATTTGTCATAGCTAGCTAACGGCTAATGAAATGTACTCATATTCTATTTATAAGAGTTTAATAATCGAATTACATGGTTTAAAAAAACGATTAAAATTAGTTTAAAATAATAAATATGTTTAAAATAAATTTTTGTTTTTAAGTGTGTCTTCATTTAAAAGAGGTAAGTAAGAGAGAGAAATAGAGTAAATGTAAGTATTGTGAATATTTTAATTATTGCAATATCTATAATTAATGAGGGTGAAAATAGGAAAAAAAATCATTAATTGCTTAGCCAACTCTTGTGAGGATCTTATAAAAAAGAATAAGTCAATTTAAATTTTGGACTCTTATAAAAAGGACGGAAGAAACTAGTAACTAAAAGTAATTTGCGATTTTGATATTTTCAAATTTTTTTATCTGAAATTTTGCCTAATATTTTTATATTTTAAATTTTGAATATAGTGTTTTTTATACTTTTTATATTAATTAATTTAATAATTGAAAAATTAAGCGAAATTAAGAGGATTTGTCTTTAACTGGAAAAAAAAAGGATTATCCTTTAGTTTGATTATTATTTATATTGTTTAAATAAAACGATAAATATATATATAATGCCAGGAAAAAAAAAAGTACACAAACACAAGTAAACTACTCCTGTAATCTGTAATTGACTAGATAAGTGGGCTCATTTATCACACCACTTTGACATGAATTATGTATATTGTCATAAATTTGATGATTTATATCATTATAGTTTAACTAAAAATCATTTATTTATTCTTTGACCAAAAAAATCATATCTTTTTTTAAAATGAATTAAAATTAAAATATACCAAATTCCCTCAAACTTTACGGCAATTGCAAATAATCTCCTTCACATATAAAAGTTTTCAATTAATCTCTCTTAACTTTTATTTCTTGTCTCAAAATCCCCTGCCTTTAATAACTTTGTTATCTTATTAAGAGAATTTGCCAGATTAATAACATATGCATGGCACCAGACATAGAAAAAAAAAATTAAAACTACTTCTAGTCTTTAATATAAAATATACTTGGCTCATTTAGATAGATTAAAAAAAAAATAGTTAAATTAGTTATTTAAATCAATTAGATAAATTAATTATATATTCCAAATGTGTGTTGGTTTTCCTACTTTGTAACATGTAGATGTTTCTATGTGTGAGGACGATGATAAAAGTGTTGGGAGATATATCGAGAAAGATATGAGTATATATTAATTTTACATAATTGACATATTATTGTCCAACGCAGCATGTTCTTGCACTAGACTCTTGATTAATTTTCAAATACCTTTGGTATTAAATTTTACAATGAGAAATTTTTCAACAATTTTCCAAAAATATTCTTTTGCCAAATGTGATGTTAAGTGTTGGCACTTGTCAAATAGGATAAGATATTAAAATAATAATAGCTCTCAATTTGTTCATTACAATTGTCCAGAATTGCATGCAGCCTCACCAACAATTTTACTCTTGCATGTATTGGCATGGCAAAGGAGGGCTGCCAAAGTGAACAACTTCACTTCAAAACATACCATTCCAATTACAATAAAATCATAAAAATCGCACAACCTCCAATTCAATAAACAAAATTATGAAACTCACTAACGTAGATTTCACTTTCATCACAAGTGAACCAAATAAATTAACAAGAAACAGCTTCTCTTCATTTCTTACCTATCAGGCAACC
The DNA here is from genome assembly GCA_025563575.1 of Acacia pycnantha. Lineage (NCBI taxonomy): Eukaryota > Viridiplantae > Streptophyta > Magnoliopsida > Fabales > Fabaceae > Acacia > Acacia pycnantha. The sequence goes on along the minus strand of JAMWYP010000325.1, from coordinate 307,258 downwards.
ATTTTTGCAAACTCTGGTTAAAATTAGCCTTTTTTTTTTTTTTACGTGCTCAAACCGTCTCAGATGATTTCCACAATTTTTCCCACTATAAACACCACTTCAATTCATTTGCGTATATGATCATTATGAATCATATCTTTTCTTATATCACCACACATCTATCTCAACGTCTTCATCACGACTATCCCCACTTGATATTCATATTGACCCTTCAAAGCCTAAAATTCACTACTATATAGTATTACCTAATAAGTATCTTCTAATCACAAATAATTCCGGTAGTTTTTTTTTTTAATATATATATAACACCTATACTTAAACTTTATGGTTAATATTACCATCAATTTCACCATCTTATCTTATTGTATAATTAATTAGTTCACTAGCTTGGCCGGCAAATCAAGTTGGATTTCAACATGAAGAAAACAAGATTCTTTGCCAAAATAAAAAGAAACAAATATTCTTTACAAAAAAAAGGCAAAAGTTGACGTATGCGCAGCAGTGGCGGAGCCACAATGGGGCAAGTGTCCGCAGGTGCAGACAATAAATTATGAGGTATTTTTGTTTTTAATAAATGAAAAAAGCTCCGATCCATCTGATTTCGTTCCATGGCGACGATCGGGCACAACAACATCAACACCAAATTGGTGAGGGGGTCTTGTTTTGATTCCTTTTCTTTTCCCTCTTTTTGCTGCTGAATTTCATTTTTGATGATGATTTTACTTTATAATACTGAATGAGCTTTTACTTCCCCCGTGTGTTGCACGGATGATAGTATTTCATAGGTTACTCAAACATATTTTACTTTCAAAGTGATATAATTTTCTTGTCTTTAACGAATATTAAAACATCACTATCAACGAATTACTACCGATTAGAAATGAAACCTCAACAATATTAATCAATGATATCCTCTAATCAATTCAGAGTACATATTATAAATGAAAAGTGGGGCAGATAGATAGATGAGGCTTTCACTAACTTAATGAAAGCCCTTCAACCATGAAGCTTTCATCTATTCCGAATACATTATAGCCCTTCAACCATGAGGCTTTCATTTGAATCATTTTTGATTTTCTATGGGACGAAAATGAAGACTTGATTGATTCTTTTTGTTAGATAATCTCATTGAATTCCACATCAGGGAATGCCAAGTCGCTACTAACACTGTGGTGTGATCTTTGCTTTGCCACAATGGCCTTTCCTGTTTTTAATTGGCCCATTAAAATCTTTTCCTTAATAATGCCACTTTCACTGGATTTCATCTATCCATCTGCCCCACTTTTCATGAAATAAATATAAAATTCTTTCAATAACTTTCCCTTTTAATTTAATTTTTCCTTTATCTTTTGCATTTATGGCATTCCTGTGCCATTTCCTTTCTTTGCCGTCTGAAGGATAAAGTGTACTTTTGTCAAAAGACTCATTTTTTTCAAAGAGCACCAGTACTCCGACTTGGTAATTTCTCTAACTTTACTATCGATAAAAAAATATTCACAAAAGTGGTTCAATTCTAAGTCTTATCCATTTGGTAATTAAAACTTCTGTTGCTTCTATATTTCTTTCTTTTCTTTTCTTTTTTGGTCAAAACCTCTATACTTCTTTAATGAAAGCTTCTTTGTCTTTTACCATAGGGTCAAATTTAGTAACTGCAAAATTTGACTGTAGCCTTTGTCTCTTTATTTATTCTTCTGTGCCTTTTTCTGTGCTTTTTTTTCCTTCCTCTACCTTATTGTTCTCCTTCTTTCCGCTGATATATGAAATCTTGGGTTTGGAGTAGTTTCAACCCATGATTCTTACCTTTGACTTGAGGTTGAGCCACAAGTGAAGTCTGGCTCATTGACCGAGTGTACCACAAGTTCAGGGTTTGGAGATTCCAACTCAAATATAACCTGTTGACCCAAAAAAAAAAAAAAAAACTCAAATATAACATGTGCATCAATTTACTCCCCAAAAAAACACAAGATTTCAAGCTGAATAAAAGACAGATGAATTTCCATAAAATACTCTAATTTGTAAAATAATTCTGATTGAATATCTCTATATTGAAGACAAATAATAGCTCCTACTTAGCCATACCAGGGTATTATCCCCTTCCTTAAGGAGTGGAGCTGGAACGTAGAGGTTGCGCTGAGGTCCTTTCGACTATTACCAATATATATATATATATAAATACTTCAAGAGGAAAGCAGTCATAAATATAAAAAACAAACTATATATAGCCATGCAATCTAATCACAAATAAAATACAACCAAAGAGACAAAAGAGAAGTTATATTTACCGGCCAATATCTCCCTAAATTAAATTCATTAACAAATGCAATGTCTTTGCCCCATTTGTCAAATGATATGAATGTATCCTTGATAGTGGGTGCCTGTGCAGTATTCTCTGCCAAAAGAATAACCTTGGTTACAGATTTGGATATTACAACCCTAGGAAGTGATACTTGAGTTCAATATTGGGAAACATGAATACCTTGGTCCTCACCAGTCGACAATCTACTGAATGTAGAAAAATCAGACTGTGTAATAGGATTGTGTAATACCCTAAAACTCTGTATCATAATTTGGTAAAATTATACCTATCAAAAATAGGTGAATATGAGATATCAAATATTAAGTAATAATTATCTTATTTTCCAAAGGAAAATCTCTTAGGAAAATTAGGAAAGAGAACTATGGGGTCAAAATGACCAAAATACCCTTGGAATGTATAAAAAACTTAGGAAGAATTGTGAAAAATCCTAAATATCAGTGAAATAATTATTAAAATTGAGAGGGTATATATCTGTAATTTTGGTAATTTAATAAATTATGAGCTTGGAGAAATTGAATAAGAATGCTAAAAAAGTATTGAAGTGACTAAAATACTCTTGTAAATTCTAAAATAATGCAGAAGACATGGAAACAGAAATGTCAGTATAAAAGTTATGAGGTAATGAGTGGTTCTAATTAAGAAAGTTATCAACTATTGATAAGAAAGTAATTAAGAAATTATTGGCTAATTACTTAAGCATAAGCAAAGGAAATTCAAAGATAATTATGTAAAACTCCATAATTAGTGGATTATGGTTAAAAATTAGCATAAATATATTTGCTAATTAATTGGAAATTTTTGAGAAAAATAAATGACATTAAGTATTTTTGAGCTTAAAAACAAGTTTGAACCAATAGGAAAATTTGTAAAAAATTATATATTAAATAATTATTAAATAATTATTTTATGATATTAATATATTAAATAATTAATTAAAACGAAAATTAATTAAATAATAATAAAAAAGGGCGAAAATCTCAAAGGGATAAGGGATAAGTTTTTTTTTGAGATTTTATGATTAAAACATATGTATTATTTTAATATATAATTAAATATAGTGAATAGTAATGGAATAAATAGGAAACGGATCCTATCTAGAGAACCAGGAATGAGATTTCCAAAGTCAAGGTAAAATATTGATCAGTGGATTTTTATCTTCCGTTAGACTTTTTTGGAAGTTAATTCTGAAGCCGGTAGAGCATTTTCCTAATAAGACGAAATAGGGAAATTCTGAGAAAAGCCGGATAGCCAAGTTGAAAGTTAATGATCTAAATGTCATGATGCGACATCTGGGGAAGAATTGAGATTTTTCCTGGACATATTTGGAATCAGTGCATTCTTGTCCATAGGCGGTAGCTTCCGGAATTTTGTTTCGTAACCGACACGTTTTTCCGTAAAACTTCCGTCAGGCCAGAGAAGGCCTAGACAGTATTAAAAAGTTAGTTAAAATAGACATTTCTAATGAGGAAGGAATTGTCTTGGAATTGTATAATCCAGAATTTTGAGATTTTTCTGAGATTATGCGATTCGGACACCGATCGGGAACTTTATCAGTGCAAGACCATAAAGCAAAAGTTGGTGACAATGCAATAATGACCTTGGGGAGGGGGAGCACGATTTTGAAGGAGTTTTTGTGGTGGAGAAGTGGCTTGAGCAAAAAAGATGTGTTATGTGGCCAAAATTGAAAGTTGGAAGATTGGAAAAAGACCAAAATGCCCTCACAAAAACTCTATAAATAGCAAGCTCCTCCCTTTGTTTTCTTCACACCAAAAACCACTTTCTCTAGTTGAAATTTCCTAGAAAGAAGAGAGAAGGAGGAGCTCTGGTGAGGGAAGGAGTCCGGGGAATTTTGCAAATAAGCTCGGGTAATTTTTCCTATTTTAGTCTTTAGTTCTTTCTTAGTTTTAGTAGGAATGCTAGATAGATCTTTAGTTTTATTTTAAGTATGAAATTCGAAAATCATGGTGGGGTCGTAGTTCGGCAAAATTTTGGAAAGTCGAGTCAAAGTAGCGAAGCTCCGCGAAATTACGCCGATTAGGGGAATAGGGCAAAATGGTAATTTTTACCTAAAATGCTCGTTATAATGTCAAATATTGATAATGGTGATATTATCATTATAGGATATCGAAACATTGATCTCTTTGTCGTTACGTTTGTCCGACGTGCCACTATCGCACCCATTGCTTCACAAACGTGCGCTTTTCGTCAAAACGTACCAGAAGTACCGTATATCGTCAACGGAGGTACGGACGCGTACTGTAACACTAATCTTGTGCTGCTTAAATGCATATATGTGATAGATACGTTCGTAGACCGATATACAGACATATTTTACACGGGTTATAGTCATAATAATGCCGTTATGTTTTCCTAGCGCTGAGGACACGAGTGGATATCGTGGCACTGGTTTATGTGTAGACTGTTGTTGTTATTGTTTACCTTATGAGGCTTTGCATATTTCTCTGTGCTTATGTTCTGCCGTCATATTGATCATACGATGTACTGTATGAATCTATACTGCTGTATTGTCTTGAATATCTGTTGTCTGTATACTATATTGTTTGAGCATGAGGTTAACCGTTACCTGAGATCCAATGCGGTAAATTGGATCTCAGCTGTAGCTTCAGGGTCCGGAGGACCGAGAGTTGGAGACCAGGGGAAGCAGCTCGAGTAGATCGCTAGCCGGGGAAATTTATAGTTCCGCTTTTTGTACTTACTTTTGAAACAGTAGGATAACTGTATTATCCAAACAATGTTACACTATGGTTTATATTTGAATACGTATCAGTTACTCTTTCGCTCCAATGCTCTACTCTGATTGATTGAAAAAAAAAAAAATTCTGCTTTAAAAATTGGGATGTTACAGATTGGGAGTTGGAAATTCATTCAGATTGTGAAAAGGAATAGGGAGCTTTTTCCAACCATGTAAAGTTTCCTCATCAAGATAGACAGAAGACAAAATGCCCTGTATAGAAGTTTGAGAATTGGTTCAGCCAAGAAAAAATATTCCAAGAACAGTCAAAGTTTTAAATGCAATATCTTCAGATAACCTTTACCTTTCTATCAAAGATGAAATCACCATAATTTAGATAATTTAGATGAGGCCAAAATCTGCAACTTAACTGCAGATGCAGAGAATTAATGTTAAGGATTAAATACTTTATTGAAAAAAACATTATCAAATAATAATATAGATCATAAAAAGGAGTGATAAGGCACAACCAATAAAAATTGAACCTTGATGTGATAAAACATGCACCCAAAAATTAATCTCATCGAAAAGTATAATGTAAAGGAGGAGGAGAATTGATCTTTTTTTTTCTATGCATAAACCTTTTAGAGTGCACATATTGCCTCCAAGGTTAAAAGCTCAAGTTCAGAAAATCAAATAAATTCAATTTATCCAACATGAATGAGTACCAATAAACCAAGTGCTTATATAAAAAACTAATTAAGAAAAATGGCAAAGCAAGTTAATGAAGATGCAGTAGAGAATGCTAAATCCCTTCAATTCATTGAATGTTGATCGCACCCTTTATAATCACATGAATCGAGGATGACACGCAGCTATAAAACAAAACCATCAATTCATAAGTTCGTTTCGAGATGCAAAGGTCATTAAAAAAATGTCTTCTTCTCGTTGTTGTACCGCTATTAATATCAGAACCGCTTCTTCATTCGGAACCATCTTTTTAGGTAGTGAGTGTTTAAGGAATGTAAATGAACAAAATGATGCTCACATATCCAGAAAAATAGAAAGAGGCCGAAAATCCAGAGAAATCAAAATATCAAGAAAAATAGATTTCTAGAGAAATTAATGCTATATGATGCTCACATGTAATACCCTGAAAATCTCATTTATGATAATATCATATTGAGTAAATAATACCTATTGGAAATAGGTGAATATGAGATCTCAAAGATCTTGTGAAGAATTTATCTTATTTTTGGGGCAGTTTCTCTTGAAAAAGAATAATTTGTAATTAGGTCCCTAAAACGTTTAGAAGTTTGCAAATAGGTCCCTAAGATATTTACGGGTTATAGAATACCCTGTGAAAATTATGAAGAGACAAGAAAATATTTATTTGAAATAGGGAAGAATATTGTCCCTAATTTAGGTAATTTATTAAATTATTACCTTAAAGAAATAAAAGGGGGAAAAATTAAAAAGTATTATAGTGATCAAAATACCCTCGTAAATTCTAAAATAATGCAGAAGACATGGAAACAAAGTTGTCAATGCACAAGTTATGAGATAAGGAGTAATTCTAATTGAGAAAACTATCAAAGATTTGGAAGGGATTAATTAAGTAATAAATGGCTAATTACTTAAGCATGAACGAAGGAAAATTCAGTAATAATTATGTAAAACCCTAAAATTAGGGGTAATGGCAAAGAAATTAGTAAAAATATATTTTCTAATTAATTGGAAAATATGGAGAAAAATTGATGAAATTGAGTAATTTTAAGCCTAAAAACAAGTATGGGCCAATAGGAAAATTTTGTAAAAAAATATATATAAAATAATTATTAAATAATTATTTTATATAATATTAATTAATTAAATAATAATTAAAAACGAAAATTAAGGAAAAAGACCAGAAATATTGACCAAAAATATGAGTCATTGTGGATAGAATTTTGAAGAAAATATCATGATATTATATTTACAAGTTGCAATATTATATTATATAATTAAATATAGTGAATAGTAATAAAATAAATAGGAAACGGATCCTATCTGGAGAACCAGGAATAGGATTTCCAAAGTCAAGGTAAAATATTGATCAGTGGATTTTTATCTTCCATTAGACTTTTCCGGAAGTTATTTTTGAAGCCGGTAGAGCTTTTTCCTAATAAGACGAAATAGGGAATTTTTGAGAAAAAGCCGGATAGCCAAGTTGAAAGTTAAGGATCTAAATGTCATGTTGCGACATCTGGCGAAGAGTTGAGAGTTTTCCTGGACATATTTGGAATCAGTGCATTCTTGTCCATAGGCGGTAGCTTCCGGAATTTCGTTCTGTAACCGACACGTTTTTCCGTAAAACTTCAGACTGACCGTTGGAACCCTGTATGGAATCAAAAAGTTATTTAGCCCGGACATTTCTAATAAGTGAGAAAATGTCTTCAAAGTTGTAATTCCAGATTTCAAGGATTTTACAAGATTACGCGATTCGGACACCGATCGGAGACTTTATCGGTATAAAACTTCTTGAAGAAGTCAGTGACATCATCAAAGTACATGGATGACATCATGGGTATGATGTCATATTGAGGAAAGAGAAAGGGTTGGATGGCCAAGATCATGCCACCTCATCCGTGTGCGATCCGACGGTCGATATCCGGTATGAAAAAGCAATGAATAGTGTCACAGTTTTTCCCTATAAATAGGACCTCTTCCCTTTGAGTTTTTCACACCATTTCCTCTTGAGGATTTCGAATATAGAGAGAGGTTTTAGAGAGAGAAGCTCTGGGGGAAATCTGCAGCGAAGCTCTGGGTAAGTTTTTCGGTACTTAAGCTTTCGTAGTTCTTTCGGTAGTTAGAGTAGAAATGCTATATTAGTCTTTAATCTTCCAAGTATGATTAGATATCATATGTTAGGGGTATTTTAGTCATTATTTCGAAAATCTTGGTGGGGTCGAAGTTCTGGCAAAATTTTGGAAGATTAGAGTTAAAATAGCGAAGCTCTGGCAAAATTCCGCCGATTAGGGGCATCAGGGGCAAAATGGTAATTTTTACTTAAAATGTCTGTTATGATGTAAATCATTAATTAATATGATTTATATTTCAAAAATGATATTGGAGTAAGAGTTATGTTGAAATTTTGGAAAATTAAAGTCAAAGTAACAAAGTGCTGGCGAAATTCCGCCGATTAGGGGGTCAAGGGTAAAATGGTCATTTTGACTAAAAATGTCCGTCGTAATGATAGATCCTTAACAAGTACATTATTATGTTGATAGGATATCCCTGATTACGTTTTGACCAACCGTCGTGCCGAAATACCGTAAAACGTCAACGAAGGTACGTCCGCGTACTGTAACACTAATCTGATGTTTATTGTATGTGTATATGTACTATGTGTAATGTATGCCTATTGTGGTAGCTGATAGCTCTGTGATATGTTTATGTACTGTTATTATGCTTGCTGGGTATTGGGATACGATTGCAAGGTGTGAGATGCTAGGTGTGAAACGATTGCTAGGTGTGAAACGACTGCTAGGTGTGACACGATAGCTAGGTGTGACACATGTACTAGGGGTTGTGTGCTGTTGGGATATGCTTGTTTCCTGTATGATTATCTGATGAACAAAATTTATACTGTTTTTGGAAAACGGGATGTTACATCACACTTTAGGGTGCTTCTTCCTCGTGCTACTACAACATGCTTCAAAGCCAGATTGAAAAAATCAACCTCACCAGAATTTGCGAGAAGACAGAGCCCTAGGGTTCGAACCGTCTTCAATACTTGCTGAAGAAGCGGATAACGATGGGCGCGTCAGACGCACGATCTTCCTCAAGTGAGGAAATGCTGGCTCGCTTCACACACCTTCAGGGTGCTTCTTCACCATTGCTCTCCACACTGCCGATTCACTTTTATTTTAACAATTTATACCCCTTCTTCTTCTGATGAGGGAGGAGGAAGATTTTGAAAATTTGAATTTTGAATTTGAGAAATGCAGATTTAGTTGAATAGAGCAGCTTTTCAGAAAAGGTCTATGCTCAACTCAAGAAGGTAAATGGAATTCTGTAATGAAAAAGGAAAAAGCATGTAATATTTCATCCATTAATATTATACTTTGAAAAAGGAAAAAACAATGTATTTTGGGTCTTGAGTTGAGCCTTGGCAAGAAGGGAAATGTCCGAGCAAAAAAAAAGGAAATAAGGGAAATGGAATTCTGTAATTAAAAATGAAAAAGCATGTAATATTTCATCCATTAATATTATACTTTGAAAAAGGAAAAAGCAATGTATTTTGGGTCTTGAGTTGAGCACTGACAAGAAGGGAAATGTCCGAGTAAAAAAAAAGGAAAGAAGGGAAATGAAATTGTAATGAAAAAGGAAAAAGCATGTAATATTTCATCCATTAATTTTATACTTTGAAAAAGGGAAATCCAATGTATTTTGGGTCTTGAGTTGAGCCTTGGCAAGAAGGGAAATGTCCGAGCAAAAAAAAGGAAATAAGGGAAATGAAATTCTGTAATTAAAAATGAAAAAGCATGTAATATTTCATCCATTAATGTTATACTTTGAAAAAGGAAAAAGCAATGTATTTTGGGTCTTGAGTTGAGCCTTGGCAAGAAGGGAAATGTCCGAGCAAAAAAAGGAAATAAGGGAAATGGAATTCTGTAATTAAAAAAAGGAAAAAGTATGTAATATTTCATCCATTAATGTTATACTTTGAAAAAGGAAAAAGCAATGTATTTTGGGTCTTGAGTTGAGCCTTGGCAAGAAGGGAAATGTCCGAGCAAAAAAAAGGAAATAAGGGAAATGGAATTCGTAATTAAAAAGGAAAAAGCATGTAATATTTCATCCATTAATGTTATACTTTGAAAAGGAAAAAGCAATGTATTTTGGGTCTTGAGTTGAGCCTTGGCAAGAAGGGAAATGTCCGAGCAAAAAAAAAGGAAATAAGGGAAATGGAATTCTGTAATTAAAAATGAAAAAGCATGTAATATTTCATTCATTAATGTTATACTTTGAAAAGGGAAAAAACAATGTATTTTGGGTCTTGAGTTGAGCCTTGGCAAGAAGGGAAATGTCCGAGCAAAAAAAAAGGAAAGAAGGGAAATGAAATTTTGTAATTAAAAAGGAAAAAGCATGTAATATTTCATCCATTAATGTTATACTTTGAAAAAGGAAAAAACAATGTATTTTGGGTCTTGAGTTGAGCCTTGGCAAGAAGGGAAATGTCCGAGCAAAAAAAAGGAAAGAAGGGAAATGGAATTTTGTAATGAAAAAGGAAAAAGCATGTAATATTTCATCCATTAATATTATACTTTGAAAAAGGAAAAAACAATGTATTTTGGGTCTTGAATTGAGCCTTGGAAAGAAGGGAAATGTCCGAGCAAAAAAAAGGAAATAAGAGAAATGGAATTCTGTAATTAAAAATGAAAAAACATGTAATATTTCATCCATTAATGTTATACTTTGAAAAAGGAAAAAGCAATGTATTTTGGGTCTTGAGTTGAGCCTTGTCAAGAAGGGAAATTCCCGTGCAAAAAAAAAGGAAATAAAGGAAATGGAATTCTATAATTAAAAATGAAAAATCATATAATATAACATAGTGAGCCGATGCTAAGCCAAAGTGAATTTTGGATGGCTTATGAATAGTGTTTTGAGTCTTGAGCCATTGCTAAGCCATTTTTGAATGGCTTGAAGGGATTTGTTATTATTTATATATTGATTTTTGGGTTGTCTAAAACCAGGTTCTCCTTGGGGACATGGGTGCCAGAAAATCGAGCATCGTTTTGCGTTTTGTTAAGGGACAATTTCTTGAATTCCAGGTTTGTTTACCTCCTTTTTGATTTTTTGATTTCTTAGTTAAGTTGGGTACTTCTTGCATCTATGTTGGAGGAATTTCCTTGTTTGTTTACTAAAAAATTTCCCAGGATTTGTTACATATGATGGTTTCTTGAATTACTCTACCATGGCGAATATTGTCACGTCTTGTACTTAGCTGATTCATGCCGCATTGACTTAAAAAACATTTTGGGAAACTAGATTTTCTAATTACATTTACCGAATGGAATCTTATCGTTTTTGAAAGAAATGAATTTGAAACATATAATAGGTTCGACAAGAGAAGTTTCAGCTGGTTATTAAATTTACAACCTAGTATGCCAGCTGTTTTGTTTTTGAGATCTAGGGTACCGCTGGACAGGATAGGTACCATAGTTACGTTTGGCTCCCATGTACTACAGAGGGGTTGTTGCTGCTATCATCGTCTATGACATTACAAATGAAGTATGATATCTTCTCCTTTGGATGCTTAGTAATATGTATTGAAAGGGAAAAATATTGTTATTCATCGATTAATTGTCTTCTTGCATTTGCTTCAATGTTAAAATCTATTTCTTGTTTGTATGATTTCATATTGGAAACTGTAAATGATGAGACAAGTATAAGGATTTAACAAGGTTGTTGCTTAGTAAGTAATAAAGTCATAATTGTAATTTTCTTCTTCTTCTTTTTTTTTTTTTTTTTTGAGTGATGTGGATGATTGAGTACTTCAATTTTTCCTTTTCTTCTATTGTTGTATACATGAGATGGATTTTTGAACTTAAGTTGAATTTTGTCTCCAATCATTTAAGAAGATTGACATGATTGTTGAGTAAGCTATTACTCCCTCCGGTACTAATTATAGGACATATTTAACCGATTTTGGAGAGATTAAGGAAAGAAGTTAAATTAGTTAATTTTACTCATTTTTCTAAAATATCCTTATATAAATTTAAAATGACCTAAGTGAAAGTAAATTAATAGCTCCTACCACATGCCTCTCCAACCTAAATTTTTTTTCTACATGCTATCTAATTAAAATAATGGTCTTACTATATATACATATATGTGTGTGTGTGTGTGTGTGACTATATATATTTGTGTGCGCACACACACACATAAAATATATGTGTACACACACACACATATATATTTGTGTGTACACACACACACAAAAAATATATGTGTGTAGACACACACATATATACATACATACATATATGTAGACACACACATATATACATACATACATATATGTAGACACACACATATATGTGTGTGTGTCTATAGTGTCTATAGATATTTGTGTGTAAACACACACATATATACATACATAGACACACACACACATATATATCTAAAAGTTTCGTTGACTTGAAGAGTATACGCGTCCACATATATATACTCACAAAAAATCAAACACACTTGAGAGAATAAAATAGGGGTATTTTAGGAAAAAATTGGCAATTATTAGAATGTTGTTCTATAATTAGGACCAAAACCAACTCTCAAATGTTGTCTTATAATTAGGACCGGAGGGAGTATTACTTTTCTATGTAAGTTGAAGTTTTCTTTTCTTGTCTTGTCTATATTCTTTTGTATTTTAATGCATTTAAAACCTTTTCTTAAAAAAAAAAAAAATTCGGGGGCAGCACCCCGAATCCCTCTACTAATTGTGCGGACATAATCATAAATTATTAGCTCCGCCACTGATGTGCGAGTCCACATAGCATGCTTATAATTACATTTTTTTTTATTTTTTTTATTTTTTTATATATTGCATTTATTTAGATTTAAATTACATGATGCTTTTTGATATATTTTTTGCACCCAATATCTCAAATTAATTAATTTTCAGTTCTACATTTGTCTGTAACACCAATATTATGAAAATTAATTAATTTGAGATACTGAGTGCAAAAAAAATATCAAAAAGCATCATATAATTTAAATCTAAATAAATGCAATATATAAAAAAATTTAAAAAAAAATGTGCTTATACCTCTAATTAGAGCTATAAGCACATAATGCGTGCTGTGGGCAGGTGCCTGGCTGGCTGCTATCACAAGACCCAGTACTCTCTCAACAGCGCATTCTTTAGATTAATTGAGTCAGTCTATAATCAGCACCAGATCGCTTGGGAAGTTTAAAAAATGGGGGAGAGCGAGGGTGAGCGTGAGCGTTCGGGGCAGGGCGACGGCGATGGTCGTGGACAGGGCGACGGTGATGGGCGAGAGCGTGAGGATGGTGGCGGCACTCGTCATCATCCTGGGAGTGAATCTCTATCAGGGGGGATGTCATTCTCTGTTGGGAGTGGGGGGAACGAGAAAGGTTGAAGACAACGACTCCGGTGGTTAAGAAAGCTGAGCGACGACCAGTTTCTATCTCTTTTAAGGAGAAACTTCTTTCTCCGGGAGGACTGGGGTTTCTGGTGAGTCATGATGAGGAGGATGACATTGTGAGTGGTTGGAGGGGGTTTTTTGCAAAACAGAATGTGGCAATGGAGAATGCAGACAGAGAAAAGGAGGAGTGTAGGGAGGAAGTCGAGGCAACGCACCTCCAAGCCAATACCCGCTTTGTCTATGACAGAAGAGCAGTATACCTCTTGGTGTAGGCCCTGGATGAACTCTCTGATCATCAAGGTCTTGGGGCTATCAGTCCCAAAACATGTGCTCTTTGATCGGGTAAGGCGTATGTGGAAGCCTCAACAACCTCTGAAGGTGGTTCCTTTAAATAATGGTTACTACATTGTGTCGTTTTCAAACAAGGAAGACAGGGATTATGCGTTTTCTGAGGGACCATGGATGATTGATGATCATTACCTTTTGGTTCAACGCTGGCGCCCGAACTTTAACCCGTGGAAGGCGGATTGCCAGAGAAAAATTGCAGTTTGGATCAGAATACCAGACTTACCTTTGGAATTCTGTACAGTGGAATCGCTGGGGCTAATTGGGAACATGATAGGGAGAATAGTGAAAATTGATAGGTCCACGTCGATTTATGCCGTGCGATGACGGATTTAATGGAGGTGGGATCAATGTGTGCCGTGCGATGTCGGAGTCACAACGTCCCGGCGAGGTTCCTCCGGTAGCGTCTGGGCGGCGCGAATTCTTGGGACCTCAGATGTTGCTTCGGGGTGATTTCCGTAGGGGTCATAACGGATTGGAAGGGATGGGGGGCGTGAATGGTGGATCAGATGCAAAGAAAGGGATGATGCAGGATTTTCGGGGGATAAGGACGCAAGGATCAAGGGAAGCCGTTGGGGAATCACGTGGGTTTGCTCAGAAAGGGAATAAGCAGAATATATTTATTGAAGGTGATTTGAAAAAGTCAAAGGTTATCCTTGGGCCTATGGAGAAGCCCAAATCTGAATGGGTCATGGTGGGCTCTAAAAGGAAAAAGGAAGAGAAACCTAAGTTTTTTGGCAAGGAAAATAAGACTAATGATAGGCCCAAATCGAAAATTAAGGAGGCAGCAGATAAAGGAGGTCTTCTGGTGGAGATTTTTAATCAATATTCATCTTTACCAATTGAGGGCTTGGAGGGGGATGTGGCAACGGAAGTGATAAAAACTGTTGAACTTTCTACTGACCTTCGCGTTACGGACATAGTGGATGAGGTGATGGAAGTAGGAGCTAATGAGCAAGAAAACGACTACAACATAGTTGCTAAGGATCCAAAGGGCAGTGGTTTGGCCCACACAACTCTCGCATCATCTTAATGAATTACATGGTATGGAATTCGAGAGGTACAGGCTCGAAGTCTTTTCCAAGCCTAGTACGGAACTTAAAAAATATTATAAATTGGATTTTCTTGCTATTCTTGAAACACGGTCAGATGCTTTAAAGACTGAGCGTAGAATTCGTCAGTTGGGGTTTAGTAAGTATTCTTTTACTGTTGCTGAAGGGTATAGTGGGGGCATTTGGTGCTTATGGGAGGATTCTTCCTTGAAGGTGGAGGTTGTGGAACATCATAAACAATTTATGCACTTGCAAATTGATACTCCAATGCAGGGGAAATGGTTTCTCACGGTGGTATATGCTAGCCCGAACCGTGTATACAGACGTCCGCTGTGGACTGAACTATTTCGGATCAGGGGGTCTGTCACAGGTCCTTGGTGCATTGGGGGTGATTTTAACTCTACTATTCTTGCAGAGGATCGTCGGTCTAGTGCAACCTGTAAGACCGTTGCAGATAATGAGTTTGTCAGATGGATTGATGATATGCTCCTTGCAGATCTGGGGTTTGAGGGTCCAGCCTTTACCTGGAAGAGAGGAAGTACGGAAGCTCGTTTGGATCATTTTCTTGCGAATGAAGATTGGTGTTCCTTGTTTTCTGATGCTAAGATCCTCCACCTTCCTTTCTTCAAATCAGATCATCGACCAGTTTTGATGCGATTGGAAGAACCTTCTTCTCACGAGCAGGTTCAGCGGCCTTTTCGTTTTATTGCTGCTTGGGTGCTTCATGACAAGTTTAATGACCTGGTTCGTGAGGAGTGGAGACCAGATAGAGGTTGGGTCACGAACATAGAGTGTTTTGCTCAGGCTTGCAGTCAGTGGAATAGGGAAGTCTTTGGGAATATCCAGAAGAGAAAAAACCTTCTCCTACGAAGACTAGACGAAGTAAACAAAGAGATTGCCAGGAAAGGGAGTCTTGTATACTTAGAAGAGTTACAGCAGGAAATATGGATTGAGTTGGACGAAGCATTGACTCAAGAGGCTCTTTTATGGGCACAAAAAGCTAGAGTGAACTGGTCGGTAGAGGGTGACGGGAACTCGAGGTGGTTTCACATGCAGGCAAATAGTAGGCGGAAGAGGAACCGCATTGATGCTATATGTATAAGCGATGGATCATGGTGTTTTGATGCTTCTTCAATTAAGCATCATGCCACTGAGTATTTCTCCAGTTTGTTCAGGGATGAGGACATGGTTCGGGCTGATCTTGTCTGTGATGTGTCCTTTCCAAAGCTTACAGTGGGGCATGAACGAGTTTGTAGTAGGGGAGTGGATGAAGTAGAGATTAAGGATGCCCTTTTTAGCATGGGAGCTCTCAAAGCTCCAGGACCAGATGGTTTTAATCCTTTGTTCTTTCAGCACCAGTGGGAGACTGTTCGGGAATCAGTTGTTCATTTTGTTAAACATGTATTCCAATATCCCGATCGTGTTCGTGAGGTAAATGGCACTCTTATTGTTTTAATCCCCAAAAAGGAGCATCCGGAGACCTTAAGGGACCTTCGACCGATTAGTCTTTGCAATGTGATTTATAAGTTGATTACAAAGGTTGTGGCTAACAGAATGAAAAGCTTCATGGCACATGTTATCTCTCCAAATCAATGCAGCTTTGTTCCAGGAAGGCTTAGCTCAGACAACATTATTGTGGCTCAAGAAGTGATTCATTCCATGCGGTCTATGGGAGGGAAAAAAGGGTTCATGGCGATCAAGATTGATTTAGAAAAGGCATATGACCGGGTTAATTGGAAGTTCCTTATCAATTGTCTGCAGGAGTTGCAACTCTCGTTGCCCCTTATTAAGTTGGTGGAGCAGTGTGTTAGCACTGCCAGTATGCAGCTTCTATGGAATGGGAGTAAGGCTGAGTGCTTCAACTCTTCTCGTGGTGTCAGACAAGGTGACCCCCTTTCGCCTTACTTATTTGTGATATGTATTGAGAAACTTGCTCATATGATCCAAGAAAGGATGGAAAGTGGTGTATGGAAACCTATTAGGCTTACAAAGACAGGTCCGCCGTTATCCCACCTATTTTTTGCTGATGATATTATCTTGTTTACCGAAGCTTCGGTGCAACAAGTGGAGTTGGTTCGTGATTGCTTGTCTCTCTTTTGTGCCTTCTCGGGTTTAAAGGTTAATCCCTCTAAGACTCGGGTCTTTTTTTTCTAAGAATATTAATCATATTAGGAGAGCAGAGATTAGTGGTATCCTGGGATTCACCCAAACCCCGGATCTTGGGAAGTATCTAGGAGTGCAACTACATCATAATAGGGTTGTGAAAGAATCTTTTCAGGAGGTTGTTGATAAAGTTAGAGACCGGTTGGCCCGGTGGAAGGCTAATTCATTCTCACTAGCAGGAAGGGCAACCCTCATCTCTGCGGTCTCTTCCGCAATTCCAGCTTATACTATGCAAACTTCTCATCTCCCTAGTACTGTATGTGAGGATTTGGATAGGAGGAATCGCTCCTTTCTATGGGGTGGTACAATGGAAAATCGTAAAACCCATTTAGTAGCCTGGGATGATGTGTGTAGGGTAAAGAGGCGGGGAGGTTTGGGGTTGCGTCATGCTAAAGTTCATAATCAAGCCCTCCTCATGAAATTGGAATGGCGGCTTGTCACACATAGGGATGCCCTTTGGGTTAAAGTGATTAGGGATAAATATAAGTGTGGGGAGGAACTGCTCCCTCACATAAACAAGAGTCGCATCGGGTCAAATTTGTGGGCAGGTATTAAGAAGACATGGGAATCAGTGGCTGGAGGAATTGATATTGATCGGAGGACAAACTCAGTGAAGTGGAAGTGGGAAAGACATGGAAACTTTACAGTAAAATCTGCTTATCATATGTTGTCAGGGGATGATCAGGATCATGGTCATGACTAGAGTGGTTTATGGAAAGTTAAAGCTCCCCAACGGTGTAAGACTCTGCTATGGCTAGCAACACGTCAATGTTTGCTTACCAATGCTAATCGGAAGCGAAGAGGCCTATCTATGGATGCGAGCTGTGCGCTTTGTGGTCACACATGTGAAGACACCATTCATGTGTTCCGTAATTGCACACATTCGAAGTCTATCTGGAAGAAACTAGTGCCTCCGTCCAGATGGAGCTGGTTCTGTAATCAAAGCTTTTCAGACTGGGTATGGGGAAACATAGGGGGAAAATCGGAGGATAGGAGGCGGTGGGCTTCAACTTTTATGACCTTGTGTTGGTGGCTCTGGAAACGTAGGAACTTACTGGTGTTCGAGAAGAAGTGGACGAATAATGATAGTCTCATTGCAAGTACAACAGCGATAGTGAGTAGTATGACACGTACAAATGATCGTCTAGCAGGGACGAAGGTTCAGGGGGCTATCCTTGCTCCTAGCCGAGAGTCATGGCGTCCTCCGGAGGTAGATTGGGTGAAGGTTAATGTTGATGGAGCGTATTCAATGGCTACTAATAAGAGCGCTTGTGGGGGACTGATGCGTGATTCCTCAGGCCAGTTTCTTAAGGGCTTCTCTTACCACATTGAGGAAGGGGATGCACTGTCTGCTGAAATTTGGGGGTGTCTCCTCGGTCTGCGTATGGCATGGGCGATGGGGTGCAAGAAAGTCTGGATTGAGACTGACTCTACGGAGTGCCGAGATTTGATTCTTCATGAACCTGGGCAGCACCACAGGTACATTGATCTCCTTATGGAAGTGCGAGCTGAGTTGGGAAGAGACTGGTTGACAAAGATTTCCTATGTGCCTCGTTCATGCAACTACGCTGCGGACTACTTAGCCAAGACAGGTTTGAAAGGTGCTTCGGGTTATCAGGAGATATACCTCCCCTCGGATAACTTACGGGTTTTGCTTTCTAAGGATTGGAAGGATTGTACTGTTTCTTTAGGTATTTGCTGAGGTTTCTTTTTTCTGTATAAAAAAAAAAAGAGGTATAAGCACATAATAAGCATGTAATTATAAGCATGCTATGTGGACTCCTGATGTGCAGGGTGCACCATCCTCAATAACGTGCGGATTCTTTGCCAAAATTTAACTATTTCATGTTTTGAAAAAGCGGGTGGATTTGGAAGTGATGAAAAATTAAAGGATATATTTTACGGAATATCAAAATTGATTATTATTTTTATATCTTGCATAACATATTAATACATGTAATACAAAATAATTGCTGTCAGTATAGTTTAAATATAATGAAGAAGCAAAAACTGAAATCAAAATTTGTCTTTGGAGAAACAGGGAAGAATATTGGAGCATCTGCATTAATGTTTCGGAGAGAAGTTGGTAGCTACTTCATGAAATACAAAGAAGATAAAAAAGGTTAGCTCTAAGTTCTTTATATAAAATAAGTTTTGACGTATGTTGGTGATAAATATCTTCTTAATGGATTAAAATAGTAGTAATATATGAAAATTTAATACACCAGCACCAAGCACCTGTTTGGAAATACAAAATCAGTAAATGAAAGAGCAAAGCTTGATGACTTTATGGCTCATACATCCATCAATGTAAATGTCTTTTCCTCTTTCCTTTTGTGATGGTGTCCCCTGTTTTCATGACAGCACATTTCACAAGTCCCCTGTTTTGCTGTTTTATTTTGATACTCCCCTGTAGTTTTTGTTACAATATAACCAAATTTGCATGTGATGTTGAACTTGTGGATCAAATTTTAGCTCAATTCTAGGGTCAATGAGTGTACAAACATCGATTTACCAAGACTGGCCTATGAAGCTACGTTTTTCGTGTCACTCTAATTGTTCGCATATATGATCATTATAAATCTTATCTTTTCTTATATAACCACACATTCAATTCATCTCAATATCTTCATCATGGCTACCCTCACTTTATATTTATGTCATCGCTTTAAAACCCGACATTTACCACCATACAGTATTGCTACATTTACCACCATACAGTATTGCTGGTCTTATGACAGCGTGATAGAACTTTTGATTTACTTTATTAGGTGCATTCTAATCTCAAATAGACCCGGTAGCTTTTCTTCATTTGTACCACATAACAATTGGATTCTAAGATTAGTATCACCATCAATTTTACCATTTTGTTATATAATTCATTGGTTTACTAGCTTGGCCGGCAAATCAGGTTGGATTTTAACACGAAGAAAAGAAGATTCTTTGCCAAAAAGAAAAAAAGAAGAGTATTATTTATCAAACAAAAAAAAGAAAAGAAATATTCGAAATGCGCTAGATTATTATTGATATCTGCATCTCTAATAATGACGGTGTTTTTTTCCTCTAAAAGTTATTTTTAAATAAATTAAAGCACACGTTGATGGATGTGCAATAACGTGTGGATTCTATTTGCAATCTCAATCCCATATTTATTTTTTTTTAAAAAAAAAATGTTTTATCTTCGTTATCAGTATACACAATATAAAGTTTATTCAAAATCAAATTATTGATAAATAAAAAATAATTCATACAAAAATATAATGAAGCTCAGTTTAGTTTTTGAGACCATTATAAGACTTGATATATTATTTGGATACATTATTGGAATAATGAGCCACATGATTTTGTAAATGGTGAGGCTTGCTATAAATTGTATAGATTTTAGTCTATATAAATGATGATATATCTTGAATTGAAATATGAAACGTGCAGAAGCATGCATGTGGGAGAAGAGAAAGATGTGATAATATGAAAATCAAATGTGCTATGATTTTAGAGAACTCTATATTGTTTGATCAATCCTTCTCACAAGCACATCCAATAGCTTTCTTTGAACGGCTTAAATCATCTCAGATGATTTTTCACAATTTTTTCCTTTAATTTGTAGATGCCACTTAAGTTCATTTGCGTATATGATCATTATAAATCTTATATTTTCTTATATCATCACACATCTATCTTGACATTTTCATCACGACTACCCCCACTGTATATTCATAGGGATAAGTATCATTTTTGCCACGAAAGTTTTGGCTCAGGAGCACTGGACACTGTAATACCCGGATAAATGAAAGGGGTTTTTTGGTAAGCAAGTATATAATCTCAAGACTTGTGATAATATAGTATATTTTTCTAACGAAAAATCTCTTGGAAATTAGAGAATCTAAGGGCCAAAGTGCCAAATGACGAAAATGCCCCTAAGGGACATAAATAACTTAGGAAAATTGTGAAAAATCCTAAAAGGCAAGGAAATAATTATTAAAATTGAGAGAGAATATTATCTCTAATTATGGTAATTTGATAAATTACAAACTTGGAGAAATTGAATAGAATACTCAAAAAGTATTGAAATGACTAAATTACCCTTGTAAATTCTAATATAATGCAGAAGACATGAAAACAAAAATGTCAGGGCAAAAGTTATGAGGTAATGTGGCATTCTAAGTAAGAAAATTATCAACTAGTGATAATAAAGTAATTAAGTAATTATTGGCTAATTACGTAAGCATAAGCAAAGGAAATTCACGAATAATTATGTAAAACCCTAAAATTAGTGGTTGTTGGCTTAAAATTAGTAAAAATATATTTGCTAATAAACTGGAAATTTTTGGGAAAAATGGATAAGTTTAGGTATTTTTAAGCCAAAATACAAGAATGGACCAATTAGGTAATTTTGTGGAATTTTTGGAAAATTAAAATAAATAAATCATTAAATAATTTATTAAATAAAAAATAAATAAATAAATAATAATAATAATAAGGGGACCAGCCGAAATTTTCCCAAGAGAAAAAAATAAAATAAAATAAAATAGGATAATATTTAGAAAACTTAATAAGGAAGTTATATTATTATATAATATAATTAAATTTTGTGAATAGTGATTTAATAAATAGGAAACGGATCCTATCTAGAGAACCAGGAATAGGAATTCCAAAGTCAAAAAAAAATATTGATCAGTGAGTTTCTATCTTCCGTTGAACTCTTCCGGAAGTTAATTCTGAAGCCGATTGTGCATTTTCCTAATAAAACAAAATAGGGAAAATGCGGTTAGGCATATTTTTGATCTCAAGAAAATAAATTCTAACTCAATATCTAGAAATGAGTTTGAAATTATCTGGACATATTTGGAATCAATGAATTTTTGTCCGAGTTGATGATTAGGAAATGCGTTCAGTAGCAGGCACGCATTACGAGGAACTTCGGTATTTGTTGGAGCCCTATATGGAATCCAAATTTAGGTTAACTTGGACATTTCTAGTAAGTGAGAAAATGTCTTCAAAGTTATAAATCCAAAATTTTGAGATTTCTCCGAAATTACGCGAATCGGGTACCGATCGGGGAAATTCATCCGGCTAGGCTTCTGGAAGGGACACTTGGCACCATTTTATTGGCCAATCCTTTGAATTTTGGGGCATGTGCAGGTCGGCCAAGGAGAAAGAGGAAGAAGGGAAAACTTGTTTCAAAAGTTAGAATGGACGGTCCAGATCGATTCTCACAAAGTTGATCCGATACAGTGAAATCCTACATCTTTTTCTATAAGTACCCACCCCTCCCCTTTGGATTTTCTCACATTTGGAGCCTCCTAGCCGAAATCTAGAGAGAGGATTTTAGAGAGAGGAGCTCTGGAAAATTCTGCAGCGAAGCTCTGGGTAAGTTTTTCGATACCGAGCTTTTAGTTTCCGTAGTTCTTTCAATAGTTAGAGTTGTTAGAGTAGCCTTTAATTTTCAAGTATGATTATATATCATATGATAGTGTTATATTGGTCTAGAATTTCGAAAATTATGATTGGGTCGAAGTTCTGGCGAAATTTTGGAAAAAATCGGAGCCAAAGTAACGAAGTGCTGGCGAAATTCTGCCGATTAGGGGTATAGGGGCAAAATGGTAATTTTTACCTAAAATGCCGATCGTAATGTCAAATCTCTAATGAAAGTGATATTACTCTTATAGGACATCAAACTACGATCTGCTGCTAGAATTCTGTTGTCCGACGTCTTCTTGTTGGACGTTTATTGTTTCAGTAAAGCGTCGTTTATTGCGAATTGCGACGTTCGTAAGCGGAGGTACGTTCGCGTACTGTAACACTAACGCTGATGATTATTGAATGCATATATGTGTTGATATGTTGTGTAAATAGTTTGATGCCGAAGGCAAGGCTAGTCCATGTGGGTAAGCCAAATAGTCGCCGTAAAGTTGGTGAGGCCCCCATGATAGACACTTACTTGGTCATGCTATTCAGTGTCTATGGAACCGTACTTAGGACGCTTGTGACCAAGGAACCGTACTTGGATCACTACTACGGTTTTTTACGGGTTATTGTTATGATAATGCTTTGTATTGTTTTCCTATATGGATCATTCTTTGTGATTCTAGAAATATCATCGCACATGTGTTGTTTATAAGCATAAGGTTAGCATTACGAGATCAATGTGGTAAATTGGATCTCATTATAGCTCGGGGTTCGAGAGGACCGTGAAGAAAAGAAGATTCAGGTTTGCACCCTCCTCAATAATGTGCGGGTTCTATTTGCAATCTCATATTGATAAAACAAAAAACAAAACAAAAATGTTTATCTTCATTATCCATATACACAATATAAAATGCATTAAAAATCAAATTATTAATAAATAATGAATAATTTGACAGACTTCATATTTCATAAAAAAGTATAATGAAACTCAGTTTAGTTTTGAGGCCTTTATAAGACTTGATATATTATTTTTATACATTATTAGAATAATGAGCCACATGATTTTGTAAATGGAGAATGGTTGAATTCGTTCTTTTAATAAAGTGTACTGTCTCAGTTACTTTTTATAAGAGTGCAAAATTTAAATTGATTTGACCATTTTTAAAGAGTAGGAGTTGTATGAGCAATTAATTATCATTTTTTTCATTTTTACCCCTCATTAATTGTAAGGTTAAAGGGTAATTTTGCCTCAAAAATTTTCAGCGAGGGGAAATTTACACAAGAAGTTCATGTGTCATTTACTTTATCTTTTTTCAAAGTTAGATTTAAAACTTTCGGGACAAATTTGCACTTTAACAAAAATAACATGGATGATAAGTGTATCACCAACTCAGCATTTTAGTCAACTTACATTCAAAATTAATCGGGATACCCCAAAAAATTTCTGAGACAAAATTTCCCTTAGGTGAAAACTTCTGGGATAAAAATGCGTATTAACCCTTAATTATATACATTGTATTAATTAAAAGGTTAGTGATATCCTATTCATTTTATTTCTTTCTTTTACTTGCCTCTCATAGATAAAAACATACTTAAAAAATAAAGTTTATTTTAGACATAATTATTATTTTAACTAATTTTAATCATTTTCTTAAACTATGTAATTCAGTTATTAAACTTTTATAAATAGGATCAGATAAAGTACTTATTATTAAAGTCACACAAAAAAAAAGTACTTATTGCTAGCTCTTCTTTATTTGATAACGTACACATTATTCTTATATGGATTATCAATAATATCAGTGCTCCTTTAATTTTCTTTTAATAAAGTACTTATTGTTCTCAACCTTTATCTATATCACACTCTTCTTTTTGTTTAAGGGTTAAGGGTTAAGGGGCAATTTGGCCAACCAATTATTGACTCAGGAACACCCAGCACAAAAAACTATTAAGTGTACCAAAAATACCAGCAAACTTTTAAAAAGGAGCGCCCAGCACAACACCGTTAACAAAAAGTTAACCTCCGTTATCTAACCGTTATCTAATGTGCAGATTGACCAACGAACTCTTACTTTAGGAGCGCCTAGCACAAAATTCTAAATTTTACTAAATTAAATTTTTTTTTCTCAATTGTCATTATTCAAAACTATTTGTATAGATATCTATGAACAAAAATTATTCATTCTTTAATTTTGTCAAAATTATAATTTGCTAAAATAAACAAAAGTTTTAATTAAAAATATAATTATATGATTTAAATAAAACTCAATGTGTTTTAAAATTTATTATATATGTTAAACAAAAAATTATATGATTTATTTTTATAATAAAACTCACATAAATTTCTTCTAAAATAAAATAATAATTTTTATGAGAAAAAGAATGTATGATAAATGATATGAGAGAATTAGAGTAAAATATGTAAAAGTGCACTTATTAATCAAATAAATTAGAGTAAATTTATGTATGTATTTTTATTCTATTATGTGAAAATTATTCTTTTCTTTCGATTTTGTCGTTAACTTAATATCATTATATTCAAGATAGATAGTGTATCGTTGGGAATAAGTTATACGGCAATTGACAAAATTGAGCTTTAAGAACCTACTAACCTAAATTTCTTGCTATAATTTAAAGAGGGAAACAAATTATACTTATAAATTTAAATTAATAAGACTTATATTTAGAAATAAAATGAAAATGAAAATCATATTTAATAAAAATGAAAATTAAAGAATGAAAAATTTTTGTATATAAATATCTATACAAGTAGTTTTGAATAATGACAATTGAGAAAAAAATATTTAATTTAGTAAAATTTAGAATTTTGTGCTGAGCGCTCCTGAACTAATAGTTCGTTGGCCAATCTGCACCTTAGATAACGGAGGTTAGCTTTTTGTTAACGGTGTTAACGGCGTTGTGCTGAGCGCTCTTTTTTAAATGTTTGTTGGTATTTTTAGTACACTTAACAGTTTTTTGTGCTGGGTGCTCCTGAGCCAATAGTTGATTGGCCAAATTGCCCCTTAACCCTTTGTTTAATAAACGCAACACAAGGGTGAGCAGTAAGAAACCCTTCAACAGAGGAATCTACTTTGAGTTATCTTCCCGCATCATCAAAAGAATAAATCAAATTCGCAAGTAATGGATGTACAACGAAACAAAAAGAAAGTACGAATTTGCTTTAACTCGCCAATTGATAATAAATAATTTAAAATAGATTAAGAATATTTCATCAACAAGAAAGGAATAATGATATAAAGATGACTTCGTGACTGTGTCTATCTACGACTTGAAATCTCACATGCTTGTGTTTTCAATCACCTTCCATCACTAAGATCTCATTACTGAAAATTTCTCTGTGCTTCGTATTCTGTTTATGTGCTCTATTTGTCCAAGTAAGTACATTGATTATATTCATCCTTTAAGGTTTTCTCTCAATTTGTTATTTGCTTTGTTATATTTTCTCCAATTCTTCATTTCAAACATATCTGATTTGAACAGAAAAACTGAAAAGGGAGACTACGTGCATACGTACTCTCTTGTTGAAGGCATCGTCAAGCAATTTCCAATCTGCAAAAATAGGTAACTCCACCTAATTCCCCTTTTTTATCTCTTATTTACTATGGACGGTTTTGAATGTTTAGACTAAATTTAATAAGAGTAAAATACTCTAATCAACCTCTATTTTGAAAACTCAAATAAACCTCCATTGAAATCAAAATACATACATGTTACACAAATCTCATTTACATTTTCAATATTTCTTTTTCATCCATCTAGCTGTAGATGAATAGTTAAGTTTGACTCTCAAATTTTTTTAAAACCAAAATACCTCTCTCTAACATAAGAATTATTTAAACATTAATATTTTTTTAAAAAAATTATACATTCAAAAAATAATTCTAATATATATTTTCAAAATTTCTAATATGTTATAAAATTTATTAATTTAAATTATATTATAAAATTTTATAATTTTAATTTCTCATCATATTTATTGATACGTGTTTACTATGGGGTTTTTAATGGATAAAAACATAATTCAAACCATATTTTTGTTATCATATATAAATAATGGGAAAACCACTTCTCATGTTGTAAGAGAAGTATATTCTCATGTCACACACACATAAAATGGTGGGACTCACATATATATATAATTAGCATTATATATGTGGGTCCCATCATTTCATGTGTGTAAGAATCTTCTTCTTCTCATGCAACATGAGAAGTTTAAACCCTATAAATAATTCATCGATGTGGCCATGTGATTTTTTTTTTTCTCCTGAAGTTTACAAACGTTCAAATATAGATTAGAGTTTTGATATGACCAAGGGAAAATTAGTAAACAAAACTTATTTTATTATAAATTTTAATAAAAAAATATTTTTAGAATATTTTTAACCGTGTTAAGGACTTGGATTTAATTTCACTCGACTCACACACACACGCTGACACGCTGCAGTCTGCACGACGCCCTCATCATTTTCATTCTCGAGTGATGAGTTGATTGTGGCATGTGGCTTTCTCCCCTTCGTTGCGTTCTTTCTGTTTGTGTTTCATTCGTTGAGCTTGTGGGTTGTGGGGATTTGATTTTGGGGCATTTTAACCTGTTTCAGTTGGTGATTTTGTGGTTACTCATACAAGTTTTACCCAAATGCGCTCCTTTTGTAAGTCATTGGTTTATACTACCTTAATAGTTAATAAAAGAGTTAGATAGAAAATTTGGAAATAATAAGAAAATTAGTTGAATCAATTATTTGTAATAAATTTAGGGTTTAATGTTTTTACTTTTGCTGTAGAAATCTTTTTTCTGACACACTCACATAAAAGTGAATCGGTTTCATTATAAAGAGAAGAAAGAGAAAATATTAGTAGGACTCACTTACTTTTATATGAGTGTGGCAGAAAAAATATTTCTGCAGCAAAAGCAGAAATATTAAACCCATAAATTTATATTAATTTTTTGAAAATACCACTTCAATCATGTGCGTCAATGAGTCATAACCACCCCTTGATGGAAATTAATCTCCTAACTTTATATAAAATTGAGTGGGATCATATATTTAGGGCCAAAATTTAGCTCTTATATTTAAAATTGAATGTAGTATATATATGAGTTTTTTTTGGACTACAAAACTACAAACATTCGTCTAGTAAATAGAAATTAGGGAATTAGCATCAAAGTTTTTTAGCTGGTTTGTTAGTTTCTCTTGACTCATGTGATGCAGTCATTATCAAATTGTGGCAATTGAACATTAGGGAAAATTGCACAAAAGTAGTGTCAAGTAAGAGAAAATATGATCAAAATATCCATTAAAATCTTAAATTTGCAGTAAAGTTATGAGAGACATTTTTGTAATATATTCCTAACGTGAAAATTCACAAATACCCTTAATGACTTTCAGAATTCTCTTAACAGTCTTCATCAGAAGGCATTGAACGTGAATCAACTTAAGCTCTGGTTGATTGACGTTCAATGCCTTCTTGTTTACAGGATCATCGATCACAACCACCTTCTTGTCCAGTTCATTCGCAACCTTGTTATTGTTATTCTCTCGTTTTTTTCACGACCATTTTCTTTTCCTGCTCATTCTCAACCTTGTTATTCTCCGATTCCTTCACAATTTTGGGCTCTGTAGGAATATTGATTTCCTTTACATCGGAACTCTCCTCCTTCTCGGTTTCAATCGTCTCATCCACAGCGTCCTACTCTTCATCTTCTTCTTCTTCGTCGACTAAACCATCTGCATCGCCGTCGATGACCGGCACCGACAATTCAAGAGAACATTCCGGCACGCTCACATTGTCCGTACAGCTTGAGATGAGCTTCTCATCACACACTTTGAAGTCCTTACAATTTTCGTCCGAATCATTATCCTTCTCATAATTCTGAGCAGGAACATTCTCGATTACGCCATTGATCCCATTGCTTGATTCATCCGAAACAGGATCTGACGTGGATTTCATCTTCCTCAATCGGACTGAAGAATTATTTTCCCCAACGCTGCTCTTCGCATTATCCTGATTCGACGTCCTAATTAAATCCGATTTCGACTTCCTCAAACTTCTTTCAGCTCTCTCACGGGTCGATTCACCCGTATCAGATCTTAGCTTCCTCGCCTGAATCGGCACATCTTCAATTCTCTACTTCCTCACCGGAATTGAACACTTCTTGATCCCATCTGAAGACACGCTAAGCTCCTTATATTGTTCATCACAATTCTTCTGCCTGGACTCCGATTTCAACGTCCTCCTCTTGGCATTCACCGCCACAGTGCTTCTCATGAATCTTGTTGAAGTGCCAGTAGCAGCATTGGGAGCTAGTTCATCAGAATTATCATCGCCGCCATTGAAGACCTTAATCCTAGCTCTGCCTTCATCAGTCTTCATCCTTGATTGCCACACAGAGCCAGCAACAACAACATTAGGAAGACGAAACGAGAAGCAGTGATAGTAGTGAAGCAATGGCAGTTGGTGGGGTGAAGTAGTAAAGCAGGATCCTTTTGTAAAGCAAAAAACGACAAGATTTTGTCGAGAGAGAGAGAGGTTGGTGACTTGGTGTCTTTTCTTTTTCTTTATCTTTTGTTTTTCGCTTTAGAGGAAATGAGGAATATATTGCAAAAAGTTATTAAGGGTATTTATGACTTTTGATATTTAGGATATATTGTAAAATTATTTGATCTTATTTTCTTTTAATTGGAATTTAGGTGTCATTTTTCCTTAATGTTAATAGGCTTCATTCCTTTATTTCCCATGTTCATACCTCATAGGCTTTCAAACTCCTATATCTCACAGGGCGTACCTCCTTTTATTGTTAAATATTGAGTTGTGTGGACTTATTTTTATTTCTTTTACAAGAAAATTGTTTTTTCGCTAATTTTTCTTTGTGATAAACTGACTTAGTTACATACTTCTGCATCTCCTCTTTTTTCTATTTTCTAAATTCTTGTTGGTATATTCGGATGTATTAAAGATTTAAACAACCTTGCTTCGATCATGTTCCTTAAACAATAGGTTTTTAAATGAAAAAACCCATAATAATAATAATAATAACAACAACAATAATAATATATGAGCCTGGATTATATCCCGAGTAGGATGTAACATCATCGGAGATGAAACTAAAATGTCGTCTCATCCCTGTTTAATGGGATGAGATTGGGATTGTGTGGACACTCTACCAATTTCAAGTCAGTTTTCTCTCATCAACCATTTTCTTATCATCTTTCATAATTTCTAAATTATGTCCGTCCAATGAATTTGAATGGTCACATCATCAAGTTAAACTCCTTAGATTTTTTTTTCCTCCTCTTCACATTCAAAAGCTCAGATGGACTCTCCCACTAATCTCACTGTGAGTCCAATTGCCCTATCTTATTTGATCAATTTATCATTTTATTTTGCAGCTTCCATTTAACTTCATATATAGTACCGCATGTAGCTACTACAAACAACAAGGAAAAAAACAAAAAAAGTCACTTCTCAATCCAAGGCATCATGGAACCGCTTTAGCCTGAGGGGAAAAAAAGGGTAAGTATATTTATTGTTTCATTGTTTGGCCAAAAAGATATTGGGAAAATCTATTTCAGGGCCCTTTTAGGAATGACAATCCCAAAAAAGACCCCAAGATTCTGACAATCCCAGAAAAGGCCCCAGGACCTTTTTTGGAATTTTCAGAATTTTTGATGAGTTGTCAACGGGGCTGATATAGTTGTTAACAGGTAGGTTTTAACAACTAAATCAGCCCCATTAACAACACTTTGCTAACAATTATATCAGCCCCGTTGACAACTATATCAGTACCCTATTAACAACTATATCAGCCCCGTTGACAACTCACCCAAGATTCTGAAAATCCCAGAAAAAGCACTGGGGCCTTTTTTGGGATTGTCAGCCTTAAAAGGGCCCTGAAAATGATTTTCCCAAAGATATTTTGCTTTCAATGTGTCCATTTTACTGTTAATGTTCTTATTTATCATTTTCTTTTATGTTTATTTAATAAGCTTTATTTTGTTAAAGTATTAAACCCCGAAATATTTATCTTATTAATGATCAAGTAAATAATACAATAAAAGGCTAGCAAGTTAATATGAGGAATAAAATACTCTAACCTATTTTATATTTTATTTTAATTATATAGACCTTTCTTCTTCTTCTTCTTCTTTTTTTTATAAAAAAAAAACATATAGGCTTAAGTCCAAACCATTATTTCTATTAAAAATATTCTAAAAATTAACCTTTTCATTTAAAACTTATATTAGAATAAATTTTACATATTAATTACCCTTTATCATACTAAATCCCTAATTATATTTTGACTAAAAATGTTTTAAAGTGTTTAATAATTCTTTTTTTATTTCAATATTTTATTTTTTGCAAATATTTTTATTGAATGTTTTTCATGTGACGAGAGGAGTTATAATAACTCAATTAACTTAAATATATAAAATTTCAATATTCAATAGACATTATTTCTTTTTCTTTGAGGTCAACCGATCCACTCTAGTTCCGCATAGGGCAGTCACCTAGCCAAAAAGCCATTGGCAGAAATATTATTGTCTCGCATATTGTTGTCTCACAAGTCACAACCATTTCGTTTTTATTTTATAGTTTTATATGGTTTTTTGGCTTTAATTTCATTGAAATAATTTTGATATCTTTGCTTTTTTATGTCTGACGAAAAGTCAGTATTATTAAGTTTAACTAATATATTTATTTATGATAACTGAACAAAGTATACTGCTATATACAATAGGTTTATTATGTTATTTGGTTTTTATGTGTTCTAACAATATTTAGATTCTATTTCATTGATAATCATCAAGAGTGATGATGAGCACTAAAATCTAAAATCTAGACTGTTCAGCTCAAATATGATCAATCTATACATATTCCACCCTGACTTTGGAATTCTCATTCCTAGATCTCTAGATAGGATCCGTTTCCTAATTTTAAAATTACTATTCATCACTTTTTACTTTAATTAATTATATTCTTATTATATGTCAACTTGCACATATATATATATATATATATATATATATATATATATATATATATATATTTTTTTCCTTTTCATTCTCATTTTCATTTTTTTCTGCATATTTTTTTCTTTATTTCGTTTTTTTAAATTAAAATTAATTATTTAATTAATTAAATAATTATTTTTACATAACTTTTACAAGATTTTCCTATTGGTCCATTCTTGCATTTAGGCTTAAAAATACCTAAACTCACTTATTTTTCTCAAAAATCTCCAATCAATTAGTAAATATATTCTATGGCATCCCTTAAATGGCATGTTTTCAGAAAAGAACAAGACTTTTTATTTAAAAATCATTAGTTAAAAATTTTAAATATGGACTGTGAAAATTATATTTGGACCCTGTAAATATCACTGCAGCGATAAGCACCATAGTGCCAATCAGTAAGGTGAACTTCAAAATTAGTTCCCCAATATTCATTAGAATGCACACATAAATTTTGTAATCACCTAAACTTAGAAAAATCATGTGTTTCGTAACATACACATCCAATTGTCATTATCTTGGACTCACTTTAAAGATTAAGCTTTGTTCTTTCAATATTCCAAGTGTAAGGGTCAGATGTCCTCTTTAATTTCATCTCTACTGTGCCAACTTAACTTGGCAAACTACTTCCCTTATGAAAACAGTTACTTCAAAACTGTCATAATATCATGCAGCAAGTTCAGACTTGCAATAAGAGTTACATAAACTTAGTGATCATTTCCACTAGAGTTATACTTACAGCACCATCATCATTCATTTGCATCATCAAATTCTTCAGAATAATTTATACAACTTAGTGATAAAGTTTATCCTTTTTATTTTGCAGTTTGTTCGCATTCAAATCCTTCATAGTATAACGTCTGCTTATTTAATAGCATTATCTTCAAGTTAAGGAAAGGAAAAAACAAAAGACAAAAAATGTACTTCTCTGTCTATGGGATCATCAAACGGCTTTGAAATCTTCAGAGGGAGGAAAAGAGGTAAGTACATGCTCTCTGATTGTATCTATTTTATTGTTAGTGTCCCTATTTATCATTTGCTTTATGTTTAATTTTATATGACAAATAAATTTTCACGTATTCATGAGAACGATCAATTCTTATAATAAATATTGGCTTTCCGCTCTAAAATAATTTAATTCAAAGAAAAACTATCACAACTTGACAATGTTTGTGTGTGTATGATAAAACCTTTTACCTGCTGTTTCAGAAAAATGGTTAAGCGACAACTTACCTTTTCCCCCCTACCAAATCTTAGGCTTACATCCCAAAAGTGTAACATGGGAGTTGAAAGAACTATAACTCAACCTCCTTGCTCCTTCGTGCTATTAGGAGGAAACAATACAATCTAATAAATATATAGGCTTAAGGTGCAAAATCACTTACAAACTTGTATCAAAAGTATTCCCAACATCATAACTTTTATTTGCGCCTTAACCCAAATATATAAACACAAAAGTAAATGGTCATGCCCTACAAATAATAAGGGACCCATCTTCATTGAGAGAGGCACTGAATTTTCTCTTCTAGAGAATTTTTACATTTTAGCAGGCCTATAATAAATATTTAGATCTATATTGAAGCATTTTTTAAAAAAAGTTAAACTTATATATACCAGCACTTGAGAATGTTTTATTGTCAGCATTTTCTTTTCAACAACTTGGAGTTAATAACTAAAATGACACTTTATATAAACCTTGTGTGAAGTTAAAGGACTAAAGGTATACTTTTGTCTTAATAAAATTATTCTGAATTTATAGAAATATGAAACTTTTGTGATGTTTGGTAATAAAGTTTTGGGTAAAGGTGTGAAATTACTCATGAACTTTTAACTAAAGTGCGTCTACCGGCATATATTCTTTTTAATGGTTTTATTATTTGTACTCCCATATTAACCTTTTGGAAGATTTCTGAGCTTTCTAAATGAACTAACTTTCTAAGGAAATGTCCCGCCACTTTTGGGTATCCAATAGGGAGAGGGTGGGTGTTTTTTAGGGCCCGTTTGGATGGTTTATTTATTTTTTTTTTTATAAGAAAAGCACTTTTTTAATGTAAAAATAAATGCTTTTTAATTAATTTATGTATTTATATGATTTTATTTTAAAAAAGAAAAATTCACAAAAACAAGTCAAAATGCTGCTTTTTTTTAAAAGCTCTAATTTGGAGCTTAAAAAAAAGCACTACAAAAAAAAAAACTTTTTTTAAAAGCCCATCCAAATAAGCTCTTAATTAGGGTATTTTGGCACTTTCATAATAATAATGTGTGCCCCACTATAAAAATTAACGGCAATTACGTTGTTTTAATGGTTTTGTTATTTTCTCTCTTGTTTTTAAAATTTATGGGCATTTTTAGTTTTTTACACCTTTATCCTAAAATTTTCTAATATATAATAAATCCTTGTAATTGTCATTATTATTTTTAAAAATAGTTATATTTTTTAGTAATTCTTTGACAATACTTTTCCCAATTTGAACAACTATGTCTTAGAATAATATAAGCAAAAATACACGTATCTTAATTCTATATCATGTTTCATTTTATCGTAAGTTTGTAAAATTTCTTTTCGATCCTTTTAAAAAAAATAGACAAAGATTTTTCCTATTTCTTCGTAAGGTTAATTTATATATTAATCATATAGATTTAAAATTCAATTTAAAAGCTAAATTTCGTGAACTAAAACAATATATAGGTAACAAAGTAACTAGCTAGTGCAGCATCCTAAAAAGTTTAAATGTAGTTTTTTTACCAATGTACCATGAATCTGTTTTTTATATACATTGTGATAATATATTTTCATATTTTAAAGAATATTTTGTAAACAATAGCAATTAGAATAATATAATTGAGAAGATGAAGAATCATGTATTAACTACATTAAATAACCACCACTACAAAAAAAGTTAGTTTTTGCGACGGAAAAAATCCGTCTCAAAAAAGAGATTTTCCGTCGCAAAAACCACGGTTGCAATTGCGACGGAAACTCAAATTTCTATCTCAAATCGCGAGATTTGCAACGGAATACGATTGGGTCGCAAATCCTTGATTCAAATTCCGTCACAAAATTTATTTTATAAAAAATAATATTTTTTAAAAAATATATAAAAATTACATGAAAAAAATATAAATTTTTAAAAATAATAATAATAATTAGCATGATAAATATTAAAATTAAATACAAACAATTTACTTTTCCCATTTTAATCTAATTAATAATTATATCCTCTCTTTTCTCCTTTCTTTGATTATGCAACATTGATCATATTTCTTATATATATGTTGTTGTATTTGTCGTTGTGTGTATGTATTAATCTAGGCTATTTCTATGATGTTTGGTGCGTGTACATTTATTCATGTATTGATTTGAATTCAGCATGTAAAAGACATAACAAACTGTATGTAAGTTTTGTGCTGGATAAAATACTCCCTCTGTTCCTTTTACATGGCGCATATTGTCATTTAATAAAAAGTTTTCATTTCATAATAAATAAATAAAAAAGAAAACAACAACAACAACAATAAGTTTTTATCGTTAAAATTAAAAAGGGACTTTAGTGTTGTTAATTGACTAACTGAAACCAACAAAAAAAAAAATTGTAATGGTGTCGATCCCTTAAATAGTATACAAATTACCAAATAAGGTATTAATTACATTTGCTAAGATTGCTGCTATTTCAAGTTGGAGACAGATTTTCATGACTGCAACTTCCTATCAACAAATGCTAGCTCTTTGAAGACTTAAAATAAAATATAAAATCATATCTAATTATCATATTTCTAACCTACATTTGAACTGGAAAACATAAAATGTGAAATATCAATTTAAACAGGAGTTAGTTTATAATTAAGGCAGGAAGAACTGACTAGCCAAAAGATGGCATATGTAAAATAGCCTCTTTTTACATGAGTCGAAATCCCCCAAAAAAAATCCCAACAAACTAATCACCAAGGTTATAACATAAATATTAACTAATATTGTTTAATGAGTTCTTATTGTAGATATTAATAACAACATCTATCAAGCTTATTGGAGTTCTTAATGGGGGCAAAAAACTACATCTAATGCAAAAAACTACAAAAAAAGAGGGTAGAGACTTACTAGATGACGCCAATGGAGAGGGGGCTGGAGGTGAGAGGAGAGGAGGCCGTCGGTGAGAGGGGAGGGGGCTGACACCTGTGGTGAAACGAGAGGAGGCCGGAAAAAGGAGGAGGAGGATGGAAAAAGGAGGAGGAGGACGGAACTGGAGGGAGAGGAGGCCGAAAGGAGGCTGCATGACGGTCCGAAGGCTGGCCGGACAGAGGGATGGAGAGAGTAGGGCGGAGGGAGAGTAAAACGCAAAAAAATGGGGGAGGATGAGCACTTAAGCCCGATTTCGAGCTTAAGTGTTTGCGACAGAATCTGTTTCCGTCGAAAATCCCTTGGGGATTTGCTACGGAATTTTAAAATCCGTCACAAAATCTTCAAATTTGCGATGGAATTTTTTCCATCGCAAAATCCGACACAATCTCACTCTTTTCTAGTAGTGCACATTAGAGTAACTTGCTCATATAAACTACAACTCAATTGGGTTTTAACAATGATCATCCCTCACTTGAAAATGATTAACAACTAAGCCTAACTCTAGGGATCTAGAAGAGATTTCCCTCTCTAGAAAGAGACTCGCATTAATCTCTCTTTTAACATGGTGTGGATCTCACTATCCTACACACACTTAACTCATTAACTATGACCCTTTATGTTGACTAGGGTCTCAACCAATTAAATACTCATTTAATTTTACCTTGATATCTTTAACACACCCTTTCAAGTTCTTCAAGTTGACACCTCTTAATCTCATACAACCAAAACAAGGGTAAGGTGAATTAAATTGAACAATTTTCCATTCAGAAAACAATACAAAATTCCTTCATAATATTCTTCTCCATGCAAATAATGCAAGCCTTCACGAAGAAACAAAGAAGCTCAACATAAATCCAATTCTTCAACTATTGTGTTCATGCTCCCAAAGTTCTCTCCTATATCAAACCTTTGAATTTGGTTCAACTTTCACAGTGTTCCAAAAATGGAGAGGACAAGGCTCATTATCATATCTTTCAAAACCTGAAACCATAGGAGGTGAAGATGCAATTTGATTATCAATGTAACCTGCCTCCATTCGTAACAACTGCTAGCAGCTTCCCTAAATGCTTCATGCCAATTCTCCAAAGGCAGATGCACAGTGTTTGAAAGGTTGACTAACACCTTTTCTACCACCTGATATTTCTTGATCATAATGATAACATGTTGGACATACCAATGACAAGAAAGCAGGCAGAAGCATCAAGGAACAATAGCAACAAGACCATTTCATTGTATAAAGACAGAGCCTTCTCAATCATCATAGTATACGGCCAAATCAGACCTTTAATGTATCAAGATCCCATAGGTGATTCCTTAATCAAGAAACTAAAGCTCCAGAATGAAATTAGCTTGCATAGCTCCAGGATCTGAAAATAAAGCAAATGCTACTTGGCCTTCTTATATATGAATGCATGTCCTTTTCAAACAACTTGTTGAGACATCCCAGTAATATGAGAACTACAAATGGTCCTAATAACTCGTGGAGAATTCCAAACTTTGAACATTCATAAGCCAATAGTTACCCATCTCAGCCAATCAACACAAGCAAAGTAAACTTCCTTCCATATTTGAATTCCTTGCTGCATCAACAGCATCTCAGCCTCAAATTTTTCTTATCATGATCAATACATGACACCTTTTTTTTTCCCCTGACACTGCAAGCCCTCTTCATCTTTATTGTCTCGACACTTTATTTGCTTCGCTTCAGCAACACAATAAGATTCTTCATGAGGTGACAGTTTTGGGGATCTCGTTCATACCATGATAACAATCTTATAAAGTCCAAAGACCATCAAATTTTCTCAAGGCACACTCTTGAAGTCCAATTTCTTGAAGATCTACTTGTTCATGATAATCACAGTCACATTGAAAGCCCACCTTTGAAGAATTGACAGAAGGGGTCAAATCACACTTCCCTAGCAAATTCGGCTCTCTTCCAACACCTCCTCTAAGAACCCGATACAACTGAAAACAAATCAAACAACTGGAACTAGTCCCGACTCGATATCCAAGCCTCCTCCACGAATAACTAAGAACAAGCAGATTGCAGGAAATGGAAGAAAATCATCTGCAGATTGGGGATTGTGGTGAAGACACAGAGCAATCTTGCAGCAGAGAGGAGCAACCGTTGATGGTGGCAAGTCCGACAATGATAGTTTATCCGGTTCTTGAATATGAAAGTCTCCAAGTTCCTTGTTGGTTTCTTCAACAGAGGTCAGGGATCGAGCAACTTCCACAACGATAACAACGCTCTGTCGCTAATCTAAACAGCGACTTTGATATCGACAGGGAACATAGATTCACTGATCGACTATGTTTGGCTGGAATCTTGCGTTGATGATGGCTGGAGTTTCGAATATCAGTGAGCTTGAACTGAAACGGAATAGTCACGAAAAAACTGCTGATTGTCGAGACGCTGACACAAAAATCTTGCAATCACCAAATCTCAAACAATCTTGAACGATAATAAGAAAGTCACAAAATCAAGCCACAATTAACCACATAACTATCGGAATCTTAAAATAAATGCGCTAGAAATTACTATCTGAAGCAAACAAGGTAAAATTAACAGAATTTTGAGATAATCGAAATTCTTAGGTAGCGAAAAACAAGCAATCACCAGAACTTCTAAAGAAATCCCGCAATCTTGGGTGAAAATTGATCATATTGCGGCTGGAAATAATTGCGTTGAGGACTGATCGCTAATTTAGCGATTTTGGGGCGAAGATTGATTAATGAAGATTGACGATGAAGGGGATCGTAAAAGCAAGATTATTAACCTTGTGACCACGCAACGACGCCGTTGCATATTCTGGTGGCTAGTCAAGAAGTTAACGGCAGAAGCTACTTTGGAATGGCACCTTGAATCAAGAAACCCCAAGAAATCCAACTAGGTGAAGAAGCAAGAACCATTGAGCTTCAATAATTTCAGACCCAAAAAATTACCTGCTCTGATATCATGTAAATAAATAGCAACTAGAGAAACATAATAGAGAAGATGAAGAATAATGATTAACCACATTAGAGTAACTTACCCATATAAACTATAACCCACTTGAGTTTTAACAATGATCATCTCTCACTTGAAGGGGTGATTAACAATTAACACTAATCTAGGGATTGGGGAGGGACTTCCGTTTCCCTCTATAGGAAAAGATTCACATTAACCTCTCTCTTAACATGTACATCTCATTATCCTACACACTAAACCCATTAACCATAATCCTTTATATAGACTTGGGTTTCAATTCTCAACCAATTAATTACTCATTTAATTTCACTTTAATGTCTCTAACATATTTAATATCGAATTTAATATAAAATAATTAATAAAAATTGGTTAGAATAATTGCATACAATAATTTTTGTTAATGGGATAGACAAAAATAAAGATAATTAATTATGACAACATGTCCATTTTAGATGGCGTGCCCTGGGGAAGGTATTTTAACAGATCTTACGCGAAGATTGGTGGATAAAAGCATAAAGGAAGTCAATTATTTTCGTCATTTTGAGACTCATGATCGCGAGTTTAAGCAAGACCAGAAACTTTTGATTAGGAAATTAGACAAAATACAAAAGGATATTGAAGATGCCAAAAGAAATAATCAGTATCAAATTGAAGGTGAAGTTCAAGATTGGATCGAGGAAGCTGATAGTCTAATTCAAAACAAGGCTGAAATCAGGCCGACAAGGTTTGATAGTTGGTGCCCTCTTAGGCAATACCGACAAGGCAAGAGGTTCGCACAAAGGACACTAACCATAAAAGATCACATCAAAAAATGTAACTTTGAAATAGTGGCACGTCCACCTGAAATTCTAGATATGAAGTACCATGCTTCAAGGGACTTCATTGATTTTGAGAGCAGAAAGACAAAATTCAAGCAACTTGTGGAAGCTTTAGAGGATGGAAATCATCACATGATTGGATTGCAAGGGATGGGGGGAACGGGTAAAACCACATTGGCAACACAAGTCGGCAAACAAGTTGAAGAATCCAAAGCATTTGAGAAAGTCATCTTTGTTGTTGTGTCCAATCCTCCAGATGTCAACAGGATTCGAGGCGACATTGCTAGGCAATTAGGTTTGCGATTAAAGGAAAGCGAGGAAGCAAATCACTCAAAGCTTTTGTGGTCTAGAATTTACAATAATGAAAAGAAATTACTTATAATACTAGATGATGTATGGGAGGAGCTAAATCTTATAGAAATTGGAATTCCATCTGGACTTGATCATAAGAATTGCTATGTTTTGATAACCACTCGCCATTCAAAAGTTTGTCAAGCAATGAGATGCCGACAGATAGTTCGCCTACACACATTGGATGATGAAGATGCATTGCGTCTTTTTCGTTTTCATGCTACAAGTGATGATGATTCTTCAAGAAATGAGTTGGAGGGTCTTGCACGAGATTTTTTGAAGGAGTGTGGAGGACTACCTGTCGCAATTGTAGCACTAGCTGGTGCATTAAGAAATTTGCATGTTGGAGAGTTGAATGCAACTTTGATAGCTTTGCAAAATTCTAAGCCATTTGTTGATGTCGATGAAGATTTGGTGAAGGTTTATAATTGTTTGAGATTAAGCTATGATAATTTACATAATGAGAAGGCCCAAAAGCTTTTTCAATTGTGTTCTATTTTCCCAGAAGACTATGAATTTCCTATAAACCTTATTATTAGACTTGGTATAGGGTCGGGAATTTTTGAGGAAGCTGATGATTACTGTGCAGCAAGAAGACAAGCACTTGCAGTGAAAAATAAACTCATAGATTCTACTTTGCTACAAAAGGTTGGGGAGAAAGAATGTGTAAAAATGCATGACTTGGTTCGTGAAGTGGCTCAATGGATTGCAGAAGAAGATATTCAAGTGATTAAGGATTCGAGAACAACTTTAAAAACAAACAAGCGATTTTTGTTTTGGAGTACTAATAATTTTCCTGATCAGTTCGACGGTACAAAACTTGAGATTTTACTTCTTTGGATAAGTGGAAATGTTCGGGGGAAAGACCCAAATCCATTCTTTGCAAGGATGTCAAGGCTCAAAATTCTATTTTTACTTGGTGAATATGATAGAAAAGTTCCCCCTCCATCATTGTTGAAGTCACTTATTTCGTTAAAGTATATTCACACTCTTATCTTGGATGGTTGGGAATTAGGTGATATCTCCATTTTGGAAAATTTACAAAGTCTTGCGACACTTGAGTTCAAAAATTGTCTAGTTATTGAATTACCCAAAAATATCATGGAACTAAAGAAGTTGAGATGGTTGGGGTTAAGGAAGTGTGAAATTCAAAGGAAAAATCCTTTTGAAGTGATTAAAAGATGTTCACAATTGGAAGAATTGTATTTTGTTGAGAATTTCAATGTCAATGATTGGAACACAGAGGATGACAAAGAAATTGAACATGAAATTGCTCAAGATATATCTCCTCCTGAGTTACAAATATTTTCTATTACTGATTATGGTTTTGAACGTTTTGCTAGTGATGATAATGGCCTATTAAAATGCTTCAGATCAGAACATATAAGACATCTAATACCAGATGCCATGTTTAAGTACCTATTGAGAAGTGCAGAAGTTCTTGAATTGGGGAAAATAGGACAAACAACGTGGAAAAAT
The DNA here is from genome assembly GCA_025563575.1 of Acacia pycnantha. Classification (NCBI taxonomy): domain Eukaryota; kingdom Viridiplantae; phylum Streptophyta; class Magnoliopsida; order Fabales; family Fabaceae; genus Acacia; species Acacia pycnantha. Next base: position 266,362 of record JAMWYP010000325.1, on the reverse strand, counting down.
CTTGCTCCGAACATTATTCCTTTGGAAAATGGAGGCATGGATAATTTGATCAAGCTTTACTTGTATGAATGGGATGGCATTGAGTGCCTTATTGATAATTGTAAGTATCAAGATTCTAATACCACATTCTTCTCAAAGCTGGTTGAGCTGCATCTGTTTGGTGTGAATGTGAAAAAATTGTATTGGGGTGCTATTCCTTCTCGCTTTCTTTCGCAGTTACAGATTTTGAAGTTAGAGAAGTGTGTGAAACTAGAAAACATATTCTTCGATGAAAATATCAAGCTACCTCATCTTAAGGTATTGAGATTGATAGGTTGCCCAACGTTTCAACCATCAGTTTTCCTACCCTCTGTTGCTCAAAGTCTAGAGCGATTGGAAGAATTAGTAGTTGAAGATTGCGAGGAGCTAAAAAGCTTAATTGCATTTGAGAGTTTGAAACAAGAAATGAGAGTTGTTGGTAGTCAAAAGAACTATGGCTTATTGTTCCCAGCGTTAAAATCTCTTCAAATTCGAAGATGTGGCAAATTAGAAATGGTATTTTCACTACTTCTACCTGGAGACCTTCCCAAGTTGAAAGATTTATATATACGTGCGTGTAAGGAGCTGAAATACATATTTGGTGAATATAGAGTTGTGGGCCAAGTTTTGCAGCAAGAAATCATTCTCCCTTTACTAACAGAAGTGGACCTTCAATTTGTACCAAGTTTCATTAGCATATTTCAAAACTGCCAGAATGTGTTAAGGCCACCTCAAGTTTTTAAAGAAGATTTAAGGGAGAAACATGAAAACTCTAAAGCAAGTGCTTTCTCATGGGCTTATGGATGTTGCTTTCTGGCCCCAACTAAAGACACCAATATTGGAGTTCCCAATGTCACAATAGAACACCAACCAATCTCACAGGTATGGTACTTTGGTATTGCTTTCTTTATCAAACATATTTGTTCATGCTTTATTTTTATTTTTTGGAAAAGTGATGTTTGTTTACAGATATTTTTTTTCTTTTTAAAGTACGTTATCTAATAATAGAGGTCTAATAAGAAGTAATGATATAACTATTCTCAAGTGATATATTTTATTGAAAGTGTGACTTGATATTGTAAAAGTTATAAAGAAGCATGAGAAGGGTTTAGAGAAATGGAGAGATAAAAATAATAAGTGATATATTTGTTTTAATTTATAATCTTCTTTTCTTTTTATAGTTCATAATAAGTCATATAATTCGTTCAACGTAACAAACGGTGAGGCAAATTGTGAGAAATGAGTTAAGACTTTTTGCCTCCATAAATGAATATGATACTCTGGACATGAAATACTAGCTGCCTTGTTTTCTTTTTATGAGACTTTATTCCCTATTAACTTATTTACTACTTTCATGACAAACTTTTACAACTTTCAAAATTTACATTTGATTTGTGTAGTTTATAAGAAGAGGGAGACGGAGTAATCAATAAGTATGATTGGAGATGCTAATTTATTAACAGTTTTTATTTTATTTTTTGGATAAGACTAACATGTTATTGTGAAGCGGATCCAAAATTAGAAGAGTGGAGGCCAATTTTTTTTTTTCAAAATATAATAATAAACATATTTATATATATTTTAATCTATTTCAATCATTATTAATATTCATTATTTTTATTTTAAGGTTTATTTGACCCAAGGTCTCAAAGAGACACATTTTTAGAAATAAAATGTTCTATGATATTTCTTAAAGAAATTAAAAGTTGATTGTCATATCCGCATATGCACGGACAACTTCCGTGTTGAGTCCGAATATGTACACCCACTGCGTATATATCCGCGGCATCCATTATTTTTTTTTTTTTTTTTTTTTTACTAAAAAAGTTTTGGAGGGTTCGGCATCGGTCCCCACCAAGGCCAGGCACGGCCCCGCTCTATGAGCACTTACCGGGACTTACGAGATCGCCTACCAAAGGAGTCCCAGCGACGGCAGAGGGGATCGAACCCACGACCCAAGGGCCTAATCCTGAATCCCTTACCATCTAAGCCAACTCACATTGGTCCGCGGCATCCATTATGTGTTGTCATGAAAATGTTAACAAAAAAAGGGCTAAAAAGTAATTAGACGCTCTTTTCCAATTAGTTTTCGTCTTTTAATATATAATCATGTTTTTTTTTAATATATCATGCTAGACACATTTATTTTGTATTTCAATCTTATGGTTCATTAATTCTCTTTTGGTTGATCGATGTTTTTAATAATATAGTTATATATTGAGATACATGATTAGATGATTGAAAGTAGTTAGTTATACAAGTTGAATATAAGAGAAGTGATTGGTTGTAGGGATCATGTGGATCAAGTAAAAGGATGGAAACATTGCATACACCTGAGTGTCTAATGAGGCATCCTTTGAGCCTACAAAATATAAAGGAAATGAGACTTTGGGGATGTTCAAAATTAAAGTCATTGTTCAGTGTATCCATTGCCACAACCATCATGTTGGAGAAGCTGGATATAGAGTACTGTGAAGAATTGAAGCACATAATAATAAATGAGGCAGAGGATGATGATCATCTCACTTGCACCTCCATCTTCCCAAATCTACAGAGCCTCATGGTCGGCGGTTGCAATAAGTTGGAATTTGTATTTCCATCCACTCTTTCTGGAGGTCTTCAAAAATTAAAATATATAAATATCTGGGGAGCTCATGAACTAAAATATTTTTTTGGAAAATACAATGAGGAAGAGTGCGTATCAACTGAGAATGAAAATAATGAGCCTCACATTCATCTTCCTGCATTGGAAGAACTAGTCCTCAAGAATGTACCGAATATGATCAGCATTGACGTCAAGAAATATCAACAGAAATGCCCATCTTTACAGATTGTGGAAGCTCCAAAGGTACATAATTGCTCTATTTTCTTTTGAAAAAATACTAACACCTTCTTTTGTTTATTCTCTATAAAAATTTCAAGTGTTAAACATTCATATCTAATTAAAATGGGTTATGCGAATTGTATATACATATCACAATGCAATTTATTAATATTTTTATACTGGATAAAGACTATATATAATGAATAATTGTTAACAAAATAATTTAACATTCTCAAAACTACTAGGCTTTCATGGACGCAACATTATTTGTGTCAAAGTGATTTGGATTTATCTTTATGTTTGTGTGTTGGTGAGTGTGTGCATCTCTCTCATGCACAAATGATAGGAACAGAGAATGCCATTTTTACTTATCCGCCGCTGTCAATGATTTTGTTTTTAGAATTAAAATTATTAAAGAAATTAAATTAGTTACTTTTTTTACTGGTTGTGGTGGGCTGCATGCACCCCATCCATTATGAACAAAACTGTGAAAACGAAAAACAACAAACAACATATGCTCATTTCTTTCATAATTTGATCTTTAAAATGTTGATATATATTCTCAATTTCATATTAATTATTTTTGGAATATTTACATTTATTTGATGCATATGTATATACTTTTGTTTCTTCGCCTCTATTTAAAAATGGACGTCTTTTAAGTTTTTTTTTTTTTTTTTTTTTGTACTCCAGAGCTGCGAATAAAGGGATATAGTTTATTACTTATATTGCACCACATTTAATGATAGTTTCTCTGACTTTAATCTTTTTATTCCAGTAAAATTACAGAGAAACAAATATTCACATACACGAATAGTGATGATACGTAAATCATTAATTAGTTATTTTGGTTGATTCAATACTTTATTATTTTCTGTGTTTTTCATTTTCTATTATTTCACTACTAGCATGGGTCCCAATGTTTAAGTTCAAGGGGGTACGCTATCTCATTAATCAAATATTTTATAAACCACATCTTAAAGGCCCACATTCTTATAATACACTATGCTTGGCACATGAATTTATTTTTGCATTTCATACATCTTATAATCCTTTAATTCTCTTTTTGGTTCATCAATGTTCTTAAACAAATTTTTATTTAGACGTGTAGGATTAGATGATAGAAAATAAATTAACCATATAAGTTGATTAGAAGATAAGTAATTGATTGTAGGGATCATGTACATCAAGAACCAAAAAGAAGTTTGAAACATTTCATACAACTGAGTGTCTTATGAGACAACCACTGAGCCTGCAAAATATAAGGGAGATGAAACTTTGGGGAAGTTGAATATAATTCATAGAATATATTTTTCTTAAAAAGATCATCATTTTCCAGTTCGAACAGCTGCACTAGATACTATAAAGTTAATTTTTAGTTGTTGTTATCATTGGATGAGTTTTAACTATGTGAATATTGTTTTTTTTTTTTTTTGGATATTTGCAAACGTACTTATTATGCATATTCGTGCTTTTCCTTTTTGATTAAAATATGGGGACAATATTTCACTAAAGTAGGATGTTGAATTTGCTCTGATATTAATTGGAATTGATGAAATGTGTGCTAAGGCCACCTCAAGTTTTTAAAGGAGAAACATGAAAACTCTAAAGCTCGTGTTTTCTCATGGGCTTATGGATGTTGCTTTCAGGCTCCAACTAAAGACTCCAATATTGAAGTTCCTAATGCCACAGTGAAACTCCACACAATCTCACACGTATGTATGCTACTTTGGTCTTGCTTTCTTTATCCAACATATTTGTTTATGTATTATTATGATAGGAACAGAGCATGACATTTTTACTTCCCCGCTCGCTGCAAATGATTTTGTTTTTGGAATTAAAATTATTAAAGAAATTAAAGTTACCTTTTTTCTTGCCGGATGTTTTGGGCTGCATGCACCCCATCCATTATGTTGTCGTCTTCATAATGCTAACAAAACTGTGAAAACGGAAAAGAAAAAAAGCTCTTTTAATTAGTTTAGTTAATTATTTTATCGGATATTTTACAAGAATTGAACTAAAACATCTTACTTATTTCATATTGAAGCATATTTATATACTTTTGTTTCTTTGTCTCTATTAAAAAATGGACGTCTTTTAAGTTTTTTAATTATGTGAATAATTTTGGAGGATATATGCAAATGTATGTATTATTCAAATCCGTGCTGGTCCTTTTTGATTAAAATATGACAATATGGGGACAAGGTTTCACTAAAATGGGATGTTGAATTTGCACTGATATTAATTGGCATTGATGAATTACTTTTATTTGAAACCGTGTAGGAAATAAAAAAGCATATGCAAGATGTGACAAGTGAAAGAGCAAAGGAATCTGAACTGCAAGAGATTGTGAATGTTGAAACACCACTGACCCCAATTGTGGGCTTCCAATATTTTCTCAACTTCAACAATCTGAAAGAAATAGAAATCAGGAGAAACAAAAAGTTGAAAACTTTGTTCTCTGTCTCTGCATTTAGAAACCTACCACATTTGTCCACATTAACTATAAAAGAATGTGAGGAACTGGTCAATGTGGTTCAAGATGATTCTCATGATCATCATTATATGAACTATAGCTCCATTTTCCCAAAACTGGAGGATCTATCTATCAAGGATTGCAACAAGCTGGAGTTTATATTTCCTCTCTCTCTTTTTGGTAGTCTTCAAAAATTAAAATCTTTGAAAATCAAGGAAGCGGCTGAGTTGAAATACATTTTTTGGAATGAAAATGACCAGCTTCAAATCCATCTCCCTGCATTGGAAGCATTATCACTCAGAAATGTACCCAAGATGATTAACAAAATTCTTGCAAAAAAATATTACCTGAGTTTTCCGTCTCTGGAAAGCATTAATTTGGAGGACCTTCAAGAGTTCAAAGGAAGATCTTTTCTAGATTTGATGGCCTATTTGCAAGAAATGCAATTGAATGTGCAAGTTCCAAAGGTAACTCACTTATTATTTTATGATATGTGTTGCTCTGTTTATTTAACAACTTTTCTTGAATTTTTTTTTTCTTACAATGGATTGCTTAAATTCAAACTTCAACAACATCAAGAACATATTTTTATGCATACCAATTCATCATATATAGACATGAAATTACTGAATTTTCATAAATAGAAAGATACGCTTTAGTTTTCATTAATATAATTTTTTTTTTTAAAATAAGTAATGACCTCAAAAGCTTAAAAAGTTCTGCTGAATAGTTTAGAGGAAAGACTAACGATATATATGGTTATGAACAGGTGCATTTAAGGGGAATCAACTTCTAATGTATATATAAATTATATGATTTCAATTGGATATAATTAAACATCACCCAACTCTCTATGTGTTTAATTTGTAAGCATTCCAGGATTCTAGGCACAATAGATGAAGTTTCTCTTTTTATAACTAAGTGCTTTTTGAGAGATCCATTAATAATAGTATTGAGACTTTTCACAATTTGTGAATGTGATGATTTTAAATCATGCTGAAACTTTGAACTCATTTATTTTTATTAGGACTTGACGAAAATTATCAAGGATGTGAAAAAGTTGACAAAGCTTGGAATAAGAGACTCCAAAATAGAAGAGGTACTTAATTTGGAAGGAGTGGAAATTGAAGGTACAATTTTGACATTGAGCTTAGAAGAAATGTGGTTGAAAGATCTAAGTGAGTTGAACCATATATGTAAGGGTCCCAAATATATTTTAAGCCTCCCCAATCTTCGCCAATTAGACATCATAGCATGTAAAAGGCTAAGAGTAATCTTTAGTGTCTCAATAGTAAAAAGCCTCCCACAATTGAACGATTTAACAATAGAGGATTGCAACGAATTAGTAGACATCATTGAAGAGAGTGTTGAGGGCCATTTGCCTCAAATATGCTTCCCAGAGTTAGAGACAATTTCCATCACACATTGTAATAGCTTGAAATGCATGTTCTCAATCTCGACATGTAGCATGTTTCCAAAGCTATGGTTATTGGAAATAGAAGAAGCCTCTGAGCTGGAGCAAGTATTCATACACAAACAAGATGATATGCAGAAGATGACAATGATGGATGAAGTATTTCCAAAACTGTATGAAGTAACACTTAGAAAGCTTCCAATGCTTGTTACTATTTGTGAGGGGATCGATTTTCAGAATGTGACACGGTATAGTGTGAATGACTGTCCCAAATATCAAGGTATAAATCTAGGAAGAAAAGTCACTTCTAATAATTTCTAGCTAATTTTATGAATATCAATATAAGATTGAAAATTCAATTATAGGAATTAATCATATCCAAGAAGGGCCTAAAGATGGGGATTCAGAAAATCAAGCTACAACAAATGCTTCACCAGACTTTGCAAAGGTGTGTTAGACTAATCATCACAAGAATAACAACAACAAAAATCATTTTTTTTTTGTATTTTGTTTTACTAATGAATTTAACTTGTTCATAAATATGATTATTACATCTAATTGCTTTATTAAATATGGTATGGTTAGAGTTCGACAGAAGCAATGACGACAAGTGTTGAAGAAGTTGCATTATCATTTGTACGTACTAAAGCCATCACTTTCCACATTCAAAGGAGGACTTGTATGTGTGTAAATTGATGGACCTTTCTAATAGTAGCAAAAAGCAATTATTTTAAATAGAATGCACCAATTAGAACCTACAAATATTCTATATGACTGCAACTGTCTTTTCTTCCAAATTAGTCATTAATAGTACTATACAACTAATACATATGGTAAAACTATAACAATAACTTCACCAACTTGTTCAAAAATCCAAAAGTTAGCAAAGGTTTTTGGGAAAACATATTAGAAATATCAGGGTGTTTTTTAAAAGATTCAAATTTATCATGTGCACATAAAAAAAAAAAAAAAAAAAGAGAGAGAGAATCTAATGAATAAATAAATTGTGTCTTTTGATGTTGTAGAGTAAGAAGGAAACAGTAAAGGAAATGGAAGCTAAGGATCGTACTCCATTATTATTAGAGAAAGCATTGGAAGGTTCAACAACTCAACCACAGTTGAGAAGCTCATCTCTAAATGTAAGTTTATTGATTGCTTGTCTATTTTCAAGGTGATAGCAAGTTTATTTGAAACCTAAGGTGAAATATTGAACTAAGTAAAATATCCATGAACTAATGAAGTTCTGTTAGATGAAATACTTAGTTCTTTCTCTTGCTGTAATTCAGAATTATAAGGAAACAGAGAAGGAAGGTGGCAGAGTAGTTCTTGATCCTGCTTCAAAGTTACCGGCACCTACTTCATCTTCTTTTCAGGTGAAAAAGAAACCCATTTGTCTAAATGTACGTGCTTTACAAAAGGAATTGCTTATTGAATGGAAAATAAATCCAATCAATTGATTAGGTTGATTTATTAAACAAATGTTATCATTTGGTGTTATTCAGAGATTAGAAACAAGGAAAGAATTTGGAGGATTAGCTTCAGACTCATTAGTGACTACAACTTCATCATGTCCAAATTCAAAATGAAATCTCCAAGCTCTTCCGCTTTTATTAATTTTTTTTAAACAACTTTTTCATGTGCTTTAAAACCAATTATTTTGTGAATTATGAGAATGATACGAATGAGCTCTTCCCCTATATATGCATGTAGTTAGACGCACATATTGGACAAACTAATAGATGGATAAAGTGTGTCTTTTTGATGTTCTAGATTATGGAGGAAACATTAAGTGAAATTCAAGGTAAAGATTCTAATCGAGCTTCAGGGAAACAAACATCACAAACTTCAGTAGTTAAATCACATTTGAGAGGGACATACTTACCTGTAAGTTATGATTTTTTAAGTAAATTCCACATGATCGGAAGTTGCACTAGAAATTAGTCTAAATGGTTTTGTACTGATTATTTAATATTTTAAATAGGAGTTGGAGGATGACCACAAAACAAGTGAATCAATTATGCAGCTGCAACAAGAAGGTGTTGCAACTACTAAAACCACTAAAGCTTCTCATAAAACCAATATACCATTTCATGATAATGTACGTTATAGTATCCAAGATTAATTATTTTTAAGTTTGATCATTACAATATATGAGACTTGATTATTGTTCTGTGTGATTTAGAGTATTGATGCCATATTAAAAGAAAGAGCTGAAGAAGGTTCTACCTCAGAGGATGTAGTGGCAGCAACTATGGTAGCTGATTCAGCACCAAGGAACTCATGGGTTAGTGTATTACAACCCTTTCTTAAATAAAGGATTAGGAATATATTCTAAATAAACGGCTTAAATTTATACCTTTTTCTTTATTCATTACTTGTTTTACGATTTTATGCCATGAAAATCAAGAAGCGAAACGAGCATGGCACACAGCCTGGGGCTAGCAGCAAATATGATGATTGTTGTATACATGAATCTTCATAAAATTTTAAAGGATCTAAAGATTATAATTAAAGAACATGGTGCTTATGTATCTTCTGGCACTTTTGCAGAGTGTTACATCCTCGGTTGTTTCAGAAGTAGAAGGCTCGAAATCTGGTCCATCTTCATTGGTAAGTCTAGTAAGTTCATTTAAACATATATCATGTTTTTATGTACTAACTTATCTTTTTGTATTTCTAAAGAGTAGGATTGAAAATATTCCAAAAAACACTAAACTACAATAGACTACGATAGCTAAAATAAGTACTTCCTCAATTCATTCATAAGCACAAGATTTAATTGCTCAAGTAGTTTTACTTCATTCATTTTAAGCTTATAGCATTTCTTTATTGGAAGAGATCACATTTGAAAGAGAACTTTCTTTATAATTATGGAATAATGTTAAAACAATCACATTGAGGAAGATTTTCAATTGTAGAAATATTACTAATAGAAACATTGTTGTCACATTTAAAAGTCTAGTTAAATAATGTTTATGAATTTTTCACAATCGTAGTGAAAATAATATTCTTTTATGGAAGCCTTACCAAATAAAATGTATTACATGGATTTTGCTCATATCAAATTACTTTTTTGTAAATGATATGTGTAAATATTGCTGAAATCAAAATTTACCAGACTAAAGAGAAAAATTATATTCTATATATGAAAAATGAAGTTTTTGATTAGACAAATTTTATCTTGTGATGTTAATCAGAGCTCAGAAAAAACAGAGAAAGAGGCTGTTAAAATTCAAACTTCACAGCTATCAATTGATCCAACTTGGACTAATTCAGAGGTGAACAAATTGACATTTCCAATCTCAATTGAAATATATTGAAGTGTGTTGATCAAGATCTTTTTGTGTTGGATTACTTAGAGCATCAAAGATACAAAGGAACATGGTCATGATGAAGAGAATCGTGCAGAAGAATATTCACATTCAAGGAAGCAATCTACAGGACCAATTAACAATCTCCCTAGAAAAGATTCTGCACCAGTAAGTTTGTAACCTCTTTCTAATTATAGAATTGAAGTATTTTTTATGATTACTTTTTGTCCTTATTCTATATGCTCACATGATGATGTCAATTAGAATGCTAAGGAAACAACAAAAGGAATTGATGAAAATGCTACCACCGCATACAAATCACCAATGGCAATTCCATTCATGAGAGCACTTGTATGTGTTTTGAGCTCTAACGTAGCAGTAACCAACAACTCCTTTTGAAAGACAACCAAATGAAGACAATTACATGATTTTGTTTTGTTTTTTTTTTCATTTTGTTGTGCATAGGCTATTAAAGAAACAGGAGATCACTCAAGTATTCAAGAAGCTGAATTAGAGAAGCCTATAAAAGCAACCCTTCCCCAAGTGATTCCTTCTCTCTATTATCGTAAGTGTCTTTATTTACATGATGGTTATACTATTTTTCTTCCTTTGAACCATCTGCTAACTATTTCAGTTGTAACAGTATCACAAATTGTTGATGCTGGCACTTCGTTTTCTAAATTGGAAATTTGTGAAATTTTCAAACTTGTGGAGCTGAAACATGGCGAAACAGATTTACTCGCTCAAGCACTGGAGCAATATCCACAATTATTGCTACCTCGCAAACATCGAACCTATCGTATAATAGCTTGGTCCTATAGAGTGCTAGTTGATATTTTGGTCATGCTTGCGACCAAGACTCCTAATACCATCACACCACTTGAAAAATCAACATTGGAGGCAAACTTAAATGAAGCAATTGTTCTTGGGTTTGACAAAGATTGGGTTGAATTTGTTCGTGCCAAAGTTTTTGGGGTTGACATGTCAGATGTCTGAAAAGCAAAAGAGGAAATTCAAGTGATGGAGGTGAAGCTTAGAGAAATTGATTCTAAGTTGTTAGGTCTCTCTGAAGACCGCAAGAAAATGATTGTGAACATGAACATATTCAGAGACATAGTAAGCGCCAAGGACAAACCCTTTGGCATTTAGGTGTGTTTACGTTGTGCTGTGTTACTGGCTTTTCAATAATTATAGTAAGACTCAGAAAGAGAGAACTATCATGCCTATGATCAATATATCCCTACATTCCCCGTCTGTTTAACTAGAGACATTAATCACTCATGTCTTCATAAATTTGAGACATAATATTTGATGGATGATCTGTGCATATCATATTGTCAATGATCTTCACTGATATATGTTTGTGGAATGTCACTTTCAAGAAAAGATTTCTGCAGTGATATACATATTTGGTAGATGCAGGATGCTTACATCTTTTGTTGCAACTTTGATTTTTCAATCATAATTGATTCTTATATTTTCGTTGGATGTGATTTCATTGGATAAAGAATTAAAAAATACACGAAAAAAAGGCCGCTTGGTTCTCTTTGATTTAAACAATATAATTGAGTTTAATGGGTGAAACCCAGTACTATGTATGAGACGATTCGTTAGTTGTACAGCTACTGATTGCAGGAATACTCTAGGTATGTAGAAAGGGCTATATAAACGTTGTTTGAGTAAGCCCAACATATTCAAACTCAATAATTTTATCAATGAGAATTTCAGTTTAATTCACTTCTCAAAAGCTCAACAAAAAATTAATAAGTTACAAAAAAAAATTATAAATCAGAAAATATTATTTTTGACATGAGGAAATATTTCACTATAATTAAAAGAAAATTAGTCTGTGAATTTAAAAATATTTTATTAAATAGTATACCATTTTTATTGAAAAGATGTCAAAAAATCTTTTCTAATATAATTATTAAGTTAATAAAAAAATTTATTATATTATAAGCTTTGTTTTCCAATTAGACATAATTATCCATTCATTTTCGTCACATTATGATGGAGAAGCATGGCAAGATGGAGATTGAGCTCCGAAAGGAAGAGAAAGGCATGGAGTTAAGGAAGGCTGTCGATAACTATGAGGAAGAAGAAGGTGGAGGTGTTGAGGGAAGGGTCGAAGGTCTAAGGTGTGTTACTGCGGCTCAATCTGAGCTCACAACTTCAAAAACTATCGAGGACAAAGAAGCTCTCTCGGTCAAACAAGCCTACGTTTTGACTAGGTACTAAACTATGAATATTCAAAAGTTTGTTTTAGGGAATAAATTGCAGAATAAAAAGCTATTTTAGGGTAAAACAGAAATGTTTAAACCTTTTGTGCCTTTTTTGTGATTTTCTTTGATCTTTTTGGGGAATTTTCTGTAATTTTCCCTTGATCTAACCATATTTTTATAGGATTTTTCATGATTAAATTGGGATTTTTAATGCATTTTCTCGGACATTATTGCATGTTAAGCACTAATTTGAGTTAGGGACATTTGTATTGAATTAAGTGAAATTAGGGGGCAAAATGGTCATTATTTGTTAATTATTCATGCAAATGATTTCTTGGATTCTTGATGCTACATTGTGTTTAATCTTGCATTGTAGGAGTTTAAGAAGAAAACGGAGATTTTTAGAGTCAGAATTAATGTTTTGAGGACTGGGAAAAATTACAAGAAAGGCCCCATCAATTTCTGAAGATTGGAAATCAATGAAGAAAAGGGCCAGAGACAAATTATAGAAAATGACCCAATTGTTTTGGGAAATCTCAGTTCAGCCCCAACAATGTTTTGAGAAATCTCACTTTAGTCCCTCCGAAAACATTTCAGACTTTGCACTTAGGTCCCTGGTCAAAACTTTGCGTTTTGACCAGGAACCCTACCCTTTCTGCAGAAAAGACGCGAGCTGAGGGGAATTGGAGAAAGAAGAGGAAAAACGCGAGAGACGAACGGAGAGCAGCGAGAACCTTCATCGATCCAGACCTCCGACTTTCTCCCTCAACCTTCCTCCTCCTTGGTCGCCGGTGGTCTTCACCTTCCCCACCATCACCGCCGGCGACCACCTTTATCCACCATCATGAAAAAGAGAGAGAAAGCCACTGGAACAAAAAAGGGAAGAAGACGAACCAGAAAAATAGAACGAGGGAGGGTGTACGAATAGAACAGAGACCCTGGACCTTCGTCTTCTTCTTTCCTTCCTTCTTTGGAAGCTATTTGTGAGTCCGACAAGGTTCTACAATTTTCCGGCGACTTTTCCAGATTTCAGCGACTCTTTCTCAGATTCCGGCGAGTGTTCTGATGGTCATGTGTGGCTGATTTCTCTTCTTGGTAGTGGATATTGACTGGAGTTTCAGAGCTAATTTAGGGGAGTATTTTGTTCATTCTATTAGTCCAGATTTATACATTTAGATTGCCTAGCTTTAGGGATTATTGTGTATAAATTCTGGAACTGAAATTAATGTTTATTGTCTTTGTTAGTTTGACAATTGTGATTGGATTGAATTTTGTGGCTTGTTAGATTTATATATATGTATTTCCTTATTGATTCAATGATATTGTGTTGTCTACGTGGTATTGTTAGATAATATGATTGAATTGGATTCATTGAGTGGCGTGGTATCCCATTCATATGAAGAGGAACCAAGTTGCATTAATTTAATCCTAATCACACATTAAGTGGTTTTTAACAATATCCCAAGAGATAGTAGTTAGCTACGGTAGTAGGAGCTACTATTAATTGGGAATATTGGACTCAAGTGGTATCTTGGGGTTTTTCATTTAGACTTAGTGAAAATTTACTCATATATTTAATTTAACTATGATAGTCACTATTCCATTTCCAAGAGCATTCATACTCATTTTCATACTCCATTCCAATTTATAAAGAAAATACCAAAACTAATAGTTTAGCATTTAATTTAATTGCATTCTTATTTTAGTTCATCAATTCAAAAATCCAAAACCGATTTTCCCCTTGTTTTAATTGCATTTGCATGTCATTTAGATTACTTACAATTGACATTTTCCACATTCTCCAATTTTCTTCTTAAAACACCTACAATGCAAGTACAAGATAGCATTAAAAGTTTAAGAAATCATTTGTATGAATAATTAATACATTATGACTATTTTGCCCCTAATTAAACTTAATTCAATAAAAATGTCACTAATTCAAATTAATGTTCCATCATACAATAATGACATATGAATTACATTAAATTTCCCAATTTAATCATGAAAGAACCTCTAAAAATATGGTTCAATCAACTTGCAGTGACGCGAAGACAATTTGAGATGACACAAATTGAGTTTGAAGCAATTGATTTTCATTTCTTTGCTTCTAAAAAGACTAGAAAGAGCAAACCATCCATCCATAATACACGTAAGAAATAGACCAAGACTTGCCTATGTTCAAACAAATAATAGGACAGTTTAAACTCTCTGATGTAGGGATGATCCATATATGTTAATTATTGGCAGTGATTTGCAATTATATATGTGAACAAATGGAAAGTTTCTATAAATTAAGAAATGCTTCCATCAAGAACATATATATATAGCTGTGCCTCTTCATCTATTATATGCAGTTTGGACTTTACCAGACAAAGTTAGTGGGAAAATGAAGTTGAAGGAAATAAAAGTAAGGCCCTCTGAATTAAACATTCTCGCAAAGATCAAAGCAAACTTGAAAAGGTTAGAGCATTTAAGCATGAAGCAGAGCATCTGGACGTACAACACCCACACACCCACACATAAAAGCTAAAATGCTAAGTAACACAGAGTTAACCCCAAAAAAAAAAAAAACAAATTATTTTTATGTAGAATAAAAGCGAAAGAAACAAGGGAAAATTCTAAATAAATACTATTTCAATTTGCAAAACCCCCAGAAGTCTATTGAATTTGTAAGAAGACTGAGAGGTATCAATGACCTATGAGGGATATGCAAATTCGCGTGAAATTACCTTTTTACCCTTAGTTTTAAAAAAATCAAAAAAAAAAAAAATCCTCGCCGGCCGCTGGAGAAAGCTTTGCTCACTTTCTTCTTCAATATAACATAGCAGCCAAATCGGTTTTCCTTTTCCTTTTCTCTTTGCATAATAATATTAATATATGAAAATTTTATACACCAAGCACCTGATCAGTAAATGAAAGATCAAATCTTAATGATTTTATGCCTCCTATCCATCAACGTAAATGTTTTTTCCTTTCCTCTTGTGATGGTGTCTCCTGTTTTCATGATAGTACCTTCACAAGTCCCCTGTTTTGCTCTGTTTTATTATGATACTCCCATGTAGTTTTTGTTACGATATAACCAAACTTGCTTGCAATGTTGAACTTGTGGAATGCTTGTTTAAATTCCGCAGCTTTGTGGAAAGTTTGTTCAAATTCATCAAAATTTCAAATTTCAAATTTTATGTTCTTGTATTTATTCTTGCTTAAGTAAAAGAGTAATTTTTTTCCTCTCTAATTTTTTGAATTCACTCTAGTCTTCTTCAATTAAAAAAATATTTTTTTTATAACAAGAGGGAGAAAACAATTATCGGATATGTCGTTTTTTTTTTTTGGTTGCGTTATCTTCAAAATTATTTCCCGTTTAATTTAATTTCGAGAGCTCCTCCTTTATTTATTTTGTCTTTTCTTTTATTTGTTTTTCCTTCCTTTTATACTTAAAGACTCTATGTAACTTCTACTATTTTCCATAAAACGAGGAGAACGAGGTATTCTCCTGTACATTGGGCCATTGAATTCTACACGGTATTTGTTTAAGAGATTAAATACTACTACCTCCGGTCCTCATTATAGGAACACTTTTATAGTACAATTTATACTACAAAAGTGTTCCTATAATTAGTATCAAAGGGAGTACTTTAATAAGGAGATGTAAATTTACAGGCCTTTGAGGTAAGTGTAGGATGGTAATTTTGGTGAGGTGTTGCTTTGTTTAGGTTTAAAAAGGTTTTTAGACTTCCGAATCAAATTCCAGTAGTTGGAGCATGAGGAAGAATAATCATTGTACTGAGACCTAGAAAATAATTAATGTTTATCTGGAATCCACATTCATTTTTTCCTAAAGTAAAAGGAGACGACAATGTGATTTTGAAATAGCTAATTCAATTAGAATTAGGTCCCAAAACAGTATATAGTTGAAGAAAGAAAATTATTTGAAATAATTTTTTAAAATTAAATATTATCATTTATTATTAGAATGGCATTTTAAGACTTAATTATAATATGAAAAATAGATTAATTTTTTTAATATTGAAATTTGTTGCAAAATCTGCTTGGTGGATCCGTATTCTTGGATAATTCAAGTAATTTGCTTAGTTTTTAGGAAAAACAATAGGGCACAAGCATATTGTCGAACAAATTTTAATATTTATTAAAAGTGAGGTTCGATCTTTTACAAGTACCAGAGCTTGTTTCCGGGTATTCCAAGTCCCCCAAAGCTTGAAAAATTCCAAACACATATGTTTTATGTGAAATTGGTAAATAACTCAGTCAGAATGTGAGATGCACAACATCCAATTTTCAATTGGTACGCAAAAAGTGGGCTTCAAATGTTGGGTACCAATTAGTTCTTCATTTTTGACGCAATTATTGGCAATGTTTTTTTAGGGTAACAAGGTTGAATACTTCCTTAGGGATTGGGAAATTTACTTCCTGGAAATATGTGGCCTAGTGGAACCTAATCTTCCAAAAGAGTGGTCTCTTAGCTTTTATATTTGTTATTGTTTTTCCATCATCTGAAAATTTTCAACGTGGTAGACTTCTCCCTCCTTGATCTCTTAGCTTTCAACAATTTATGTTGCATTTGCAAAACCCTTAATTTGGGTGTCCAACAAGTATTACAAAAGTTACCATTAGTGATAGTGGGTAAAGCAGGTATCACAAGGAATGGTAGAAAAGCACTATAGATATACCTGCTCATCCACCAAAATCATGTCAACCTTCCAAGGAGGATGTGGTGGGGTCTTCTTACGGGAAACAATCTCTGTAAGAACAAGTGTGATAATGAACCATGTGTCCTCCTGGTAATCGATTTTGCAGAAATTTGCATGGCCAATAATGGTCATATTGTACTTTTGAGGGTTCACATGACAATGAAATTGTGCAATATGCAATGTAGATTCCTACAAAGCAAGCTGGAGGGTGTTTGATTGTGGTCACATCTACCAATGAGACCACTTATAAGGAATTGCATGTAGATATAATAATAAAAAATTTGAATTAATTAGTATTAAATGACAAATTATTCAGGGCATTCCGGAGGTGTGATTTGGAGCATGTTACTTAATTACTAAATTTACTCTTTCCTTTATTATTGTATGTCCAAATAATGGATAAGATCTTCCTTATTTTGGTTACCATTTTTGCATTCCCTTATTTATTTGTTCCTTTATTTGATGTTAGGTTATAGTAACATCAGTGACAAAAACTATGGCTAACTTACAAGATGATTCAATATATAAGGAAGAACAGAGTCGAAGAGGAGGAGGAGTTAGACACCCAAATTGATTTAAATGAGTGAATTTTTCGACAGCGATGGTGAGCTACTAGCTAGACTTATTTTTTGAAAATCTTGATGGAGGGATGGAGGCAGAAGTTAATCAATGGTAGAATGATAACCGAGCAGTAGAGAGATACGAGGAATGTAGAGGCACAAAGTGGATGTGAATGGGATGAACAAGTGGAATCTAATTGTGATGATTGTGAGGAGTCAGAAAGTCTAATTGGATTAGATGATGAAGACTGAGAAATAGAAGCGCAATCATCTAATGAGTTTAATAAGAAGACAGATTTTAAAACACCTATATATCAATCTTCAAGTTGGTATATGAAGTTTGCAAACTTTAAAATTTATAGATGGGCATTAAAGCAATACGCCGTTGAGAATGGTATTGAGTTCAAGTATATAAAAAATGAAGCATCTTGAATTAGGGTGAAGTGCAAGCGCAATTGTGGATGGGTTATACATGCATTAAGGACTCACGCTTGAGATGCATTTCAAATTAAGTCATTCCACAACAAGGAGCACAATTGTGGATGGGAAGGAGAGAATAAATGGGTGACTGCAGGTTGGTTGTCAAATAGGTACATTGAACACATTAGAGACCGACCAAATTGGACTGCAACAGCATTTGCAATCAAGTGAGAAGGGATCATAATGATGCAATTTCAAAATTTACTGCATGCATTGGAGGTGCTTGAGGGTCGTGATTCCGAGAAATTTGCCAAAATATATGCTTACTGTGGGGCAATAATGAAATTTAACCCTGAAAGTACAATGATGGTCAAGGCACAAAGCTCTAGATTTAAGCAACTATATGTGTGTCTTGTTGCGTGTAAACAAGGGTTTGTAGCAGCATGTAGGCCAATTATATGTGTAGATGGTTGTTTCTTGAAAGGTAGTTTTGGAGGCCATCTTCTATCTGCAGTTGGAAAAGATGCGAATGATATAATATGTATCCTATAGCATATATATGCTATTGTAGAATCTGAGTGCAAGGATAGTTGGAATTGATTCATGACATTGCTATTTGAGGACATTGGCTCATGCAAAGCTGAAGGGTGGGTTGTGACATGCAAAAGGTATAGTGTTTATATTTATTGTATTTCTATTTTTTACTAGTATATCAATTTATTATTCAATTTTTATAATATACTTAATTAAACTGTAGGGGTTGCAAGATGTGCCAACGGGATGGAATGTGAGCATATATAGGTTTTGTGTTGGGCATTTATATGCTAATTTCAAGCTCAGACATAAGGGGAATAATTTGAAACATGAGCTTTGAAATGCATGCAGGGAAAAAACAAAACAAGAATTCAACCATAACATGAAACGACTAAAGGAGCTTGACCCTATTGCTGCTAACTGGTTGGATAAGTATGACCCTAGACTTTGGGGTAAGCATGCATTCTCAATAAATGCTAAGTGTGAGACATTGTACAAAACAACATTGGAGGGACGTTCAACTCTTTTATATTAATTGGTTGTAAGAGATAAGCCAATTATCACAATGTGTGAAATAATTGGAAGGATGCTAATGAAGAGGATAGTTGCAAAGAGAGAGGGCATAGTGAAATCTCAAAATGTAATATGCCATAGAATCATCGATAAGCTTCAAAGAGTAAAGAATGACTCCAAGAATTATATATGCCACACTACAGGTGATGGGAGATTTGAGCTGCAGAGTCCATGGAAGAGGGACGTGGTAGATCTTAAGATGATGACTTGTACATGTATGGATTGGGATTTGACTGGTATCCCTTGTGGACATGTTGTCACTGCAATTTATCAAATCAGAGGGCACCCGAAAACTATGTTTATGCATATTATAGTAAACATTCACTCATAAGAGCTTATGCCTTAGTAATAGGTGCAGTGCTAAGTGAAGAACATTGGTCCCAATCTACAATGCGGGACCACCAGAGTATAACAGGCCACCTGGTAGGCCCAAAAAGGCAAGGAAGAAGGCTCTGGATGAGCAACAAAACCCATCAAACAAAAGTACAAAGGGGGCTACCACGAAGTGCGGGAAAATGGGTCACAATGCGTGGGGTTGTATGGCTCCTCCTAATCCAAACAAAAAGGTGTATAAGAAGAAGGAGGAGGAGGAGGAGAACATTGCACCAAGCCAAACAGACCAGGCACTTGTATATTCCTTAATTATAAAATTTAATTCCCTCCACACATATACTAAGTAAAATAATAACTCTTCTTTTTAATGTTAAGAAAAATAAATCCTTAAGGGGTTAAATTTAATGTTTAAAATGTTGAGAGGGTTATATGCAACTAGAATAAAGTTCGGAGGGTTTTTATACAACTATAAACTTAATAGGATGCCACATAGGATGTGATGATGTGTCTTATATTAATCTAACATAGAAAATTCAGTCAAAAAGATAAGGGTTAAGGTGAAAAAATAGACATGTGCTTTTTTCCGAGGAGCGCCCAGTAGCAAATGTTTTTTTTAGGTGCAAAAGTAACTATGTGGTTACAAATTAGATGCAAAAATAGCGTTTGACTGTTAAGTTTGACTTTTGACCGTTAAGTTTAACTTTTTTTGCTGACTGGATAATGACGTGGCATTTCAAAGGTGCAAAAATAATTTTAGGATCTTGAAAAAATATTTCAGGTATTGATCGGTACTAAAAGGATACTGAAAAAAATATTTCAGGGTACTGACTGGTACTAAAAAGTATTTTCAGGATACTGATTGGTACAAAAAAAATATTTCATAATTTTGAAAAATTATTTTAGGATCTTGAAAAAATATTTCAGGTATTGACCGATACTAAAAGGATACTGAAAAAATATTTGAAATGCCACGTCATCGTCCAGTCAGCAAAAAAAGTCAAACTTAACGATCAAAAGTCAAACTTAACGGTCAAACGCTATTTTTGCACCTAATTTGTAACCACATAGTTACTTTTGCACCTGAAAAAAGCATTTGCTACTGGGTGCTCCTCGGAGAAAAGCACATATCTATTTTTGCACCTTAACCCAAAAGATAATGGTGTGTTAATGGTAGGGATCCAAATTATTTTAAAAAAAAAAAAAAATCAAAGTTCTAAGGGTTATATTTAAACTTCAAAATGTTGCCTCAAAGTTTAAAGGAGGTTTTGTATAATTTAGCGAATTAATAATTGTCCATTGTGGTGGGGTATGGAGGCTGTGAAACGACATGTGGAATTCTAGACGGGTGATAAAAAATCTGGAGGAACAAGGGATATTTATGAAGATAATGATTGATGAAGACCCGGGAACAACTGACCTGAATGCTAGCTCACATAATGACAATTTAATTAAAATCCAGTTTCAAGGGTTTCAATTAAAATGAAAATGTCAAGGTAACACTAGAGCAATATGGTTCAAAAACCGGATCTAAAAGTTCTGTAGGCTGCTCCGGTTAACTTGGGTATTAAATTAAAATGATATATTTTTAAATATATATGTTATTTTAAATGAAAATGAAAATAAATAAATATGAATGTTACATAATAAATATGCCATAGTCTTCTGATCATATCTATATAAATGTGTAAATAGTTTTTGCCTCTCCCAATAAGTGATGAAGTGTGATTCATAGGATTCAAATTTGTATTCACCATTTAACGGGATGAGATTACTTACCGCTTTAACCAACAATTTGTTGGCTATCCTTTATTTGTTATTATGTAGATTAAATAAGGATTAAGCTGGAAAGTTGCTAAATTTTTATGTAGATGTAATAATATTTAAGAATTTTCTTGGTTCAAAATACATTAAAAGTGACTGATAATTGGAAATGAAAAATAGACCACAAATTTTTTTAAGACATCAGAGTAATATTTAAAAAATATTTAAAGGTACTGATTAATACTAATTTTTTTAAAAGTGACTTACAAATATTTAAACAAATAAAAATGTAGTGTCCCAATAACAAGTCTGTAGTCCCATCATCCCTACCTTTATCCGAAGAAATTCTTATTAGATGCAATTAGGGCACCACATTATTTAAGCAGTATCCAATTAAAATGTGCCAAATACAAATATGATTTAGAGATGATAAGGGGTAACGAGAAAAAGATTATAAGAGAAACCGAACACCCAATTCTACACATTGTTTAAACATTTTTTGGTTTTCATGAGAATTCAAACTCTCTTCTCTTTCTCTTTTCTTGTTGGTTTGTGGGTAGCATATGAGATGTGGTTTCCATGTGCAGTAGGTCCATGCAAGGCTAAATACTTGACAACTATATATGGCCAGTGGTTTGCCTGTGTGTTGTAGGTCTGACCTGAAATGCGCCCACTCAGGGCACGCAGAGTTTTGTCCTTTTTGGCAATAATACACATTTGATCCTCTAACTTTATGCAGGGTTTTAGTTTTGTCCTTTATTTATCTATTTTTAGGCATTTAACCTTAAAATGGTTTGTTCAAATGATTATTTCTTGATACAATGGTTGTTATTTTCAAAATTAAACTTAATAGGGCAACGCAGGCCTCATTAATTTTTTTTCCCAGTTATGTTTCTCTGCTCTCAAATGTGAAACAGATAATTATTTTTAATCTCGACGAGTCCTAAACACTAAAACTTGTTGCCTTCTTATTATTAGATTATTCACCTACTCACCGTTCCATTATTCCATAAATCCGATTCAAATAGTGTATAAGTCTAATTGGACTCTTTAAAAATCATACCAAACATGCACAATAGTCTTATCATCTTCTCCACTAACTCTCTCCCTCCTTCAATTTCTGCGTTTCTTTTCCTAACGATCTCGCTTTACTTTCTCTCTCGCCTTTCACCAGCTCTATAACATGAACTTACCATTTTTTCACTTTCCATTGTCTTTTCATCTGGCTGATTTTATTAAATGCCTTTTATCATCACTTTCTTTCTCCCCTCAGTATTTCTTAATTTATTTTTTAACATATTTAAATATAAATATATTTTTTCAAATGTTTTTACATAAATATATTTTGATAACATTTATTTGTACACAATTTTGTTATAAATTGTAATAGCATGACATAGAATAAATGATTATGTAAAAATATTATTGCTACTCATTTTATTTAATTTGAACAACAATATAAAAAATTTAAGGGAAAATAAAAGAAAAATAATTTTAAAATTGTAAAATTCTAAATCACATATTACTTAAAAAATAAGTTGTTAACTACTTATCAAATTTTGTCATTTTTTAAATAATTTTTGGTAATAAACCTATATATAACATAATATTTTTTAATTTCAAAGTTGTTTTTGACGTAATTTACCAAAAATTTAAAGTCCACAAACTACAAACAAAGCTTCAAGACGAGAAGAGCCACATGTGTGGGCAAAGAGTCGAAATTTTGAGCTCAATGGATGTAAAGGACAATATTGGCTGTAAATAATAAAGCCTCCTACTTTTTCACCCGAAAAATAATACTTTCTCTAGTCCTAATTATAGGACATATTTAACCGATTTTGAAGAGATTAAGGAAATGAGTTACATTAATTAATTTTTCTCATTTTCCTAAAATGCCCTTATATAAATTTAAAATGACATAAGTAAAAGTGAATCAACAACCCCCTACCACATACTTCTCTGACCTAAAATTTTTCTTCCTACACGCTTTCTAATTCAAATATTAGTATTGTTATATATGTGTTTGTACATATAGATATGTATACATACATACATACACACATATTACATATATGTGTGTGTATGTACACATATATCTACACACATATACACATATATGTATAAACACCAAGGTTCTCAAACCCGGACCGGTAACTGAACCGGTCGGGGTACTGGGTTAAGGGTTAGTGGGTCAGACCGGAGTCAGCTCGGAGTCAACCCGGGTTAGACCAGTGAGGTATAAAAAAATTGGAAGTTACTTAAAGTGTAGGGCAACTTTATTGACTTTAACTACTTTTATTGGTTTGTGAAATTTGTTAGTTGATGTCTTATAATAAGGACCAGAGGGAGTACTATATATCATTTTAATACTTTAGATCAGTAGTAAAATAATTATATACTTCAATACTTGTGACATATTCAAATCAGATTGCCTTTAAAAATAAAATTAAAAATTAAAAAAATTAAAAAAAAATACTGGAACCGGGTTGACCCTGTAACCCGGCCGGTTTACACCGGTTTCACCGGGTCAGACCGGTTTTGCACCAAACCGGACCGGTTTCACGGCCGGTTGGCCGGTTCCCGGTCTGAACCGGCCGGTCTGGTCCGGTTTCACAAACCATGATAAACACACACACATATGTGTGTGTCTATGTCTATATATATTTCATATTTGTGTATAGACACACATATATACGTACACATATATCTACACACATATACACATATATGTATAAACACACACACATGTGTGTATGTCTATATATATTTCATATTTGCTTATAGGCACACATATATACATACATATAGACACAGACACACATATACAGTGTGTCTATATATCTATATAATGATAAATTAACGTCAACTGATTGATAAATTAAAATCCAACAATTTAAGAGTTTCAATGATTGGAAGAGTTTACACACCTATATATATAGTCATCAAAAACTAAAGACACTTGAAAGAATAAAATAATGATATTTAAAAAAAAAAAAAACCGATAAAAAATAAAATATTTTCTTATAATTAAGACTAAAATTATCTTTTTTACTTTTTTCACCAATGCTCCAAGCCTCCAACATGTCGTATCTATCTAATAATTGCATGCATAAGTATAAAGGTAAGAATTAAGGCACGTGGCACCGTACGCAAACCGCGTCTGCCACTGTGCTTTGTCCGTATGATGTGACTAAACTGACACGCTTGCGTCACTTCCTTTGCTTTGACAATACTACGAGCATAATTATTTAACAAACTTTTTAAATTTAGTTAAATTAGATAATTATACCTCATATTAAAGAGAAGAGGGTGAGTGGACTTGGTGTTTGGGTAACACTCAAATCATAGTTTTAGAAACATTTTTCTATAAGTTAAGATAAAACTCTTCTGACATACTTTTCTTATAAATCGTAAAAATTATTCTCTAAATATCAATCCAAAGACATTGATTATTACTCCAAAGATGAAAGAGTACGTTGGGTGTTAATTGGATGCTTTGTTTATTATATGTGATGATTTAGTTGAATACGTGGCCTTCTAAATTTGCTCGACGGGGCAGGTTTGGTTTGTCTCTTTAACTTTTTTTTGATATAAGTCTCTTTAACTTTTGCCTTCCGCGCTACGATAGAACTACGCAATTTTAATGCTTTGTAGTTTGTAGTAATAGGCAGTCTTATTGAGCTGGGGAGTGAGGAGGACGGACACAAAAATAGAAGGGAAAAAAAAACGAACCGAAAGATTTATGTTTTCAGGGCAAGAAAACTTATATTTAACGAGTTAAGATCCCTCGGCTACACTGAAATATTCCGCACCCTATTTTTTTATTTCCATTTAGTACCTTAAATTATTTTTATAGTAGCATCTCATATTGTAAAGTATTTTTCTTGTGTTGACGAATTACCATAATATATTTTTCTAATAGTATTTAGTATCTTAAATTATTAAATTAAAAGAAATATGATAGAAAAAGAATTTTAAAATTACAACTAAATCACGTATATTTTAAAAAATGAGTTATGAATTATTTATCAAGTTTATCATTTAAATTATTTTAGTATTTTCTAATTTTAAAATTGTTTTTGACATAATTTTCTAAAAATTTAAAGTCATGGAACAAAGTGCAAACAAAAAGGACAGGACAGTATGGGCAAGGGGTGCAAATTTTGACCACAATGAATGTTAAGGACAGTACGGTCTGTAAATAATGAATACTCCTTTGACAAAAAAAAAAAAAAAAGTAAATAATGAATACTCTTCCTTTTTCACCAGAAAAATAATACTCCTATTGTCCTTTTTTTTTCTTCTTTTTACCAATAATGCCCCCAACAATCGTACCTAAATAATTGCATGCAGATGGATAAAGGTGACAATGAAAGCCTGTGGCACCGGTAGAGCCGGGAAATCAGGCTAAGTCTATCGGGCCGGCCCATTTAAGCCCTGGTCTTGTAGGGCCGCAAAAAAAATGCTTGAAATTTGAAATTGGCCTCAGAGGCCTAAGATCGGACCGGCCCTGCAGAGCCTCGGGCCGGCCCATTAGGCCCGTTTAATTGTAGCATTTTTAAAAAAAAAAAATTAATTACCTAGACTTTCACTTAATGAATGTGTTTATTTGTAATTATTTAGATTTTTTAGTTTAAACTATAACCCTTTTTTATGTTTATTATTATTCTGTATTAAAACACATAATTAGTTATTATAAATTTAAAAGAATGGATGTTTTCATATTAAATAAACACATACTTTGGTATTACAATATTATATAAGTAATAAATTATAAATATATTTTGTGTAAAATATGTATAATTATTTTTACCTGTCAGTAAAATCATGTCTGAACCGAAGGAATCTGCAGACACACAAATTACGAGAGGGAAAGGCATTTTTTCGTGGGCATACAAAAAGCAATTCCTTTGTTTAATATTTTTTGAAAAAAAAAGGAAAAAACATATTCTTTGTGTTTATTTGTTTTTTATTACGAATTAATAAATGTGTTTATTTGTTGAATGATTTATATTGTTTAGATATTAATGCTGATAACATTTATTTGATAGATTAGAACTTTAATGGTTGCAATTTACTAATTATATTTCTTTGCAAAAAATCGAAGGAAAAATAGTTAAAATTTGGAATAGTAATTTTCAGGCACTGTAGGGCCGGCCCTGGCCCTGGTACTATCAGGCCGGGCTTTGAAAAACAGATGTTTTCCTTACTCCAGGCCCTGTAGGGCCGGCCCTGATTCCCAGCTCTAGGCACCGGTCGCAAAACACGTCTGCCACTCTACCTTGTCAGCACGATGTGACTAAACTAACACGCATCGATAACTTCTTTTACTTGGGTTTGCTTTAGCTACTTTTCCCTTATGTGCTTGTTATGTGTTTTTCCCTCTAATTAAAGGGATTAGACATTTTTTATATTTTTTAAAATTTTTTATAGATTCTATTTATTTAGATTAGACTATATATTGCATCGTGAAACTTTTTTTGCACCCAGTATCTCAAATTAATTAATTTCCAGTTCTGCATTCAGAAATATTTTTCCTGTAACTCCAGTATCCTGGAAATTAATTAATTTGAGATACTGAATGCAAAAAAAGTTTCACGATGCAACATAGAATCTAATCTAAATAAATAGAATCTATAAAAATTTAGGAAAAAAAAAATGTCTAATCCCTCTAATTAGAGGGAAAAGCACATAACAAGCACATAAGGAAAAAGTACCTAATGTGACTCCGTTTGCCTTGTCTCCTCTACTTTTACTATCCGTTGCTGTAAAACTAGGCCGTTTTAATGCTTTGTAGTAATTGAAATTACATTGAGATATTGAGGGAGTGGGGGGCGCGGGCATAAAATAGCTATTTTATTGTCTTTTTGCATTTAGCTTCTTAAATTATTTTTGTTTCAAGGGCAATAAAACATATACTCCATATTTAAAGGGCAATAAAAGGGAGTATTTTATAGAAAAAAAAACGGAAAGATTTATGTTTTCACAGCAATAAAACATATATTTAAAGGGTTAAGATCCCTCCACTACACTGTCGGCACCCTATTTTATTGTCTTTTTGCATTTAGCTCCCTAAATTATTCTTGTAGTAACACCCCATATTGTAAAGTAATTTTGTGTGTGTGCATAGCACCATAATATATTTTTCTGGTAGTATATAGTATCTTAATTTGTTTTTTATATATTCAATATTTTAAAATACTTTTGAGTAACACCCATTTTCTTAGAGTAATTTTTTTTGTTTATTCAGAATCATAAATTTTATTTTCCATTTGCACTCCTAAATTATTATTTTTTGTTTAATTTTTAAGGGGAAAATTGAACGGAAAAACTTCTAGTATAATGGATGCCACTAAAAAATACTTTAAAATACTGAATTCACAAAAAAATTAAGATACTAAGTGTTACAAGAAGAATACATTATAGTGCAATATAATATACACATAAAATTACTTTAGGATGCTACTACCAAAATAATTTAAGGCGCTAAATGCAAACAACTTTAAGTTACCGAATGCCATGAGAAAAATATTTCAGGATGATGTAGGTATCTTTACCTCCTAAATATATGTCTTATTAATTATTATATTACTCCATCTTGAAACAACCTCCTATAATTACCGTATAATTAATCATTTCAAACAACTTAATAAAGTATTAACTTTTGGTATTTCCAAATCACGTATTTCCTAAAAAATGGGTCATGAATTACTTATCAAATTTTATTATTTTCTTATCAACTTTTGATAATAAACATGATTTAGCCATTTTTTAATTTTAAAGTTGTTTGTCACGTAATTTTCCAAAAATTTAAAGTGATTGGACAAACTACCAACAAAGCTTGAAGACGAAAAGAATGGGTCAGGTTTCTCTCATCATCTTTTTAACATAAACCCTGATAATCTTTAAATCATATTAGTCCAATCAGTCTAAAATGTCATAATACTTTTCTCTTCTTTTTCCAATCAACAACCCAGATGGGCTCATAAAAATAATGAGAAACAAAGATAATGAAAGGATCTCCTTCCCAAAAAGAACCACATGTACAGGGGATCCGACTTCCCTCCACTATTCTTAGGGTCGCTACCCTCCTTTTCTTAAAATTGTGTCACTTTGGCACAAAACAATACCAACTAGTGCTCTTTTTTCTTTTTTAATAAATATTTCAGGGTATTAACAGGTACTAAAAAAAGTATTTCAGAATACTAGCTGGTATTGAAAAAATAATTCATAATCTTGAAAAATTATTTTAGGATTTTGAAAAAATATCTTGAAGTATATTTTTAATATCATTCAGTAACCTGAAATATTTTTTCAAGTAAAATAATTTTTGAAGATTATGAAGTAATTTTTCAGTACCAATCAATATATTAGAATAGGTTTTTAAGATCATAATAAAGAGAATTGTTAGTTGGTGTCCCATTTTTGTTATATTTGGACTATTAAAGAAAAGCAAGAGAGTCACTTGTTGTACAGAGGAATCTTATTTGAGTTATCTTCCAAACAAACATGATGAAGATGCAGTTCCTGCATTCTCAATTTTATATTTCCCTCGGCCACTGCCTTCATCGTCATCTTCATATTGAAGTATGATTTTTAAACATTATGAACTAATTATTATGTTCTTATAATGCCATTTTGAGTTCATTTAAGTGAGTACACAGTACACACAGATATTCTAGCAATATGTGGTATTTAATCTGAAACCTATAATTTCAAAGTGTCAAAAAAGGATTTTTCATATTTGAACACATCGAAATAAATGTTAAACAAATGAAGCTACAATAATATGAAAGAGGTAGGAAAGAAAAAGATGCCCTGTCACATGAAATATTTTATAACTATAAATATATCAAAATAAAAACAAACATTCTCTCTCATTGCAAATCATTGGATCACTCATGTTATCTTACGATTCCACATTATATGTAAAAATTGGAAACTAATTAATTTGAGATATTGATACAAAAAACATATCAGAAAACAACATATCATTTAAATATAAATAAATACAATATATAAAAAAATGCTTATACTTGTAATAAGAAGTATAAACATATAAGAAACACATAATTATGTGTCCATAATGTGGATTCGTTATGTTACATAAACAACTCAATAAATTTGACAAAAGATTACTCACACACACATCTCGACACATACAAAGTGGGAAATAAACCTAACACTTGACCTAATGTTTCAAGTTTCAATCTCTTAAATAAAGAAAATGATTTTTTAGAGAAAAATAAAAGAGAAATATTGTGTTCATTTTCAATAATATAAAATTTATTAACAAATCATATTATTAAGCAAATAAAGAATAATATGAACACTTCATATTTCATACAAAAATGAACCTCATAGTTTAGTACGTACTTGAGGTCATGAACTCATTATTAAAAGACTTGATGATTTATTTGGAATAACGAAAATAAAACAGAAATATTAGTGAGAAGAGAAAGATGAGACAATATGATGGGCATTATAGGAAAATCAAATGTTCTCCGCCTGCCCCAAGTGGCCCACGGTCCTCTCCTACCCTTCTCTTCTTTATCTTGGTTTTTTTTTTTTTTGATCAAGCTCTTCTTTATCTTGATCATTATGATATTTAAAAGGTGTTTTAGAAATATCAATTTACATTTTTTATTAATAAAATCTTAATTTAATTAATTTTTTAACATTTATAAATTAATTATTGAGTTGTATATCATGAAAATTTCACTGGCAAAAAAAACATCATGAAATTTTTTATAATTAAAATCCATTTAACGCTTGTTTAAAATAGTCATTGTTACCTTTAAAATCAACTTTTAAATTGTAATTTACGGTATATGAATTAAATATATATATAAAAAAAAATTGATCTTAACTTAGATAAATAAGTATTTTTAAGACCAACAAAAAGTAATCCAAACATACTGTGATCTTCTCTCGATAAAATGCTCTTCTTTTGGTCGTCCACACCACGTACCATGCAATTATTTTATTTGGAGGATATAGCCTTATCATCTGCTCTACCAACTCTCTCACTCCTTCAGTCCTTCATCTTCTTTGTTTCATTGCCCGCTCTTCACTAGATACGGGTGGAGTTCATATTATGTGCCCATAATTATGTGTTTCTTAGGTGTTTATATATCTAATTAGAGATATGAACAATTTTTTTTTTTTTTACTTTTTATAAATTTTTATATATTATATTTATTTATATTTAAATTATATGCTGTTTTTTTGGAATTTTCTTACACCCAGTATCTCAAATTAATTAATTTCCATAATACTGGTGTTACCGACAAATGCAGAACTGAAAACTAATTAATGGTCAACGTTAGGTTTTTAACGAAAAAGGACAACATTGCTACGCTTTTAGACTTCCGAGGTAATATTGAATCTAAAAATACTTTCAGAACAATATTGCTATTGGACGTATAGTTCACGGGCGGATTTGCTACTTAACCCACATGAACTTTCCTTTTTTTCACTTTCTATTTTCTTTTCATGTGGCTGATTTTATTAAATGATTATGTAAAAATATTATTGTTACTCATTTTCTTTTATTTATATTTACAGAATTTTGTCAACAAAAATATAAAAAATTTAAAGAAAAATGCTAGAAAAAGAATTTTGAAATTGTAAAATTTTACACTATGTATTTCTTAAAAAATGAGTTGTAATTACTTATTAAGTTTTATCATTCTTTTACCAACTTGATTTAATATTTTATAATCTTAAAGTTGTTTTTGACATAATTGTCCAAGAATTTAAAGTCATGACTCATGAGAGAAGCTACAAACAAAGGGCCTGTTTGACATAGCTTTAAAAGTTAAAATAAGTTCATTAAAAGTCCATTAAAAGGAAAAACAAGAAATATTGCTGTTTGGTATGACTTTAAAGTTTAATGGGCTTTAGGATTTGAAGTAGGTTTTTTGATGAAGCTACCTTTGCTAGCTTATTATCCCATTAAAAGCCAGCCCATTTTTTTCGGACCATTTTACCCCCAAAAGAAAAGGCATATGCCTTCTCTCTCCTCTCCTCTCATCTTCAATAATTGCGTGGCCTGCCTCATCTGCCTCATCTGTTCAGCAATTACTCCCTCCTGTCCTCATAATATTCAATTAGCGTTGTTTGTCTAAATGGGAATTAGCGTCGTGCATTCAGTTTTAATCGGTGTTAGTTTTATTTTGTTTGACAGGTTTATGCATTGACGTCTTTCTTGTTCCTCGTTCTACCTGAGAGTTCAATCTTTCAATTCCATTCGTGTTATCTTGCTCACATTTAATATGAATATCGTGTTATATTGTTTATTCATGTTTCGCGTTTTATATATATTTGCTTCTCGGTCTAAGGCGTATGGAAAATATAGGTATAAAGGTATGAAGTTTGCCAGAGAAATGCAAGTAATATTCAAAGATGTTCTGAGATATTCCCAAAATGATGTGGAATTTGTTCAAGCTGAGGAAGGAAATATGGGTGATGAAGATAATAATGATGATCCAGTTGATGAAGCATCCTCATCAATATCTTCAACACGAATGAATCGCCTTCGTGATCAAATCAGAAACCAACTTGTAGGGGATAGGTTTATTTATGTACAATAATTGTGTTATAAATTTTTTAATGGTAATGTTACTATTTTATTTGGAAAATTTATATTTATTTTTATTTTTTATTCCAAATTATCACATTTTGTACAACATATTATATATATATATATATATGAATTTGATTCATGCCATTTTCTGTCATTTTCCATCTAATCCATCTTTTTAAAAGCTATGCCAAACAAGTGTCCATTAGAAACAAAAGTCACTTCTATCACTGCTATCCCAAATACAAACGACATTAAAAAAAGTCCATCAGAAAATAAATCCATTAAGAAAAGTCTATCAGTAACAAAAACTACTTCTACCAAAGCTATCCCAAACGGCCCAAGCTTGAAGACGACAAGAACCACATACATGGGCAAGTAGGGGAAAGTTAAAACTCAATGATGCAAAGGACAGTACAGGCTGGAAATAATAAATACTCGTACTTTTTCAACAGAAAAATAATACTCTTATTATCTTTTTCTTCTTTCCCCAATAATTCCAACAGTCGTACCTATTACGCACATGTATAAAGGTGAAAATTAAAGCCTTCGGCACCGTACGCAACACGCGTCTGCCAATTTTCTTTGTCAGATGATGTGACTAAACTGACCCGCATCAATAAGTTCCTCGGGTTTGACTTGTCTCGTCTACTTTTACTACCCGCTCCTGTACTAAAACTAAGCCGTCTTCATGCTTTGTAATTTGAATTACATTGAGCCATTGAGAAGAGCAAGGGGCACCGGCACAAAAATATTAAAAAAAAATACGAAAGGAAAGATTTTTATGTTTTCAGGGCAATGAAACATAAATTTAACTGGTTAAGATCCCTCCACGACACTGAAATATTCGGCATCGTTTTTTCTCTCATATAAGTTATAACACCTTAAATTATTTTTGTAGTAGCATCTTATATTGTAAAGTACTTCTTCTGGTCCTACTTAGAAGATAATATTTGAGGGTTGGTTTTGATCCTAATTATATGACAATTTTCTAATTTTTGTCAATTTTTTCCTAAAATACCCCTATTTTATGCTCAAGTGTGTTTGATTTTTAATAAGTATAATAAACATATGTATGTATGTATATGTGTGTCTATATATACGTGTTTTATATATGTTTGTATGTATATATATGTGTGTGTGTATGCGTCTGTGTGTATATGTATGTATGTGTGTGTATCCAGACACAAACACACACAGACACATATAAACATATATCTATATATTTGTGTGTGTAGATATATGGGTGTGTGTGTATATATATATATATATATAAATAAAATAAGACCATTATTTTAATTAGAAAGCGTGTGAAAAGGAAAATTTGTTGGAGATATATGTGACAGGCTTGTTGATTTACTTTTATTTATGTCATTTTAAATTTATATAAGGCTATTTTAGGAAAATGAGTAAAATTAACAAATTTAATTACTCTCTTTAATCTTCCCAACATCGGTTAAATATGTTCTATAATGAGGAAGGAAGTAATTCTTTGTGTGTACATATCACCATAATATAATTTCCTGAGAGTACTTAGTACCTAATTTTTTTTTTTGTGCATTTAAATTTTAAAATATTTTGAGTAGCACCCATTATTTTAGAGTCTTTTTTTTTTTTGTTTATCCTGAATCCTAATTTTTTTCCTGTAGCACTCCTAAATCAATTTTTTTGTTCAGTTTTTTAGGGGAAAAAAACGGAAAAACTTCTATAATAATAGACGCTACTATAAAATACTGAATGCACACAAATTTAAGATACCAAATGCTACAAGAAAAATACAATATCGTGCAACACACATAAACTTTCGGTTTTAGACTTCCGAGGCAACATTGAATCTAAAAGAATTTCCAAAACAATATTATTCTTAGGCGTATAGTTTAGAGGCGGATTTGCTATTTAACCCACATGAACTTTCCTTTTTTTAACTTTCTATTTTCTTTTCATGTGGCTGATTTTATTAAATGACTTTTGTCACCACTTACTTTCTCATCACCTCCGTATTTTTTTTTTAGTTTATTTTTTAACGTAAAAATATTTTGATAACATTTACTTGTACACAATTTTGTTATAAAATATAATAGCATGACATATAATAAATGATAATGTAAAAATATTATTGTTAATCATTTTCTTTTATTTATATTTACATAATTTTGTCAACAATAATATAAAAAATTTAACGAAAAATGTCAAAAAAAAAAAAAAAGAATTTTGAAATTGTAAAATTTTACATTATGTATTTCTTAAAAAATGAGTTGTAATTACTTATCAAGTTTTATCATTGTTTTATCAACTTTTGTTAACAACTAAATTTAATATTTTATAATTTTAAAGTTGTTTTGGACATAATTTTCCAAGAATTTAAAGGCATGAGACAAGCTACAAACAAAGCTTGAAGACGAGAAGGACCACATGTATGGGCAAGTAGGGGAAGGTTTAACCTCAATGGATGCAAAGGACAATACGGACTGTAAATAATAAATAATCCTACTTTTTCACCCGAAAGATAATGGGTAAAGGGGCAAAATATACATATGCTTTACCCTAAGGAGCGCCCAACACCATATGCTTTTTTTGGGAGCAAAAGTCAAATCTGGACGACGTTGACCGTGAAATAGGATGGTTTGACCGTGAAATGGGATGGTGGGGCCCGTGTCTCCATCATCTCCAGCTTCCCCTTCCTACTCTCCATCCCCATCTTCAGCGTCATCATCTCCCTCTGGTGCCGGAAGCACCAAGACGACACCTCATCGCCCACTCCGTCAAAAGTATAGTTCACCAGAATAGTTTTCCGGCCATTCAGTTTTTTCCTGCGAGCTTAAGCATGTGTCAGCGTTCTGAAACAGCAAGGAGAACCTCACCTGGGATTCTTCTCGTGAGAAGCGTTAGAGGCAAGGATTGGCGCCTTAAAACCTACAGATATATTGTTCTGATAATCACATTCATAGCATATGCTTGCTATCATGCTTCCAGAAAACCTCTTGGCATAGTCAAGAGCGTATTGCATCCTCACCCAAATCCTAAGCTCACCCACAGCCCTAAGTTGATCGGCGACGGATGGGCCCCATTTGAAGGACCCGATGGCACTTCGAAGTTGGGGGAGATTGATGTTGCGTTTCTGGCTTGTTACTCCTTGGGAATGTACGTTGCCGGCCATTTAGGAGAGACGCTAGACCTTCGATTATTCCTAACCAAGGGGATGATTGGGAGTGGAATTTTTGTTGGGATCTTTGGGATGGGGTATTTTTGGAATATTCATTCTTTCTGGTTCTATCTCGTTATGCAAATGATCGCAGGGTTGTTTCAGGCTACAGGTTGGCCTTGTGTTGTTGCTGTGGTCGAAAACTGGTTTGGGAAAAGGAAAAGGGGATTGATAATGGGTGTTTGGAATGCTCATACTTCTGTTGGTAACATAGGTGGCTCGCTTCTCGCTGCTAGTGTTTTGGACTTAGGGTGGGGTTGGTCTTTCATTCTTCGAGCTACTTTGATGGTATTTGGAGGTTTGATTGTTTACATGTTCTTGCCTGCTTATCCAGAGGACGTGCATTATGATGAAGAGGCTCGACCTCAGAGTACCAAAGTTATGATTGCATCAGAACGGGAGGCAGATTTGGCTTCTATGGAAGGCTCAGTGAGTAGAAAGAGTGTTGGGATTATTGAAGCTTGTATGATCCCTAGAGTAATAACCTTTGCACTCTGCCTTTTCTTCGCCAAACTTGTTGCCTATACGTTTCTATATTGGTTGCCATAATACTTAAGTCGGATAGGTGAACATGAATCTACTTTCGTTTTAGATGTAACTTATGGTTTTCAATTGGTTTTTCTCTTTCTGGATCAGACTGCGCGATTGTTGATAGTTGGAGAACAGCAGAGGGAGATGATGACGCTGAAGATGGGGATGGAGAATCAGGAAGGGGAAGCTGGAGATGATGGAGACGCGGGCCCCACCATCCTATTTCACGGTCAAACCATCCTATTTCACGGTCAACGTCGTCCAGATGTGACTTTTGCTCCTAAATTCTAACCACATATGCATTTTTGCTCCTAAAAAAGCATATGGTGCTGGGCGCTCCCTAGGGTAAAGCATATATGTATTTTTGCCCCTTTCCCCAAAGATAATACTCCTATTGTCTTTTTTTTTCTCTTTTTCCCCAATAATGCTCCAACAGTCGTAGTACCAACATGTAAAACGCGTATAGAGGTTAAAATTAAGGGAAAATCATTTTCAGGGCCCTTTTAAGGTTGACAATCCCAAAAAAGGCCCAAAGATTCTGATAATCCCAAAAAAGGCCCCAGGGCCTTTTCTGGGATTTTCAGAATCTTGGGTGAGTTGGCAACATGGCTGATATAGTTGTTAACGTGGTACTGATATAGTTGTCAACATGGCTGATATAGTTGTTAGTAAAGTGTTGTTAACGGGGCTGATTTAGTTGTTAAAACCTACCCATTAACAACTATATCAGCCCATTGACAACTCACCAAAAATTCTGAAAATCCCAGAAAAGGCCCTGGGGCCTTTTCTGGGATTGTCAGAATTTTGGGGCCTTTTTTGGGATTGTCAGTCCTAAAAGGGCCCTGAAATGGATTTTCCCTAAAATTAAAGCATGCGGCACCATACGCAAAACGCATCTGCCACTTTGCTTTGTCAGCATAATGTGACTAAACTGACCCACATCAATTACTTCCTTTTCTCGGATTTGGCTTGTCTCTGTTGGAAATTAAGGCGATCTAATCATGCTAATTAACTAAATGAGCAATTAGATCAATGCGGAATGAAGAAATTATGAACCAAAATACCTCCAGCCATTGATTCGATCTCAATAGAAGAAGCCTATAGTCCTTCCGAGTTCTTCCTGGTAGAAGAAGCCTACGGTCCTTCTGATTCCTTCTCGATAGAAGAAGCCTACGGTCCTTTTGAGTCCTTCTCGGTCGAAGAAGCCTATGGTCCTTCTAAGTCCTCATCACTCTCTCTCTTTAGATGGTGTAAACTTTAGTCGTACGTTTGTTGTAGTCGTTTTTTGAGAGAGCGGACTTAGGGGACCATATATAGAAAAGCACGGACTAATTAATCCCACTTCTTCCCATCAAAGGAGTGGTAGTCATTTGTGCTAAGATAATGGGTTAGTTGAGATAATAGTGGGTTAGTGGATCTGAACGTGGACCACTCAATGAATTTTATTAATTAGATAAAATATATAAAACATATTATCTAATTATTAATTAATAAAATTCTAACATTCTCCCACTTGGTCCACACACTTCATCATACAACACAAAGAAAGACAAAATGCATGGATCATAGCGATAGGTCCTCTTAAAGCGAGTATTATCTTCCATGTATCACAGTGCATCATGTATCCCTAACCCATGTAACTTAATGAATAAACCCCATGTTCATTCTAGGTCCAAACTTAATGATACTTCTCAAATTAAATAAACAAATGAATGTGTACACAAAACTGAAATGAGAAAACATCACAAATAGAGTTCCACAAAACAACATCGTTCTTACAACGAAAATTAAAGAAAGTCATTCAAACAATGAAAATCAAAGAAAGGCGCTAAGTCCCATTCTTTCTACATGATCCAGAAATTTCATCGGAGGCATGCCTTTAGTTAATGGATCAGCAATCATCAATTCAGTGCTTATGTGTTCGATAACCACTGTTTCATTCTTAACACGTTCTCTTATGGCTAGATACTTAATGTCGATATGCTTGCTTCGACTACCACTTTTGTTGTTCTTAGCCATAAAGACAACAGCTGAATTGTCACAATACATCTTCAATGGCCTAGAAATTGAATCCATGATTCTAAGCCCAGGAATGAAACCCTTCATCCATACACCATGTGAGGTAGCCTCAAAACAAGACACGAACTCAGCTTCCATTGTAGAAGTAGCAATCAGAGACTGCTTCTTACTACTCCATGTTACAGCTCCACTGGCCAACATAAAAATGTATCCAGAAGTGGATTTTCTTGAGTCAATGCAGCCAGCGTAGTCTGAATCGGAGTAACCAGTCACTTCCAGATTGTTAGTCCGTTTGTACTTAAGCACGTAATCTTTAGTTCCTTGAAGGTATCTCAACACCTTCTTTACATCTTTCCAGTGGTTCATACCTGAATTACTCTGATATCTCCCTAAGATTCCAACAGCATATGCAATGTCAGGCCTGGTGCAGACCTGAGCATACATAAGGCTTCCTACAGCTGAAGCATAAGGGATGTTTTTCATTTGTTCCCGCTCAAAGTCATTCTTTAGGCACTGGTCCAAATTGAACCTGTCACCTTTCATAATGGGAGCCACACATTGTGAACAATATCTCAACCGAAATCTTTCTAAAACTTTGTTGATATAGGTCTCTTGAGACAAACCTAGAACACATCGACATCTGTCTCTTTGTATCTTAATGCCAATGACATAAGATGCATCTCCCATAACCTTCATATCAAAGTGTTCAGAAAGGAATTGTTTCACCTCATATAATAAGCCATTATCATTGGTTGCAAGTAAAATGTCATCCACATACAGAATAAGGAAACAAATCTTGCTCCCACTAACTTTCTGGTATATACATTCATCCATAATGTTCTCTACAAAACCAAATGAAGAGATAACATCATGAAACTTTAAATATCATTGACGGGAAGCTTTTTTCAATCCATATATGGATTTCTTGAGCTTGCACACCAAATGCTCACCATCTCTAGAGCAAAATCCTTCTGGTTGTTTCTGAAAGTGGAGCTTGAATCATCAAGAGGATGGTGAATTGGGGATTCTCAAAATTCTTTTTGGAATACTCTGTTTTTGGATACGAAATGGAAGTGAAAACAGAGTATAGAGAAGAGAAGCAAGACACAAGAATTTATACTAGTTCGGTCCAACAAACTGACCTACGTCCAGTCCCCAGACTCTCTGGGATTTCTCACTATCAAGATTGATTACACACTCTGCACTCAAGAGTAATTCTCTCTCTAGAACTTACTCCCCCTTACAAGTTGTAATCAATAACTCAATCTCCAAGTCCCCTTGACTTGAGATGCTTTGCAATAATGATTTACAATCAAGAAACTCTCTCTAAGAGTAGATATGATAAACACTGAAGAATGAATGTATCAAAAGATACTTTACAACAGAAAACTCAAAGAGTAGATGAAACTTTAATGATTTTCGTTCTTGCACAGATTGGTTGTTGTGAAGACTTGAATGCATATCTATTTAAAGGTAGAGATCATTAAATGACCGTTATAATCCCTCATATAACCGTTGGAGACATTAGAGGATGATTAGTGAAGGTTTTGGTCTTCTTCTCTCTCTACTCTTTGGTTAATCCAGCTTTGCAGAAGATCAGAGTTGACTCCCTGACAATTAATCCGTTGGAAGGGCAGTTGCTGGATGTAGAGGGCAAACATTAACTTCTACAAAACGTGTGGAGAATGTTTGTCCAAAAGCATGCAAGGTTTCTGTACTCTTCATTTCATGTGCTGACATGCTTTATGCTTTTTGCTCAATCTCCAATTAATCATGTCTAAATCATCTGAAACTCACTAACAAACTGATTAAACATAGTTAAGAATAGTTATGAGTGATGATATAGAGTATTGAGATCAAACACAAACATATCACAAATTTGTTTAGTTCGAAATTCAAATTCTGCGATGGAAACTCGAGTCAGTTCTTCGAAACTCGAGTTTTCATGTCTCAGTGAACTTTCAGTAAAAGATCGAAACTCGAGTTTTAAATCTTAACTCGAGTTTTCTCATTCCAGAGAGGAACATCGCAATTTTGCATTTGGACATGTTTTGTGAACAGTGCAAAACTCGAGTTATTAAGTACTAACTCGAGTTTTGGACTTTTGATGAAAAATAATGTTTTAGTCCTAAAGCTCAAAACTAGAGTTTTCAAATGTTCAAAAAATAGCAGAGCTCTCTGCCTGACTAAAACTCGAGTTTCCATAGTTTAACTCGAGTTTTCATATTCTTTGAAAACTTATGGAAACTTCTCTGTGAGCTCGAAACTCGAGTTTCAAAAACGAAACTCGAGTTTTCTCACTTAAGAGAAAACCTTGAAAGACT
Organism: Acacia pycnantha; assembly: GCA_025563575.1. Taxonomy (NCBI): domain Eukaryota; kingdom Viridiplantae; phylum Streptophyta; class Magnoliopsida; order Fabales; family Fabaceae; genus Acacia; species Acacia pycnantha. The sequence continues at coordinate 226,546 of JAMWYP010000325.1, read as the reverse complement.
TGGTTGGATTGAAGCATGAAGTTTTCACAAGGTTAGAGATGAGCATTGTTCTCTCATGATGCAAACTCGAGTTTTCAAATTTAACTCGAGTTTCCATAAAACGTTGAAAATTCAGAGAACTCTCTGTATAACCTAAACTCGAGTTTCCAGATGGAAACTGGAGTCTTGGTATCTTTGAAATAACTTGTTTGCTCTCTGTCTTGTCAAAACTCGAGTTTTCAAAATCAAACTCGAGTTTGCTTTGTCTGTGAAAAACTCAGAAGCTCTTTGTATGGTTAAAACTCGAGTTTTCAAATATTAACTCGAGTTTGCCTTTCTTTGCAAGAACTAGAGCTCTTCCCTGTCAAGCCAAAAACTTGAGTTTCCAAACTGAAACTCGAGTTTGTCTTTGACAGTAAGTTTTTCAACTTACGAAGACAAACTTTATCTGTGTTTACAATTGTCCGTTATCATCAAAACCAATAGAGAACTAACAGTTTCATGTAAACCTCATCCTCCAGATCTCCATTGAGAAATGCCATTTTCACATCCATTTGTTGCAACTCATAGTTAAAATGTGCAACCAATGCTAGAATGATGCGAAGAGAATCTTTCTTAGATACAGGAGAGAATGTCTCCTTGTAGTCGATTCCTTCCCTTTGAGTGAATCCTTTAGCAACGAGTCTTGCTTTATGTTTGTCAAGGTTGCCCAATGAGTCTCTTTTAGTTTTGAAGACCCATTTACATCCAATGTCCTTTGGACCATCAGGTAACTCAACAAGATCCCAGATTCCGTTAGATGCCATAGAATTTATCTCATCCTTCATAGCATCATACCATGATTTTGATTCTCTACAGTTCATGGCTTGTGAAAACGTTATAGGATCATTTTTCAGCTCCTACATTATAGTCAGATTCTTGCAGATACACAACATATTCACTAGGGATTGCTGATCTTCTTGGTCTAGTAGATCTCCTTAATGTTGTTCCATTATCTTCTTGAGGAACTTGTTGCTCAACTGGTTGTTCAACAACTTCTTCTTGTTCCTCATCAAGAACTTGATCTACTGGATCAATATCAGCATGTTGTGGATCTTGAGTGATTGGTTGCACAATACTCGGTTGAGATGAAGGAGTATTGTTAACAATCAATCTCAAACTTGAAGTGGAAGCTTGGCTATCTGAATGATCCTTTTCAGAAACAATGTTTCTCAATTGATCACTCCCACTAATCAAGTCATGTTCAAGGAACTTAGCATTCATTGATTCCACAAACCTAGTGGTATGAGATGGACAGTAAAACCTGTATCCCTTAGACCTTTCGGCATATCCAATGAAATATCCACTAATGGTCCTTGGGTCCAGCTTCTTCTCTTGTGGATTGTAGATTCTCACTTCGGACGGGCATCCCCAAACACGTACATGTCGCAAACTCAGTTTCCAACCCTTAAATAACTCAAATGGTGTCTTTGAGACAGCCTTAGTTGGAACCCGGTTTAATATGTACACTGCCGTCTTAAGTGCATCAATCCACAAGGACTTAGGAAGCTTAGAACTACATAGCATACTTCTCACCATGTCCAACAATGTTCGGTTCCTTCTTTCTGCTACACCATTCTGGTATGGAGAACCAGGCATGGTGTATTGGGCAACAATCCCATGTTCTTGAAGAAACTTCGCAAATGGACCAGGTGCTTGTCCATCTTCAGTGTATCTATCATAATATTCCCCACCTCTATCTGATCTCACGATCTTAATTTGTTTACCATATTGTTTCTCTACCTCAGATTTAAATACCTTAAAGGCATCTAATGCTTCGTGCTTGTTATGAAGCATGTAGAGATACATATATCGTGAGTAATCATCAATGAAAGAGATGAAGTATTTCTGACCATACGCATCCATTTCTGGACTACAAATGTCTATATGTACGATCTCTAACAATTTTGTACTCCTCTTAGCACCTTTCTTTGACTTGTTAGTCTGCTTTCCCTTTATGCAGTCTACACAAGTCTCAAAGTCAGTAAAGTCCAGAGTACGAAGTACTATTTCTTTTACCAATCTTTCAATTCTCAGAATGGAGATATGACATAATTTCCTGTGACACAATACAGAGGAATCCTCATTCATAACACTTCGTTTCGAACCAACAGTAACATGCATGACATCATAAGAAGCATCATTTTACAAGTAAATAGGAAAAAGACCATTAGACAATGTACCATTCCCAATCAATTTTGATTTATAAAACAAATCCAAAGATGTCTCATAAAACATAAAGGAATATCCCAAACGTACAAGTCTTGAAACAGAAATTAAATTCCTAGAGAAACTTGGAACATAAAAGGTCTTTTCCAAATTCAAAACAAAGCCACTACTTAAAAGTAAACAGAATCAATCCACTATGTGCCATTAATGTCATCGACCATATTAGATTCATTACAGACAAGTGAGACTGACATACCTTTCTTCTCAAGCCATTGTTGGAATTTAGCACAGTCCTTCTTCATGTGTCCCTTCTTTTTACAGAAGAAACACTTGGATTCCTTCTTGATTTCACCTTGGGGTTGCGTTTTACCTTTTGTAATACCCGGATAAATAAAATGGCTATTTTTCATAAGTGAATATGTGGTCTCAATTTCTGTGATATATTTATCTTATATCCTAAAGTAAAATCTCTTGGAAATTAGGAAAAAATAATAAGGTGCCAAAATGACTAAAATGCCCTTGTGGAGCATAAAATGGCCTAAGAAAATTATGATAAATCTTAAGAGGCAGTAAAATAATTATTAAAATTTAGAGAGTAAATTGTCTCTAATTTTAGTAATTTAATAAAATATAACCTTGGAAAAATCAAAGGGGAAAAATTAAAAAGTATTGTGAGGGCCAAAATTGACCCCATGATTTTTAATATTTTACATGGGACATAAAATACCAATGTAAGTCAAATAGTTGTGAGATAATGATTAATTCTAAATAAGAAAATTATCAACAATTAGCGAGGGATTAAATAGATAATTATTGGCTAATTATGTAAGCATGAACAAAGGAATAATCATGGTAAATTATGTAAAACCCTATAATTAGTGGTTTATGGCTAAAATTAGCATAAAATATATTTGCTAATTAATTGGAAAAGATTAAGAAAAATTGGTGAGATTAAGTAATTTTAAGCCTAAATCCAGGTATCGACCAATAGGAAAATTCTGTAAAAACAATATATAAAAAAATTATTAAATAATTATTTTATATAATATTAATTAATTAAATAATTAAAAATAGAAAAGTGAATAAAAAAAGGACCAGCTGTTGACCGAAAATTTTGGATGGATAAGAGGATAAGAATTGGCAATTAAAGATCATGCTACTTTGATTAAATAGTAATATAGTTGTGAAAAGCAAATAGGATAAATGACCACCGATAGAAATCTAGTCCTAATTAGAAAACCATGAAAAAGGTTTCTAAAGTCAGAGTATATTATAAACAATTGAATTTTTATCTCGGAGTAGGCTGTCTCTGAAGTTATTTCCGAAACCGAAAAGGGTTATACTAGACTGATTATGAAGCTATCTGATATTCAAAAAGAAAATCAGATAAATGAAAACCTATAGAAAATAAATCCTAACTCAATATCTGGGGATGAGTTGATAAACAACTGGACGTTTTATGAATCAGTGAATTTTTGTCCGAAGTTGACGTTATCCGGCGATTTCAGAATAGCAAGGCGATTATCCGAAAATCTTCAGCGAAATAGGAGATGCCCTGAATGTGATCAAAAATTTAGTTAACCCAAGTATTTTGAAATAGGAAGAAGAGATCTTCAGGGCTATGTTCCCGGAATTTTGAGATTTTACAAGATTACGCGATTAGGACACCGAACAAGGAACTTTATCGGTACAAGACCATAAAGCAACCTTGTGACATCATCAAAGATGATGTAATTTTATGCCACCTAAGGGGGGGAGGTCGGCCAACATGATCCAAGGGCCAAGGATGTGCCATTTCAACAAAATGCGATCCTACGGTCCAGAATCCGTCTGACAAAGTATGAATAGTAACCCGATTTTGCCTATAAATAGGCCTTTGCTCCCATTTGAATCTTCACACCAAAAACCCACCAAGCAATTCGAAATTCTTGGAGCAGCAAGGAGGAAGAGGAGTCCGGGGAAATTTGCAGCGAAGCTCTGGGTAAATTCTTCAGTCCTTAGTCTTAAGTTCTTTCGGTAGTTATAGTAGGAATGTTAAGTAGATCTTTAATTTTTCAAGTATGATTTAGATATCGTGTTTTAGGGGTAGATATGATATTTATTTCAAAAATATGTTGGAGAAAGAGATATGTTAAAATTTTGGAGAATTAGAGTTAAAGTAGCGAAACTCTGGCGAAATTCCGCCGATTAGTAAAGATAGGGGCAAAATGGTAATTTGTACCTAAAATACCTGTTATGATGTTTATCACTAATAAATGTGATATTATCCCTATAGGATATCTGTGATCAATCTTGCCGTTGTACCGTGGTCGTTCATTGTCATACCGCGTTTTTAGTCAAAGTGCAGTTTTCCGTCAAACGTACCGTTTTCCGCCAGAAGTACCGACGCCCGTCAACGAAGGTACGGACGCGTATTGTAACACTAATCCTGTGCTGCTCATATACTTATATGTGATAGATACGTTCATAGGCTGAGGCTTTGTTTAGGGTCGTCATTTATACATACAGCTTTATAAGGGTTATAGTATTGGTAATACCGTTATGTTTTCCTAACGCTGAGGACACGAGTGGTTATCGTGGCACTGGGTATGCGCAGGCTATTGTTGTTGGACTTTATATACTGCTCTGTACTTATGTTCTGTCATTGTTATGATCATGCATCTGCTCTGTGCTTATGTAGTGATATGCTGTATGATTCATGAATATCTGTTGTCCATATACTGTTTTATTTGAGCATAAGGTTAACCGTTACACGAGATCAATGGGGTAAATTGGATCTCGGTTGTAGCGACTAGACCGTTGGCCGGAGATGTTCCTTTTGTTTATTTAGTTATTATTTTTTTGAGAACAATAGGATGACTGTATCAATACAATGTTGCACTATGGTTAATGATTGAATGTGAATCAGTTACTCTTTCGCTCCAATGCTCTACTCTGATTGAAAAAAAAAATCGCTTTAAAAATGGGATGTTACACCTTTCCCCTTCAATTTGGCTTGAGTCTGACCCTTTTTCTCAGTTGTCATAAATGAACTCTCTCCCATTTTGATTTTCACCCTTCCCTCCTCTTAAACACACATGGTCAAAAGTTCATTGATTGACCATTTATCCTTATGTGTGTTGCAGGATATCTTGAAGGGTCCATATGGCTGTGGAAGTGTGTTCAGAATGTAGCGCACAAGAAAAGAGTCAGACATGTCAACCTCAAGTTGCTTTAGTTGAGCTGCAATGTCCCTCATTTGCATGATGTGCTCACGCACACCTTTCACTGTAGTAAGTTTTAGGGATGAAAACTTCATAATTAGGGTGTTGGCAAGTGCCTTACCTGAAGTCTGAAATTGATCATCGATCGCCTTCAGAAGTGGCCTAATCTTGTCATGTTGTTCGACAGAACCACGAATCCCAGCAGAGATGTTGGTCTTTATGAACATAACCGAGAGACGATTAGATCTCTCCCACTTTTCATAAAGATCAACCTGACCTGGAGTGCTGGTTGCAGTAATAGAAGGTGGGTCGTCTTTCCTAATAGCATAATCAATGTCCATCCACCCCAATTGGAGAAGAACTTTCTCCCTCCATACCTTATAGTTATCACCCCTCAGTTCGGGAATATCATTTTTCATATCAGAGAAATTCACAGGTTGCTTAACTGCATAATATTGAAAAATACATGCTTAAAAAATTAAGGTTTGAGACTAATAAACCGTATCATGTTTCACCAATGTAAATCATGCTAAAAAAATAGTGAATCTACTGACATACAACTTGCCTGTGGGCTAAAGTTCTAATTCAATTAGATTCACAACTCTATGGTAAAACTACCAAATTATTTCTTTATCCTTAATTCATGTGGGTAAGTTAAGAATTTAATTTGATATTCCATCCTAATTAATCATACAAAAACATATAATAAAAATTCCTGTGGGATAAGATTTACTATATTACATATGATCAATTACAACTAATGTCATTATGTGATCATGCAATTCAATATATAATTTCGACTAATTAAAGATGCTGTGGCTACTCTCTAATTAATTTAGAACATATAGATCACTCAACATTAATATTTAATATTGCAACAACTGTAAGCAATACTAAAATAAAATTGGATATTCATGTTTTGCATATTATTCAACTTAATATTGCATGTCTAATTAAATAATAATTAATTCATGCAAATAACAGAATACATAATTCATATACAACAATCACATGAAATCCCAATTTCAATCAAATTTTAGATTGTTATATTTAAATACAAAAATAATTATATGTAAATATAAAATCTATCAAAATGACACAAGTGTCACCTTAGCCGGATAGTCCAGAGGGCGCTATTAAGACTTTGGACCGAAGGAGTGTGTGTTCGAATCCCATTTTTAACACTTTGAAAATTTTTATTATCAAATCAGAAATCATTTAAATTAAATAAATGTTGATAATAATACACAAGGGAGCGCGTGGCTCAGCTGGCAAGGCGCCAACCATTAGGCGCCTACGTGTCCACGGTTTCCCAGTTCGAATCCGCTCAGGGCCATTTTTCCAGAGTTTAAAAATCGTCTTTCCCTCTTTCTTTCTTTTTTAAATCTAAAATCAAAACGGCGTCGTATCATGCTTCTTCCTTACTCGTTTCATAACCCTACCCGACCCGCCAACCCGATGCGACCCGATTCCAGTCGCCGCGACCCGCGATCTCAGTGGCGTTTTTCAGGCGATCGGATAGCCAAAATCTGACGATTTTGACGGCGGTTTCAAAGGAAAACAGTTATGACCCAAATTTTGACACGAATCAAACAATTAATCGTGAAAATCAACCCTAAATCATGAATTTGAAATGAAAATCAAATCTAGGTTTTCTTTGTTCGTTTTACCAATGAAAAACCAACGGCAACGACATAACTCGGCATTAACGAAAAACCATCCAGTCTTACTCATTAATCAATTGCAAAATCAAAACAAACGATCATGGAATTCAAAATATGTATCTAATTGAATCAAGAATCGAAGGCTTCGATGGCAAAATTAAAACTCAGAGAATGTCATTAGCAAAGTGATGATCTAGGCATAATTCATCATGCGATTAAGCAATCAATCCTAGTAGTTGCACAGGCATAGAGAAAATCACATATAGCAGATGAATCAAAGATTGCAACAATCGACGAAACCATGAGAAAATTAACCACGGTGAGGATTTTTGAAGAGAAGAAAACCAAACTCCTCATCACAACCGAAAGCCACACATGAGCAATTTAAAATAACAATTAAAATAAATTGCAAGGAGTAAGCATATACTCATACTGAAACCCATATATTTATGTGAAAGCTTAATCGGATAAAATCAATGCAGAGGCATTGTGAACTGCTCTGATACCAAATGTTGGAAATTAAGGTGATCTAATCATGCTAATTAACTAAATGAGCAATTAGATCAATGCGGAATGAAGAAATTATGAACCAAAATACCTCCAGCCATTGACTCGATCTCGATAGAAGAAGCCTAAAAAGCCTACGGTCCTTCTGAGTCCTTCTCGGTAGAAGAAGCCTACGGTCCTTCTCGGTAGAAGAAGCCTATGGTCCTTCTAAGTCCTCACTCTCTCTCTTTAGATGGTGTAAACTTTAGTCGTACGTTTGTTGTAGTCGTTTTTTGAGAGAGCAGACTTAGGGGACCATATATAGAAAAGCACGGACTAATTAATCCCACTTCTTCCCATCAAAGGAGTGGTAGTCAATCGTGCTAAGATAATGAGTTAGTTGAGATAATAGTGGGTTAGTGGATCTGAACGTGGACCACTCAATGAATTTTATTAATTAGATAAAATATATAAAACATATTATCTAATTATTAATTAATAAAATTCTAACAGTTTCGTCTACCCGTTGCTGTAAAACTACGCCGTTTTAATGCTTACTGAAATATTCGGCACCTTTTTTCTCTCTTACATTTAATACCTTAAATTATTTGTTTTTTAGTGGCATCCTATATTGTAAAGTAAATTTTTTTTGTGTGTGTACGTATCACCATAATGTATTTTCCTGATAGTAATTAGTATTTAGTTTTTTTTGGGTGCAGTCAATATTTTAAAATATTTTGAGTAGCATCCATTATCTTAGAGTAATTTTTTTTGTTTATCGTGAATCCTATTTTTTTCCTGTAGCACTCCTAAATTAATTTTGGGAAAAAGATAAATAAATACCATTTGAATTTGCAAAACTTCTAGAAGCCCACCGAATTTGTAAAATGACAAAGAGGTGACAAAGGCTTTTGAGGGTTATGCAAATTCATACAAAATGACCATAATGCCTTTCCTCTCTTTGCCTTCCTCTCTGAACCAGGACCACTACCACCAGATTCATTCAGCTCCGTCGTGACTGCCGAAGCAAAGCGCATGTTCGCCGTCGTCGACGCTAACGCTGCACCCGCCATGGACGTCACACCGGCCCGACACTGGTGAAAAAGAAAAAAAAAACTGAAACACGAAACAAAACAGTAAATTTTTTTGATCAGTCGATCCGAAGAAATTGGAAGAAGAAGATGTGAAGAAAGGAAGGAAGGAAGGAAGAAGAATGAAGAAGAGAGACAAAAAAAAGAGAGTACTCAAGTGACTCTGGAGTGCACACTTTCAGTGCACTCGAGTGTGCACTGAAAGTGCACACGCAAATGAGTGTGCATTTTCAGTGCACTTCATTATAGAACTTTTACAAAATTCATAACGCAATTTACAAATTTCATAACGCAATTTATAACATTTTTTTAGTTTCAACTATTGATGCCCTGAATAAAAACAAAAAAGAGAGGAAATTTTACAAAATTAATAACGCAATTTACAAAAGTCATAACGCAATTTACAAATGTCATAACGTAATTTACAACATTTTTTTTAGCTTCAACTCTTTGATGCCCTGAATGAAAAAAAAAAACTTTTACAAAATTCATAACACAATTTACAAAAGTCATAACGCAATTTACAACATTTTTTTTGAGTTTCAACACTTTGATGCTCTGAATGAAAAACCAAAAAAAAAAAAAAAAAAAAACTTTTACAAAATTCATAACACAATTTACAAATCTCATAATGCAAGTTACAACTTTTTTTTTGAGCTTCTTTTGTAAAAGTTCCTGTTGTTTGGTTTTTCATTTAGGGCATCAAAGAGTTGAAACTAAAAAAAAAAAAAAGTTGTAAATTGCGTTATGAGATTTGTAAATTGCGTTATGACTTTTGTAAATTGCGTCATGAATTTTTTAAAAGTTCATTTTTTTTTTCATTCAGGGCATCAAAGAGTTGAAACTAAAAAAAACGTTGTAAATTGCGTTATGACTTTTGTAAAAGTTCCTTTTTTTTTTTTTGGTTTTTCATTCAGGGCATCAAAGAGTTGAAACTCAAAAAAGATGTTGTAAATTGCGTTATGACTTTTGTAAATTGCGTTATGAATTTTATAAAAGTTAATTTTTTTTCATTCAGGGCATCAATAGTTGAAACTAAAAAAAAAACGTTGTAAATTGCGTTATGAATTTTGTAAAAGTTCCATAATGGAGTGTATTTTCAGTGTGCACACTCATTTGCGTGTGCACTTTCAGTGCACACTCGAGTGCACTGAAAGTGTGCACTCTAGAGTCACTTGATCACTCTTTTTTCCCCTCTCTTCTTCATTCTTCTTCCTTCCTTCCTTCCTTCCTTCCTTTTCTTCCTTCACATCTTCTTCTTCCAATTCCTTCCTTCCTTCCTTTGCAAATTCAAATGGTATTTATTTGTCTTTTTTCCATTAATTTTTTTGTTTGATTTTTAAGGGAAAAAATGAACTGAAAAAGTTCTATAATAATGGATGCTTTTAAAAAATACTGAATGCACAAAAAATTAAGACACCAAGTGCAACAAAGAAAATACATTATAGCATTCAAAATATGATAACATTTATTTGTACACAATTTTGTATTGTTATAAATTATAAGAGCACGACATATAATAAATGATTATGTAAAAATATTATTGTTACTCATTTTATTTATATTTATATTTACAGAATTCTGTAACAATAATATAATTTTTTTAAAAAAAATGATAGATTTTTTTTTTTTTGAAATTATAAAATTTTACATCACATATATTTTTTAAAAATAAATTATGAATTATTTATCAAGTTTCAACATTCTCTTATTAATTTTTAATACAAACCTAATTTAGTATATTGTAATTTTAAAGTTGTTTTTGACGTGATTTTCCAAAAAAATTAAAGTCATGGGGCAAACAACAAACAGAGCATGAAGACGAGAAGAAATTTTGACCTCAATGGAAGTAAAGGACAATATAGTGTGACGCCCGGAAGCAACCAGGCACAAGAACTTCTTATGGGGTTACCCATTCTGAGATTTTTCTGGGCTGAGCACGCTTAACTGTGAGGAGCGCTAACCACCATGCCAAAAGCTTAAGCTGATAGCAGAGGCGCACTCCATATTATTTATGCCCCATAAACTTCTCTCATTCTGCCCAATGTGGGGACCCACCATGGTCCCTCATCCTACACGATGTGGAACCCGTCACAGTCACGGTGAGACCGTGACAAGCTCCCCCACCCATCTTGGTGATGCCCCCATCACCCAGTAGGGGTCCCCCATTCCATCCACGGGGGAGGCGGCCCACCCCCTTCCACACAAGGGGCCCACCACCACTGCCCATCACCGAGTGAGGGTCTACCCCCATCTCCCCGCTCAGGGAGGGGCCACCACAGCGGGACGAGGCGAGGTCGGCTTTGATACAACTTGTGACGCCCGAAAGCAACCCACCACAAGAACTTTCCAGGGGTCACCATTCTTGAGATTTTCCTGGGCTGAGTACGCTTAACTGTAAAGAGCGTTAACCATCATGCCAAAAGCTTAAGTTAATAGTAGAGACACACTCCATATTATTTATGCCCCAAAAACTTCCCTCATCCTGCCTAATATGGGGACCCACCACGGTCCCTCATCCTACCCAATGTGGGACCTATCATAGTCACGGTGAGACCTTGACAATAGGCTGTAAATAATAAATACTCCTCCTTTTTCACCAGAAAAATAATACTCCTCTTCTCTTTTTTTTTTTTTTTACCAACTATCATCCACAGTCGTACGTACCTATTGTGCAGCCGTATAAAGGTGAAAATTAAGGCCTCCGGCCCCATACGCAAAACGTGTCTGCTATCTGCTTTATCAGTATGATGTGACTAAGAGCCTGTTTGAGTGAAACACGTTCATACTAGTGATCTTTTTTTTTGCTCAGACGTTCATACTAGTGATCAGAGGCTTCAAAAGTAGGATTTCTTCGATCATGATTTTTTGATATATAAAGATAGTATCGGAGAGAAGTTCTATATTAATTTATATGTATAAACACTCTTAGGGTGTGTTTGGTTTGGCGGAGGAGAGGGAGGGGGAAGGGGAGATCTTTTGCCTTATCTTTACCAAAAAACCCATGAAAACTTTGTAATATTCCAAAAATATACTATCAACAAAAAAGAATATTCACTTCATTAATGGCAATTTGTCAATTCCCTCCCCTTCCACTCCCTCCCCTTCCACTCCCTCCCATCAAACCAAACACACCCTTAAAGACTCCTAAAGATAATCCTACACAAGCTTTATTTGGGTTTGACTTGTCTCTTTTACTTTTGCCATGCGCTGCTGCACTAAAATTACGCCATTTTAATGCTTTATAATTGGAATCATATTGAGTCATTGAGCCGGGGGAGCGAGGGGCATGGCACAAAAATAGAAACAAAAAACAAAGGCAAAGATTTATTTTTTCAGGGAAATTAACCATATATTTATTGGGTTAGAATCCCTCCACTACACTGAAATATCCAGCACCTTAATTTTTCTTTTTCATTTAACACCTTAAATTATTTTTTTTAGCACCCTTGTAAAGTAATTTTGTGTGTGTATATAGCACCCTAATGTATTTTTCTGACAGGATTTAGTATCTTAAATTTTTTGTGCGTTCAGTATTTTAAAATATTTTTAGTAGCACCCATTATCATAGAGTTATTTTTTTTTGTTTATCCTAAATCCTAAAATTTTTGTCCAGGAGCACTCTAATATTAATTTTTTTGTTCAATTTTTAAGGGCAAAATGGAGGGGAAAACTTCTATAATAATGGATGCCACTAAAAAACAATTTAAACTTCTAGAATAATTTAAGATAGTAAGTGCTATAAGAAAAATACATTATGATGCAATATACATAAAAAAATTATTTTACGATATGAGGTACTATTACAAAAATAATTTAAGGTGGTAAATGTACAGAAAGTTTAGGGCACTCAGTGCCACGGAAAAGTATTTTAGGGTAGTGGAAGTATCTTTCCCCGTTAAATATATGTCTTATTAATTATTATATTATTGTGTCTGGTGCTAAATATAAAATATAGTTGATTTTTTTTTAGAAGTTAAAGAAACTAAAAAAGTTCCTTAATCTTACTATATGTTGTGAATCTTTAGATTATACATTAATCTATTTTTCAAGGAAATTAGTTTAGAGAAAAATAAAAATAAAAATACTTTAAGTGATTCATAAAAAAAATACTCTAAGTGATTAAATTCGCTTTCTTAATTTATCAAAAAAGTTAACTGAACTTTATATTTAGGATATAAAGTAGTATAAAATTTTATAACAATAAAATAAAGGGTTAAGGTGCAAAAATACACATGTGCTTTAGTCAAAAGAGCGCCCATTAGCAAGTGTTTTTTAGGTGCAAAAGTGACTATGTGGTTACAAAATAGGTGCAAAAGCCACATATCACCGTCAAGGTTAGATAGCTGCCGTTAATTTTTTGAATTCTTGCCAGATGGTGTGCACGTGTCACTCCTTTTTTGACTGGCTATAGACGTGGCAGCTGAGGTGTATAGAGAGAATTGGTCAAAGATCCTAGATAGGAGTATAGAGAGGATCAGAGGAGAGACAACGTTGATGACGAGGAGGGTGACGATGGATGTGACGGAGGCGGCAGGTGGGTGCCTCTGCAATAGTTTCTAGCGAAATCAAACTAGTTAAGAAATTCAGTTTAGGCAACAAGCTAAAACGATTATCTTCCAACTAATCAATTTGAGAGCACTCTACAACCACCATAGCCATCACAGCGGAAGTTGTTCATTGAGGTGATCTATTAGAGTTAAATTTTCAACGTTCAATACAATCCCTCGGCCCCATTTTTCAATCGCACTAGGGGGTGAAAAAACTAGTATCGATGTAGCATGGATCTGAAATTCGAACACAGATCAAGAAGTTTTTATGAATCCGATAATAAGTTAATAGGTGTGGGAGAAATGGAGCTGGCCTTAGAGAAATCTTGCGGGGCAACGCCAGGGAGATAGAAACAGTGAGCACCATGAAGGAGAACCAAAAGAGTAGCAGCGAACGTCAGAGTTCGGGAGGCGCAAGATCTCCAAAATGCCACGGCGCTAGAGATCGATGCAGATCTCAACAGAGCAGGTGCTCCGTCAAATGGATGTTTCGTACGGGGTGAGTTATAAAGAGGGAAAAACAAAGAAGAGAAAAGATCTGTAGCAACTGGATCGAAGGGGACTGTGTGTTTTTCGCCTGGCACCCGAATCTCTTACCATTCTTCTCAATCTCTTAATTTGGTGTTGCTTCTTTGTTCTCATCGTTTTCTGTAGCAGCTGGATCGAAGGGGACTGTGGGTTTTTCGCCTGGCACCCGAATCTCTTACCTTTCTTCTCAATCTCTTAATTTGGTGTTGCTTCTTTGTTCTCATCGTTTTCCTGCTTGGAACGAAAGGAGCATCGAAAGTTATTGACTCTATTCTTCTTCTTCTTCTGCTTCTCTCTTCCACTTTCCTCCACAGAATCAGAAACCATGTCCGGCAATGTCGTTCCCTCCTAATCGCAGACCTTGGTTTGCGAAGCCGATAGGTTTTGACTCCATTATTGCCCAGCTGCCACGTTCCTAGTCAGTCAAAGAAGGAGTGACACGTGCACACCATCTGGCAAGAATTAAAAAAATTAACGGCTGTTATCTAACCTTGACGGTGATATGTGACTTTTGCACCTATTTTGTAACCACATAGTCACTTTTACACCTAAAAAAAACACTTGCTATTGGGCGGTCTTTTGACCAAAGCACATATATATTTTTTGCATCTTAACCCTAAAATAAAAGGCACCATGAAAACATAAATCTTTCCGTTCTTTTCTTTTTTCCTCCTATTTTTGCGCCCGTACTCCTCACTCCCCTCAATAATTTAAAACGATCTCCTGTCCCAACATATGAGGACCCGTTTGTTATAAAGAAAGCTTGGGGAGGGAAAGGGAAGATCCCAATCTTCCCATGGATTTTGGGTGTTTGTTACACAGAAAGTTCAGTCAGCATCTTCCAGTGAGGGTCTATCTTCCCTCATTTGAGGGAAAATGCTTTCCATCAAAAAATGGAAGGAAAGCTGCTATCTTCCCAGGAAAATGGTTTTTTGACAGATTTACCCCTGAAAATCAAATTTGGCGGACTTGGCGGGAAAGATAAAATTTGGCGGGAAAGTTCAAATTTGACGATTTTTTTTTCACAAGTTCGAATTTAATAATAATATATTTTTTAAAAAATATATTTTAGCAAAAAAAAATTATTTTGAATTAATTTATTTTGAGGGTAAAATAGACATTTCCTAATTCTTTACCAACTTTCACTCTTCATTTTTTTCCTACCAAACAACTCAAGCCATCTTCCCTCATCTTTCAAAACTTCCTTTCTTTTCCTTTCCCTCCTCCAAAGTTCCTTTCCCTCCTCAAGCTTTCTTTGTAACAAACGGGTCCGAGATTCTTTTAAATAATTTGTGCGTTATTAAAAATAATTAAAAGTAATAAATACATAGATACTTATTTTTTTTTAAAGAAAACACCCTTATTTATGAATAGGTATAAAAAAAGATGATGTCAGAAAATAAAAGAAAAGTGACAACGATTTAAATAATGTCTAAAATTAATTGAGGGTAAAATATATACAAATACATTTATTATCTACAGAAACTTAAATCAAACCCTTATAAAAGGATAAGAGAAACCCTTATAGCCGGAGGCAACAGTATATTGGTCCGTTTTTTTAAACTGTCCCTTTAATAATATCTTTTATGGTCTTTGTTTTTTCAGAAAATATTCTTCTCCATATTACTAACCCCTCATTTTAATGGCTTTATTTATATCAATAAAAATGATGTATTTACTTTAAACGATATAAAAATAAATTAATACATTATTTTTGCCCATATTAAATATAGTTTTAAGGAATATGATTGAATTGAACAAGATAATTTAAAAAAGAGTAAATACCCTTTCTGGTCCTTGATAAAAAACACGGACATCATTTTGGTCCCTGACAAAAAACCCGACCCTTATACGTTCTTTTTATGAGACTAAAAAGGACCTTTTGGAAATTTGCGAGGGATCAAAATGTCAATCAATCGACCCTTATTCGTCTTTTTTATGGACTAAAAATGACATCTTTTTTTGTCAGGAACCAAAATAGACTCTGCGTTTTTTGTCAGAAACCAGAAAAGCTATTTACTCTTTAAAAAATTAATACACTTTATTTCATAAAAAAATCAGTAAAATATCTATTTATAAAATTTATTAGTGAAAAAAACTATTTTTTTATACATCAAGCAGGGGTCGAACCCCTGAGGGGGAGGGGGGAAGCCAAACTCCTAAGTCTGGCATTAGTGTCAACGCACTACAAGGCGCTTGGCGTGCTTGATCAACTTTAACCAAACAAACTTTGGAAAAAAAACTTTTAACCATTTTTTTCTTCTTTTTTAATTAATTTTGAAAACTTAAATTCTTCAACTCAAATGCCAACAAACGGAGGGAGAATGAAGGGATGGGGATGGAATATGACTGTTTCATGACTGACTTCAAATATATACTCTCACTCCTCCATTCCTATCTTACACTCCAAACCTGCTCTCTGAAGCTCTCTCTCTCGTTCTTCATTTCTTTGCCTTCTCTTCACCAGATCGGTTTCTGCTCTACTTCCATGCTCACCATTTCTTTGCTTCCAAACACTTTCTCTTTAGCACAGCTCCATTCAGGTAAATAATCGACCTTCCTTCTTCTTCATCATGGTTTTTTTTTTTTTTTAAGAAATAAAGTTATTCATCACTGACTTTCTGTTAAATCATAAATAAATTTAGAAGGAGATAGATGACAATATCACGCCTTGCCATTTTCTATCAGGATATCTTTTTCATTGTATATCAATTTATACTTAATTATATATAAAAAACAATATAGAAAAATGACAGAAAAAATACGATCTTAATTATTAGAACATTTTTGTATTTTTGTAGTGTAAACTGCATCATAAAAGTGTTACACCGGGTAGTACCTTTTAAACTTTAAAATCCTGTCAAACAACAGTAATTAACAACAGTAAAACAGCAATTGATGATTTAATTTGTTGAGAAATCACTTTTTTAATATTTTAAAATGCAAATGTTATTTTATTGAAATGGTTTCAAGAATATATTTTTCTAAAATCATATTATACATGCTCGCGAATTCAAAAGTTATCTATTTTTTTTTTGTCATTTGAATATTACAATAAAGAAATAAAAAAGGTTAACCTGTAAATTAAAAACCAACAGAATGTTAGCTAGGAAAAAGGAAAACGAAGACAAAAAAAATTATGAAAACTGATGCTTTCTTAAGATCAATAATAACATGGAACTGAAACTTTCCTGAAAGTTAACTTCAAAATAAGCATTCTTACTTCGACAAAAAAAAAACATTTTTACTTCAATTTTGTTGTGCCCTTAATCAATTGCTTATGTTCATTAAATAAAATTCGCAAAATAAAAATGGAAATAACAAGAAAAAGAATAAAAAAAACAGACAGAGATTGGTACTTAAAAAAATTGTCTCCTATATTGCAGTCTGTGTGTGTTGATTTATTGATGTTATTGGAGATCAGCTTTGCTTGCGTTTCCATTCTTCATACAGTTGAATTGTATCTTATTTTGAGGTAAAGTGATTGAAATACCTGTATCATTTATTAAATTCCGAATTTTGATTATGCTCTATGTGTATTTATGTCTTTTGATTTTGAACTATTTTTTCATCTTAAATTTCTGTAGAGAAAATTACATTGAAGAGTTCTGACCAAACAAACAAAATTTAGTTTAAAAATCTAAAAAAAGTTGAAATTATTTCTCATCCCAAAATTGCAAAACAAATTTTACAAGAAAAATTGTCAAATTATGTCTTCGTAGAACTTCTTAGGCTTGTAACCATATATTTGAGCAGAAATGTTAAGTTGATTATTGCTGGAATGCCATGCTTGCTTTTTTTTCTCAAAAAATGCCATGCTTGCTCGGTCATTGTTCGGTAAGATCTTTTGATTGCTTCTTCAACTTGTTTTTCATTCTGGTCCTAAGAGACTACCGTGAAATTTTAGAATTATTTGGGGCCAATAGATAATAGATTTTATGTTGTTATAGTGGCCCCTTAGTGAAGTTTTTCCTTTTCTCTCGTAGCATTTGATAAATTCTTTTAGGGTATGTTTGGTTTGAGGGAAGGGGAGGGAGGGGGAGAGAAAAATTTCCCTCCTCTCTTTTTTTTTTTCTCTCTCCCTCCCTCCCATCCCCTTCTCTCAAACCAAACATACCCTTACTGTTTATAATAAGATAAAAATGCCACAATCAAATCAAATACCAAGATCTCTCTCACTGCTCACTAGTGGGTTCCAGGAGAGATCTTTCATTTCAACTCTGCTCTCTTTCTCTATATACTCTGTGCCCACCTTTTCTTTCTTTTCTCCTTTTTCTTAGCATCACTGTGCTCCTTCTTCCTTCTTCTCACTGTTAGGTTTTGTGGCCGCCTTCTTCCCTTCACTGCCACTGCCATTGGATAATATAATATCTTCAAAATGGCCTAAGAGTACTTCTTCTTCTTCTTCTCAAGCTGTTTTGGTTTCTTATGCATCATAAAGAGGAGGATTTGGAGGTAGGGAAAAAGAGTATCACAACGAGCTGAGATTAGACAGATTATAATGGCAGCTGTGATGCCAAAAGTGATAAGCCACCCGCCAATGGGCCAACTTCAAGGCTTAGAGTAATGTATTGATTCAAACCCATATTTGGGTATGCCAAGTTTGAAGCTTTTCTAGGATGCATTCTCACTTTTACCTTTTTTATTTTTATTTTATTTTCTTCCGTCTCAATGTGAGTGATTCTCTGTCTGCTCTGTTCGTAAGGGAGACAAATGGCTCTGGGATTTTAGCATTACATTTTGGCCCTCTCATGACGGACTTCAAGCATAAACTCTCACTCCTTCATTTCTATCATTTCTCTCCAAACCTATTCACCTAAACACACAATCATTCTCTCTATTATTGCAGTTGCTCATGGTGACTCCCTGTGGTTTTTGTGGAGGTTGATGGTGGTTGGGGCTGTGTTAGGGGAGGCTTTGGTGTTTTTGAGAAGGGTACATTGGTCATTTTGAGGTAAGGTGATCCTAATTTCTTTTATCGTTTTGAATTTTGATCATGCTCTATGGGTGTTTTTATCTTTTGATTCTAAACTATTTTTTGTTATATGGAGTTTGAGTAGAAAAATTACATTTAAGAGTTCAGATTAAAACCCAATTTAATTTTATAAATCTTAAAAAAATTTGAAATTATTTCTAATCCCCTAAATTATTAATCAAAGTTCTTTTTGACAAAATGATATTTTTCTTACATAATCCTATAATATAATTCTCGAAAATCTGTAAAAATTTGTTGGAAGTAAAAAAAATTTCTAAAGTTTTAACTAAACGTTAAAATCTACACTAATATATTTTATAATAATAATAATAAAAAATATATTGTGTAAATGCAATGTAATATTTTAAGATTCTAAATGTGGCCATCCCAAAGAAATAGAATTATATTGGAATCTTGATGATTTGTTTTTAATGCAATCAGTAACTCTGCTTTAAAAATGCGTTTTAACATGTTATATGAGTAATAAAATAAACATTCAGAATGGATAATTATGAGAAGAGGAATTTCTTCTCCAAGACGATCGAAATAAGCTGTCAATTAGGCCCTGCCTGAACACTTTAAAAATAATCTTCATGAAGTAAATAAACCCTGTTGGAATCATTTTGTATCATCAAAACATTAAAACAACGAAATGGTTGCTTCTCTGATGTTAGTTGTAGCACTAGTGCACAATATGCTACGACTATATCAGCACCTTGCCCAAAGTAAGCCTACAACGTAATTTGAATGGTTGAAGTGCTAAGACTATATTCCTTTCCTAAATGGCTTCTATCATAAAATTATCCTAACTGTTCCTTTCCATTGTGGTGAATCAAACATTTTCAACCATTGGTTTGAAATATCTGATGTTGGGTTTCCTTCCTATCTACAATTCATAGGGGGGTTTTGTCCTTCATATGTCTGATCAAGCACCTATTTTCAATATAGTGTTATGACCCTTGATACATGAAGACAAATTAACAAAGAGAAATATTCCCTCTGGTCCTACTTATAGGAACACTTTGTATTTACACTACAATAGTGTTCCTATAATTTAGGATCGGATGTAGTACAATTTTAAAGCAAAAATTCACTGAATTAAGAGATAAAACAATCATATAAAACTGATAAAGGGGAGGCAACAAATGCAAACCGAAAAGACAAGAAAAAAAGCTATGAAACACTCATAGACACAACTCTCATTGTAGGACCTAAACCCTAACATAAGCACATAACAGAATGCCACTCTTTCGAGAGGAATGACACTCTTCACCCAAAGGGCCCAAAACCATTTCCAAGTTCGTCACTCCCTTCTCACAGTACCTCTCATAGTCCCCAACCCATAGACCTTAACTATAGCAGTCCTTTGATCACTTGAAGATGTCAAAGTGTATGTTGTCCTCTATTGTTGATCCATATGATTGCCCCTTGATTGCAACGAATCCTCCTCCTCCTTGAATCTTTTCCTTGAATCTTCCTTCTCCTTGGATGCTTGCTAGGTTATGGTAAAGTGGAGACTTCAAGTCTTTGGAATGAGATGAAAAAGATTGAGAACTTACCTTTCTTAAATTGGCGCCTTTTTCCTTCTTGAAAAAAGTGCACAAGTTGTCCTTATATCGCCAGTTGAATAGGGTTTAACCCTAATTCAAGTACTAACAAGAAAAGTCCAATTTAAGACTCAATCCAAACTTGAATTTGAAAATCCAAGATAATGGATTCTATCCATATGTTGAATTCAAATTTCAAGATAATGGATCCTATCTATATCTTGAAATATATCTTGAATTCTAAATTTCAGATAATGGATTCTATCCATATCTTTATCCTATTTTTATCTAATCTTTGTTAAGGTTTGTTGCAAGAAGCCTTATCCAATTCTAATTGGATATAGTTTTGGATAATTCGAAATTATCTTAAACCCCCTTACCTCTTGAATTTAAAATTCGAATTTAAATTTCAAACTTAAATTCAAATTAGCCCAAGACCCAATTGGGCCTTTTAACACATATGGGTCTATTAGTAGGGAAACTAATTTCTCACTGAAAACCAAATGTGGCGCCATATATAATTGGGCTTGGATTCCTACTCTAACCCAATTACACCAGTCTTGACAAAGTCTAATAACATTAATTGGCTCAAACTTGCTAAATGAAGCAATCAAGAACAATCTTAGTGTGTGATTCATTAGGCTTAATTAGTCACTGACATAGATGAACTTGGATCAATTAAACTCCTTTTAGGGGCCCAATCTATCTTACGGCCACATCAGGCACTTGCAATGCACTGCGTCTCCAGAAGTAATTTATTCAGTCAAGTGATTTGTCTTTCAAATCTAGATACCGTGCCGGCACCATCCCTCACAATGTCATCCACATTTAGTCGAGAGCGAGGATAGAGTATCATCTCTCTTAGTTGACTAAATGTAGTTTTCTACGGAGCTAGTTATCTTCTTCCAATGACTCCTAAGATAAACATGATTTTTTATGATCGTTTACTATGTATAGATTCCCAAGTCAACTAGAAGTCATCCCAGCCCTACCAGTCTTGTGAACGACTAATCCCTTGTAGGGGATTGTAAGCCTTTTCGACATGTCCATCTATATACTCGTATTCGAGTTATACCCAAAAGTATATTGTTCTCCCCATTTTCAGGCAGATAGAGTTGTACAGTCAAAGTATAATTCTAAAACATAGTGTGCGATGACATCCTCAAGTCTAGGACGACCCCCAATACCAAACAATGAGAGACATTATATATCTAATGATACTTTCTACAATGAATCCTTGTGGAGTCTCTCGGCGGGTCTTGGCGGGTTAGTTCAGTTCTAATTGTTATCTAACAGATCTGCCCACGACATCAACTAAGGCATCACCATGCTTGTTTTCCATAAGGTCTCTATCTTGTATCTCTATACAAATAGATGATGTCGTACTAGTCTTTTTGAGATTACCAATGCCCTTTTTTGGTGGTTCAAGACTAGGAATATGGTTCATGCAATAGACATTTAGTGTCCTCAAGTCTTCATGATCTTGATTCCTATCATATATCCTCAATTGAACATTTGTTCTATTCCTAAGGTCTTTATCTTTAAATGCATAGTAGTTGTAAATTATAGGCAAGACACATATGATAAAGATATAGTTGTTCAAATATATAAATCATGAAATGCCTAATAATACAAAGTGTTCATATGGTAAAACAGATTGTTTCTAGGACACATATATACTAACATATAGTAGTAAAATTTAAGATGATGGATCGAAATGTGAGTGCTGTTGCAGCAGCCCAACAACAACAATAACAAAAGGCCTATCTCACTAGATGAGATTGACTACATAGATCGAATAATGCCTTGAGCTCAGTCAAAAACCAAATTATGGGATAAATTCTTAGCCAAGAGATCTGACTGTAAAAAATTTATTTATTTTAACATTGAGTGCGACAATATATACATGTATTTATTTTAAGTCGCTTGTTGGCATTGGCTATAGGATCATATAATAAAATCGAAACAAATCACCTAACATGTTGACAAATATTATAATAACTTGTCATCATATATGGGATACATTATTATTTGAAATAATATATCAAATTCGCAAGTGGACGTATAATAAATAAAGAAAATATGGTTTAACTCACAAATTGATAATAAATAAAATAGCTTAAGAATTCATCATTTAAAGAATAGTAATAAAAGAAAGACTTGGAAAGTTGACTAAATACGGGGAACTTTACCTATTAACCATTCCATGCATGTCATGTAGTGAACTTTGCACTTCAATCTGGTAAATAAAAAGGAAGGTAAATTTATGGTCCTAAGCTTGTTAGAAAGAAATTTAAGGTCCTAAACACAAGTTTCTTTCTGACATACTTTTAAGCAATTCTCCCTTCAAATAGGGGTGGAAACAGGCCAGGGGCCTGTGGCCTGGCCTGTTTCCGGCCTGGACAGGCCTGGCCTGTCAGGCTAACAGGCCAGGCCTAGGCCTTTTTTAAGGCCTGTTTATCTAAACAGGCCAGGCCTAGGCCTTACAATAGGCTTGTAAGCCTATCAGGCCGGCCTGTTAAGGGAAGGGCAAAATAGTAATTTTTTTTCCAGATATATAGCAAAACAGCCAACTGAGCCAAGACAATTTAAAAAACAAAATCCCAACTTCTGTGCTTCATCGTGCTTGCCCCTAAATCCCTAATTTCAGAGTTCCGGTGCCGCTGAGTCGTCAACCCCACCCTCACCGGCGCCGCTGCCGGCCATTCTCTCCCTTCACACATCTTGTCGTTCTCGTATCGCTGGTGATTACTCGTGATAGTCGTGCTTCTTCTGGCAAAGCGGCGTTCAGCTCATCTCCTTCCTTCCCATCTTCTTCATTCACCCGTTGCCACGGTCGTCCTCTTCAGCCATCGACCCATCGTGCTCTTCTAAGTTCTCATCACCGTCGCCCTTCGTGGTCCTGTTCACTGTCACCCACCGTCGGCCAGATCTGCATCATCATTTGTAGTGAAGAGGTAAGGCACCAATTTCTTTTTCTTTAAAATGCTTTAAAGATCTGGGGATAGCATCCTGGATATTGTTGCCAGAGAGATAAAGTTTAGCAAGATTTTTGAAGTGCCCAATTCGATCTGTTAAATAGGCAAGTAATTGAAAACCTGTAAGGTGCAAGACCTCTAACTCGCGTTAATCACATTTGCAAAAAGAACTTGTAAAATTTCAGAAATTTGTTGATTGCACATCTTATTTGAAATGAACATTCTTATCAGGTTGTAGAGATTTCCAATAGAGATTGGAATTTTTATTTTTCGCTGTGTTTCTTCGATCTGATCCTTAGAAAAAAAAAAGGCCTCTTAACAAGCCACAGGCCTGTTTTACATTGAGGCCTGTGGCCTGTTAGCCTGAGCACAAGATTTATTATAAAAAAAACAGGCCTTAACAGGCCAGGCTAGGCCTGTATATAGGCCAGGCTCAGGCCCAAAAATAGGCCTCTTATAGGCCACAGGCCAGGCTCATGCCACTTTCTTCCTTAACAGGCCTGGCTTGTTAAGGGCGAGGCCAGGTCTGGCCTAACCTGTTTCCACCCCTACCTTCAAAGGTATAAGTAATGGATTGTGTGAAAATAATTCCAAGCAAGACAAAGATTGTAAAATTTAAAGAATATTTAATATCAAATTTAATATAAAGTTAATTTTTAAAAATTGGTTAGAATAACTGCATATAATAATTGTTGTTAATTTACATTGTTAGGGTATACAAAGATAAAGACAATTAATTATGACTACATGTCTATTTTAATATCAAATTTAATATAAAGTTAATTTTTAAAAATTGGTTAGAATAACTGCATATAATAATTGTTGTTAATTTACAGTGTTAGGGTATACAAAGATAAAGACAATTAATTATGACTACATGTCTATTTTAGATGGCATTCCCTGGGGAAGCTATTTTAACAGATCTTATCCGAAGATTTGTGGATAAAACCATAAAGGAATTCAGTTATTTTCGTCATTTTGAGACTCTTGAATGTGAGTTTAAGCGAGTCCAGGAACTTTGGGAAAGAAAACTCGAAAAAGCACAAGTGGATATTAAAGATGCCAAAAGATATAATCAGTATCAAAATGACCGTGAAATTCAAAATTGGATCGCCGAAGCTGAAAATTGGATCGTTGAAGCTGAAAATCTAATTCAAAACAAGGCTGAAATTAGGTCGAGGAGGCTTGATAGTTGTTGTCTTCTTAGGCAATTCCGACAAGGCAAGAGGTTGGCACAAAAGACACTAACCATACAAGAGCACATCCAAAAATGTAACTTTGGAATAATGGCAGGTCCAGCTGAACTTCTAGATATGAAGTACCATGCTTCTAGGGACTTCTTTGATTTTGAGAGTAGAAAGACAGAATTCGAGCAACTTGTGAAAGCTTTAAAGGATTGTAACATAATTGGATTGCAAGGGATGGGGGGAACGGGTAAAACCACATTGGCAACACAAGTCGGAAAACATGTTGAGGAATCCAAAACATTTGAGAAAGTCGTCTTTGTTGTTGTGTCCAATCCTATAGATGTTATAAAGATTCAAGGCGACATTGCAGGGCAATTACCTTTGCGATTAGACAAAATAGAGGAAGCAGATCGCTCATTAATGTTGTGGTCTAGCATTGTTAAAAATGCGACGAAATTACTTATAATACTAGATGATGTGTGGGAGGAGCTAAATCTTAAAAGAATTGGAATTCCATCTGGACCTGATCACAAGAATTGTTATGTTTTGATAACCACTCGCCAATCAAAAGTTTGTCGAGCAATGAAATGCCAAGAAATAGTTTGCCTAAGCACATTGAATGATGAAGATGCGTTGCGTCTTTTTCTTTTTCATGCTGCAAGTGATGATGTTGATTCATCCAGAAATGAGTTGGAGGGTCTTGCACGAGATTTTTTGAAGGAGTGTGGAGGACTACCTCTGGCAATTGTAGCACTAGCTAGCACATTACGAAATTGGCATGTTGGAGAGTTGAATGTGGTTTTGACAACTTTGAAAAATTCCAAGTCATTTATTGATGTCGCTGAAGATTTGGTGGAGGTTTATAGTTGTTTGAAATTAAGCTATGATTATTTACATAATGAGAAGGCCCAAAAGCTTTTTTTATTGTGTTCTATTTTCCCAGAAGACTATGAATTTCCTGTAAACCTTGTTATTAGACTTGTTATAGGGTTGGGAATTTTTGAGGAAGCCGATGTTTATTGTGAAACAAGAACACAAGCACTCGCAGTGAAAAATAAACTCATAGATTCTTCTTTGCTACAGAAGGTTGAGGAGGAGGATTGTGTAAAAATGCATGACTTGGTTCGTGAAGTGGCCCAGTGGATAGCGAAAGAAGATATTCAAGTGATTAAGGATTCGATAATAACTTTAAAAACAAATACGCGATATGCGTGTTGGAGTGTTGATGATTTTCCCGATCAATTTGCTGAAACAAATCTTGAGATTTTACTTCTTTGGATAAGTGGAAATGTTTTGGAGAAAGACCCGAATGCATTCTTTGCAAGGATGTCAAGGCTCAAAATTCTGTTTTTACTTGGTGAATGTGATAGAAAAGTTTACGCTCCATCATTGTTGAAGTCACTTCTTTCATTAAAGTGTATTCAAACTCTTATCTTGGATGGTTGGGATTTAGGTGATATCTCCATTTTGAATAATCTACAAAGTCTTGTGACACTTGAGTTCAAAAATTGTCAGATTATGGAATTACCTAGAAATATCAGGGAACTAAAGAAGTTGAGATGGTTAGGGATGAGGAATTGTGAAATTGAAAAGAACAATCCTTTCGAAGTGATTGAAAAATGTTCACAATTAGAAGAAGTGTATTTTGTTGAGAATTCCAGTGTCAAGAATTGGAACACAGAGGATGACAAAGAAATTGTAGACGAAATTGCTCAAGAAAAATCTCCTGCTGAGTTGCAAATATTTTCTATTGCTTATGCTGGTTTTGAACGTTTTGCTGGTGTTGATAATGGCCTATTAAGATGCTTCAAATCGAAACATATAAAACATCTAATATCAGATGCCATGTTTAAGAACCTTGTGAGAAGTGCACAAGTTCTTGAGTTGGGGGAAATAAGACAAAGTTGGAAAAATCTTGCTCCTGACATTATTCCTTTGGAAAATCAAGGTTTGGATAATTTGATCAAGCTCTACCTGTATGAGTGGGATGACATTGAGTGCCTTATTGATAATAGTAAATGTCATTATTCTGATACCACATTCTTCCCAAAGCTGGTTGAGCTGCATCTGTATGGTGTGGATGTGGAAAAATTATATCGGGGTGCTGTGCCTTCTCGCTTTCTTCGGCAGTTACAGATTTTGAAGTTAGAGGAGTGTATGAAACTGGAAAACATATTCTTAGATGAAAATATCAAGCTACCTCATCTTAAGGAATTGAGATTGATAGGCTGCCCAATGTTTCAACCATCAATTTTCCATCCATCTGTTGCTCAAAGTCTAGAGCGATTGGAAGAATTAGAAGTTGAAGATTGTGAGGAGCTAAAATGTTTAATTGAATATGAGAGGTTGAAAGAAGATATGACAGTTGTTGGTAGTCAAAATAACTATGACTTATTGTTCCCAGTGTTAAAATATCTTCGAATTCGAGGATGTGGCAAATTAGAAATGGTATTTTCCCTACTTCTGCCTGGAGACCTTCCCAAGTTGAAAGATTTATCTATATGGGGGTGTGAGGAGCTGAAATACATATTTGGTGAATATAGAGTTGTGGGCCAACTTTTGCAGCAAGAAATCATTCTCCCTTTACTAACAGAAGTGACACTTTGTGATGTACCAAGTTTCATTAGCGTATTTGAAAACTGTGTGCTAAGGCAACCTCAAGTTTCGAAAGAAGATTTAAAGGAGAAACATGCAAACTCTAAGGCAAGTGCTTTCTCATGGGCTCATGGATGTTGCTTTCTGGCCCTAACTAAACACACCAATGCCATGATGGAACACCACACAATCTCACAGGTATGTTACTTTGGTCTTGCATTTTTTATCCAACATACTTGTTTATGTTTCATAATTTTTTTGTTAAAAGTAATATTTGATTTATTGAACTTCCCTTTTATCATATTGTACACGCATTGTTTATTGGTATTTGTCTCTTTTTAAAGTACGTAGATCTAATAATAGAGGTATGATAAGAAGTAATGATGTAGCTATTCTCAACTCTCAAGTGGTAGATTTTATAGAAAGTGTGACGTGATGTTTTAAAAGTTGTAAAGAAGTATGAGAAGGGTTTAGAGAAATGGTGAGATAAAAATAACAAGTGCTATATTTGTTTTTATTTATAACCTTCTTTTCTTTTAATAGTTCATAATAAGACATATTCGTGCAACATAACAAACGGTCAAGCAAATTGCTAAAAAGGAGTTAGTCAAGACTTTTTTCCTCCATAGATGAATATGATAATTTGGACATGAAATTCTAGCTACATTGTGTTCCTTTTATGAGGCTGTATTCCCTATTAACTTATAAACTACTTTCATGTCATTAAAACAGTTAGTTAAAATTAGTTAAACATCACAAACTTTTACAACTTTCAAAATTTACATTTGATTGGTGTAGTTTATAAGAATAGGGAGATTGAGTAATCAATAAGTATGACTGGAGACACTAGTTTATTAACTGGAAAAAAAAGTTGGAATGCATTTTGTTAAGGAATTTATTTTTTTACTTAGCGGAATAATTGCTTTGAATCATACTAACATATTATTGTGTGATAGATCCAAAATTAGAAGAGTGGAGGCCAAATTAATTTTTTAAGAAAGTAATAATAAACACACACACACACATAATACTTTTTAATTTGTTATTTTATAGGATCTCAAGATTGCTCTGTTTTCTTTTGGATAAAACTAACATATTCCTCTGTTTATTCTCTATAAAAATTTCTAAGTTTTAAACATTCATATCTAATTATAATGGGTTATGCGAATTTGTATACACATATCACATTGCAATTTATTAATATTTTTATAGTGGATAAAGACTATATATAGTGAATAATTGTTAACAAAATAATTTAACATTCTCAAAAACTACTAGGCCTTCGTGGATGCAGAATTATTTGTGTCAAAGTGATTTGGATTTATCTTTATACCGACTTCAAATTTAAATTTAAAATATTTCCCGAAATTAGTATGTTTGTGTCTTGTGAGTGTTTGTATCCCTCACATGCACATATGATAGGAACAGAGCATGGCATTTTTACTTCTCTGCCCTCTTTGAATGATTTTGTTTTTGGAATTAAAATTATTAAAGAAATTGAAGTTATCTTTTTTTTTTTTTCTGGATGTTGTGGGGTGCATGCACCCCATCCATTATGTTGTCGTCTTGATAATGTTAACAAAACTGTGAAAAAAAAAACAAAGAAAATATGCTCTTTTAATCAGTTTAGTTCAAAACTGGGGAAAATCCTTTTAAGGAAAATGTCAACAAAAGTTCCACAGATAATTCTGTTGCCACAAAAGTCCCATTAATAACTCCATCAGTAGGGTATTAACAACTTCATGTAGGTTTTAAGAACTTTTGGGACTTTTATGTCATAAAAATTTTCTGTGGGACATTTATTATATTTTCTTAGTTCTTTGGGACCTTATAGGAATTTTCCCTTTATTTAGTTTGCCCATTAGACTTCTAATGATTGCATTTGTTGCAGAGAATGTTTTGAACAAGGTTGGTTGAAAAACGTTTCCCATAATTTTCTCGCGTTAGGCTTCTACACAGTACGTAAATAATATGGTTGTATCTTCAATTTTTCTCTATCTAAAAATGGACGTCTTTTAAGTTTTTTAATAATGTGAATATGTTTTTTTTGAATATTTGCAAATGTACGTATTATTCATATCCGTGCTGATCCTTTTTAATTAAAATATGACAATATGGGGACAAGGTTTCACTAAAGTGGGATGTTGAATTTGCACTGATATTAATTTGCATTGATGAATTACTTTTTTTTTGAAAACGTGTAGGAAATAAAAAAGCATATGCAAGATGTGACAAGTGAAAGTGCAAAGGAATCGGAATTGCAAGAGATTGTAGATGTTGAAACACCACTGACCCCCCCAAGTGTGTGCTTCCAATATTTTCTCAACTTCCACAATCTGAAAAAAATTGATATCATGAGAAACAGAAAGTTAAAAACTTTGTTCTCTGTCTCGGCATGCAGAAACCTACCACGGTTGTCCAAATTAATTATAGGAAAATGTGAGGAACTAGTCAATGTGGTTGAAGATGATTCTCATGATCATCATCATATGAACTCTAGCTCCATTTTCCCAAAACTGGAGGATCTATCTATCGAGGATTGCAACAAGCTGGAGTTTATATTTCCTCTCTCTCTTTTTGGTACTCTTCAAAAATTAAAATCTTTGAAAATCGAGGAAGCTGCTGAGTTGAAATACATTTTTTGGAATGAAAATGACCAGCTTCAAATCCATCTCCCTGCTTTGGAAGCATTATCACTCCTAGGTGTACCGAAGATGATTAACAAAATTCTTGCAAGAAATTATTACCTGAGCTTTCCGTGTCTGCAAAGCATTGGATTGGGGGATCTTCAAGAGTTCAACGGAAGATCTTTTCTAGATTTGATGGCCTATTTACAAGAAATGCAATTGAATGAGGTAACTCATTTGACTTATTATTTTATGATATGTGTTGCTCTGTTTATTTAACAACTTTTTCTGCTTGAAAATTTTCTTTCTGTTACAATGGATTACTTAACATTCAAACTTCAACAACATGAAGAACATATTTTTTGTGCATACCTATTCATCATTTATAGACTTGAAATAATTGATTTTTTCATAAATAAAAAGGTACACTTTAGTTTGCATTAATATAAATTTGGTTTAATTAAGTAATGACCACAAAAGCTTAAGAATTCCTGTTAAATAGTTTAGGAGAAAGACGAACCATGTATATGGTTATGGACGGGAGCAATTAAGGGGGGATCGACTTCTAATATATATATAAATTATATGATTTCAGGTGGATATAATTAAGCATAACCCAACTCACTATGTGTTTAATTTGTAAGCATTCTAGGCATCAATAGTTGAAATTTCTCGTTTTATAACTCAATGCCTATTGAGAGATCAATTAATAATAGTATTGGACTTTTCACAATTTGTGAATGTGATTATTTTAATTTATGCTGAAACTTTGAATTGATAAATTTTTATTAGGACTTGATGAAAATTATCAAGGATATGCAGAAGTTGGCAAAGCTTGGAATAAGAGACTCCAAAATAGAAGAGGTACTTAATTTGGAAGGAGTGGAAATTGAAGGTACAATATTGATGTTGAGCTTAGAAGAAATGAGGTTGAAAGATTTAAGTGAGTTGAACCATATATGTAAGGGTCCCAAATATATTTTGAGCCTCCCCAATCTTCGGCGACTAAACATCATAGCATGTAAGAAGTTAAGAGTAATCTTTAATGTCTCAATAGTAAAAAGCCTCCCACAATTGTACTATTTAAAAATAGAGGACTGCAACGAATTAGTAGACATCATTGAGGGCCATTTGCATCAAATATGCTTCCCAAAGTTAGATATAATTTGCATCAATCGTTGTAATAGCTTGAAATGCCTTTTGTCAATCTCAACATGTGTCAAGTTTCCAATGTTGCGGTTATTGAAAATAGAAGAAGCCTCTGAGTTGGAGCAAGTATTCATACACAAACAAGATGATATGCAAGAGATGACAATGATGGATGAAGTATTTCCAAAACTATTAGATGTAATACTTAGAAAGCTTCCAAGGCTTGTTACTATTTGTGAGGGGATTGATTTTCAGAATGTGAGATGTACAGTGAATGACTGTCCCAAATATCAAGGTATAAATCTAAGAAGAAAAGTCACTTCTAGTAATTTCTAGCTAATTTCATGAATATCAATATAAGATTGAAAATTCAACTGCAGGAAATAATCATATCCAAGAATGGTCAGAAGATGGGGATTTAGAAAATCAAGCTGCAACAAATGCTTCACCAGACTTTGCAGAGGTGTGTCAGACTAATCATAACAAGAACCAAAAAAAAAAAAAAAAATCATTTTTTGGTATTTTGTTTTACTAATAATTTAACTTGTTCATAAATTTGATTATTACATCTAACTAATTTACTAAATATGGTGTTGGTTAGAGCTCGAAGGAAGCAATGATGACAAGTGTTGAAGAAGTTGCATCATCATTTGTACGTACTAATGCCATCTCTTTCCACATTCATAGGAGGACTTGTGTGTGTGTGTAAATTGATGGGCCTTTATAATGGCAGCAAAAAGCAATGATTTTGAATAGAATGCACCAAATAGAATATAGGAATATTCTATATGATTGCAACTGCCTTTTTTCCTTATTAGTCATTATTCGTACTATACAACTGATACATATGGGAAAACTATATTCAAAAATCTAGAGGTAGCGAAGGTTTTTGGGGAAACATATTAGAAATATTAGGGTGTTAAGAGATTCAAATTTATCATGTACACATCAAAAAAAGAGAAACTAATGAATAAATAAATTGTATCTTTTGATGTTGTAGAGTAAGAAGGAAACAGTAAACGAAATTGAAGCTAAGGATCCTACTCCAGCATTATTAGAGAAACAAGCACTGGAAGGTTCAACAACTAAACCACAGTTGAGAAGCACATCTTTATATGTGAGTTTATTGATTGCTTGTCTATTTTCAAGATGATAGCAAGTTCATTTGAAACTTAAGGTGAAATACTGGACAAAGTAAAATATCCATGAACTAATGAAGTTATGTTAGGTGAAATATTTAGTTCTTTCTCTTGTTGTAATCCAGAATTATAAAGAAATAGAGAAGGAAGGTGGCAAAGTAGTTCCTGATCCTGCTTCAAAGTTAGCAGCACCTACTTCATCTTCTTTTCAGGTGAAAAAGAAACTCATTTATCTAAATGTGCTTTGCAAAAAGAATTGCTTATTGAATGGAAGATAAATTCTATCAATTGATTAAGTTGATGTATTAAACAAAGGACATCATTTGGTGTTATTCAGAGATTAGAAACAAGAAAAGAATTTGCAAGATTAGCTTTAGAACCATCAGTGACTACAACTTATTATTACGATTTTGTGCTGTCCAGAGTATTGATGTCTCACTAAAAGAAATATCTGAACAAGGTCCTACCTTAGAGGATGTAGTAGTAGCTGATTTAAGACCAAGGAACTCATCGGTTAGTTTACTGTGACCTATTCTAAATAAATGAATTAAACATCTACCTCTGCGTTCTATATTCATTGCTTGACTGAGGATTTGAAGCCATCAAAATCAAGAAGCGATAACAAGCATGACACACCAACAAGAGCTAGCAGATATGATGATTATTGTATACTTGAATCTTCACAAAATGTTAAAGGTTCTAAGGATTATAATTAAACAACATGATATTTACATATATCTTCACAAAGTACTTTTGCAGAATGTTACTTCCTCTTTTGTTTCACAAGTGGGAGGCTTGCAATCTGATCCATCTACATTGGTAATTTAGTTTATACCATATATCTAATCTCAGCTTATGTTTTATTATTTATAAAGTTAAATGTTTCTAGAGCTAGCATTGAGTATTAGAATACATATTAATATTAATGAGTTAGTTACCCCTCTCTCTCTCTCTCTCTCTATATATATATATATATATAGATGAGTTATTTACCTCACTGAAGTACCCAGTTACATCTTTTTGTGCAATTCAGGCTTACAAAGAAATTGAGAAGGAAGTTGGCGAAGCAACTCCTGCTTCAAGTATACCACGACAACTTCACCTGATTTTGTGGTGATTAAAATAGAATCTCTATCATACATTTTTTATATTTCTTGTTCAATAAAAAACTTGCACGTTCAAGTTAATGATATTTTAAATGGGGTTGAACTATAAGGTACTTGAAACTGACTCTTTTATACATAACAGGTGATTGTTGGACAGCCAAGGACAGAACAAAATTTGGTAAATCAACCCAATAAATTTTGTATTTCTACTTTTTGTATTTATATACTTATCTTTTTAATTTGTACTTATACAAAGTTGTATTGAAAGTATTCCAAAAGACACTACACTTGCTCATTTCTTTGTTAGAAGAAGAGATCATTTGTATGAGGAATTTCTGTGTGTTTTCTAGGTTGCTAGTATGGAAGAAAAACATGAGCAAGGATCTCAAGGGGATGATGCAACAAGGAAAGCTGCAAAAGCAAAAGGAGTTCATGAAAAAGCTTCTACTATAGACACGTTACCAATGGCAACTCCATTTGAGTCCGAATACGTAAGAGCACTTCTATGTCTTTTGAGCTCTAACTTAGTCGCAAATAGCAATAACTCATTTTAAAAGAAAAACAAATAAAAACAAGTGCATGTTTTTTCATTTTTCATGTTGTACTACGCAGACTATTGAAGAAGCAGGAGATCACTCTAGTGTTCAAAACGAAGCTAAATCAGAGAAGCCTATAAAAGATATCCTTCCCCAAGTCATACCTTCTCTTCAATATCGTAAGTGTCTTTTGTAACGTGATGGTTTTACTTTTTTTTCCTCCTCTTTATTATCGTTAACTTTTTTGGTTGACAGAATCACAATATGCTGATGCTAGCTCTTCGTCTCCTAAATTGGGGATTTGTGAAATTTTTCGACTTGTGGAGTTGAAATATGGTGAAACGGCTTTACTTGCTCAAGCACTCGAGCAATATCCACAACTATTGCTACCTCGTCCAAATCGAACCCATCGTATAATAGCCTGGTCCTACAGAGTGCTGGTGGATATTTTGGTCATGCTTGACACCAAGACTCCTAATACCATCACACAATCAGAAAAATCAACCTTGGAGGCCAACTTAAGTGAAGCAATTGTTCTTGGGTTTGACAAGGACTGGGTTGAGTCTATTCGTGCCAAAATTTTTGGGGTTGACATGTCAGATGTTTCAACCGCAAAAGAGGAAATTCAAGTGATGGAGGAGAAACTTGGAGAAATTGAATCTTAGTTATTGGGTCTTTCATAATGTCGCAAGAAATTAATTGAGAATATGACAATGTTTAGAGACATAGTTATGTGCCAAGGATAAACCCTTTGGCATTTAGGTGTGTTTACATTGTGCTTTGTTATTGGCTTTTCAGTAATTATAGTAAGACACAGAAAGAGAGAACCGTGATGCCTATGATATATCCCAACGTTCCCCTCTGTTTAGCTAGAGACATAAAATACTCATGTATTCATAAATTTGGGACCTAATATTTGATGGTTGATCCGCATCTAATATTGTCAGTGATCTTCATTGATATATGTTTGTGGGATGTCCCTTTCAAGAATACATTTCTGCAGTGATATATATATATATATATATATATATATATATATATATATATATATATATATATATAGCAGGATGTATAGATTTTTTTGTTGCAACTCTGATTTGATTGTCCAATCCAAAACTGATTCTTATCATGTTGCTCTGTAAGCGTGAATTAGAAACAAGGCTATATAATTTAAGTTTTCTCCTTGTAATTTCATTGGATGTGATTGCATTGGATAAAGAAACAAAAGGGCGGCATGGTTGTTCTGTTTCATTTATTTTTTACCTGAGTTGATCTCTTTCATATGAACATTATCATTGTATTTTGAATTAGTAAGTAAATACTATTTTATCAATAAATTACAAAATAGTTTTATAATTAGGCAATGATTTTTTTTGCATTATGTTATAAAGAAGAACAGCGAATATTAGAGGAAAGAACCTAGAAAAAATAATATTTATTGAAGAGGAACATGAAAAGTGTAATTATTTAGAAGAATTAATATCAAAATATAACTTTAATTCTAACTGTTTTCCTAAGCAGCAACATTCCCGCATGGAAATTCTCAGAAGGAAGAAGGGCCATGCCCTTTTCTGTCATCTTCAGTTAAATTAAACCACCCCCAAAAAAAAAAAGAAAAAAAAAAAACTTCCCTGTCTTTCTACCCATTCTTCAACCTTTTTAATCTGCCATTTGACTTCAAAGCTGCCTATGTATGATAAAGAGAGAGGAGATCGTATTAATACACCTGTACACAACCAACTAGTCTGATTTGTGGCTATTTTGATATTAACTCACCCATATAAAACTGACTATTCTGATTCACGAGAATGTAGGGTCATAATGAGAAAACAATATAAGGTATTTTTTTTAAAATATCTCATGCCCGCACTAGGCTCAAGAGACAATTTGGGCCAACTTAATAGTTAATTACTTGTATCTTATAATTTCTTTGTTTTCCTAGTCTTATAATATCATATGATTGGTTGTATGGTTACATTAATTAAATATTTGGAGTACGTATAAAGAAAATCCAAAAAAATGTAGGAATTTGAACTAACTGGAAAATTAATATTGATTAATCAATTAATTAGTTAGGTAAAGGCTAAACTTTCATTAACAAAGATAATCAAATGTGATTGCTACGTTTTGAGTGTTGGGTTGCAGAATATATTTCTCCGTCAGGTAGGTGGAGCTGGGATAGATTTGACAACATACTTTTGGAATTTGTGCTTCGTGAATTGAATTAGATTGGAAGGAATTTGATGCAAGAAAGAGAGGATGTGCCCATGTGGCGGTGGACGAATTCTGGTATCTTCTCAAGCAAATCAGATTTTGATGCAGCAGAGACTTAACGCAGCATAGCAGATTCTGATTTGGTCTCTATTTATTATCATTTAGGATTTTGATTTAATTAAAGAGAATATAATTAATTTGGAAAAAGATAATTTAGTCTTTCTATTTTAATATTTTAATTTATAGTCTTTCAAAAATAATTAATATATTTTTATAATCCTTTATAATAAATATTATTATTCCTATATCTTTCTCATTTAATAAAGTGCTCGTCTTCATTATTAGTGTGCCTTGATAAAGTGCTCTTGTTTTGGTCGTCCCCACCACGTGCCATGCAATTATTTTGTTCGGAGGATAAGAGTCTTATCATCTTCTCCACCAACTCTCTCACTCATTCATGTTCATTTCTTTATCATCTCTATGACGTGAAATGACTTTTATCATCACTTTCTTTCTCACCTCAGTATTTAGTTAATTTATTTTTAACAAGTAGAAATTTATAAATATTTTTTCAAATGCTTTAACATAAAAATATTTTGATAACATTTATTTGTACACAGTTTTGTTATAAATTATAATTGCTTGACATATAATAAATGATCATGTAAAAATATTATTGTTACTCATGTTATTTCATTTATGTTTACAGAATCCTGTGAACAATACTATAAAAAAGGTAAGAGAAAACGACAATTTTTTTTTTGAAATTATAAAATTCTAAGTCACATATTTTTTAAAAAATATGTTGTGAATTCTTATTAAATTTTGTTATTCTCTAATTAATTTTTAGTAACAAATCTAAACTTAATATATATTTTTTGTAATTTTAAAGTTGTTTGACGTAATTTTCAAAAAATATAAAGTGAAGGGACAAACTACAAACAAAGCTTGAAGACGGGAAGAAGGGAAGAAGCACGTGTATGGGCAAGTAGTTGAAATTTTGACCTCAATGGATGTAAGGGAGGGATTCGGCTTAGGTCCACTGCCACTTGCCATCCATTGTCGTCCACTCCCTTAAAACAGTGCCGTTTTGGCGCAAAAACAACACTTGATCCTCTTTTTTTTTTTTAAAAAAAAAATATATATTTCAAGGTATTGTAGGTACTAAAAAAATACTTCAGGATACTGACCAACACTGAAAAATACTTCATGATTTTGAAAAATTATTTTAGGATGTTAAAAAATATTTCAGGATACTGATTGATACTAAAGATATACTTCAGAATACTGGCCAATACGTATCCTAAAACATGTATTTTCTTAATAAAAAAAAGAGGATTAGGTATTGTTTTTAGGGAAAATCCATTTAAGGGCCCTTTTAGTACTGACAATCCCAAAAAAGGCCCCAAAATTCTGATAATCTCAAAAAAGGTCCTAGGACATTTTCTGAGATTTTCAGAATCTTGGGTGAGTTGTCAACGGGGCTGATATAGTTGTTAACGGGGTACTCAGTGGCGGATTTAGGGGGGCTAGGGGTGGCCCCCGCCCCCCCAATATATATATATATATTTTTTTTATAAAAAATGTATGTATGTAAGTATGTATGTATGTATGTATGTATGTATGTAGAGCTGGGAATCAGGGCCGGCCCGTGAAGGGCCAGGGCCGGCCCTCCAGGGCCTGGGTAAAAAAAACATATGTTTTTCAAAGTCCGGCCCGAGAGCACTAGGGCCAGGGCCGGCCCAATGTCCCTGCTGCAATATGATGAGAGGCTATTCCCCCTGGAACAAAAGGATCAAAACCTTCCACACCCCATGCGGGATTTACGGATTGTACCCTTCCGGTTAGTCCATAAGGATCGGACACCCATATTCCAGGACCATACAATCCTGTTACATGAAATGCGCCAAAACCAAAACAAGCCACCCCTGAAAGAAATAAATGAATTCCAAAAATTTTAGGCAAATCCAACCTCCAGGGCCCGGAAATTACTATTCCAAATTTTAATTAATTTTCCTCTGGTTTTTTTAAAGAAATATAATTAGTAAATTACACCACGAATCATCCAACAAATAAGCACAATCACTAATTCATAATCAAAAGCAAACTATGTTCACAAATAACTCACATAAAACATAAGAAACATACCACTAAGCGACATTAGTACGATGACTATTATTGTAACAAATAATTTAATTTGTTAAACATAAGAGTAATTTTATTTGCAACAAATAATAAACCAAATCATAAAATTAGAGTATAATTATTATGTATTTGTAGTTAAATGGATAAATAACTCTATAAAAAATACAATATATATATAAATTAATAAATTAAAAAAAGGAAAAAAGAAAAAGAAAAAGCTACTGCAGGGCTGGCCCGAGGCCCTCCAGGGCCGGCCCGTTTAAGCCCGAGGCCCTCCAGGGCCAATTTCAAATATCTCGTCCTTTTTTCAAGCCCGGTCCTTGACGGGCCAGGGCCTAAACGGTCCGGCCCGATGGGCTCGGCCCGATTTCCCGGCTCTTACATAATGTGCTGGCCCTACAAGGCCAATTTCAAATATCTCGTCCTTTTTTCAAGCCCCGCCCTTGACGGGCCAGGGCCTAAACGGGCCGGCCCGATGGGCTCGGCCCGATTTCCCGACTCTTACATAATGTGTGTGTGTGTGTGGAACATAAAATAGCCTGAGGAAATTATGATAAATCTTAAGAGACAGTAAAATAATTATTAAAAATTAGAGAGTATATTGTCTCTAATTTTGGTAATTTGTTAAATTATAACCTTGGAAAAATTAAAGGGTAAAAATCAAAAAGTATTTTGAGGACCAAAATGCCCCCATGATTTTTAATATAATGGACGGGACATAAAATACCAATGTCAGTAAAATAGTTGTGAGGAAATGATTAATCCTAAATAATAAAATTATTAACAATTAGTAAGTGATTAAATAAATAATTATAGGTTAATTGTTTAAGCAGAAGGGAATATCCAAGTTAAATTGTGAAAAACCCTTTAATTAAATATTAATGGCTAAAATTAGCATAAAATATACTTACTAATTAATTGGAAAAGCTATATTGTTGACTATTTGACATAGCTTCAGACCTTGATGGGTTTCAGACCTTGAAGCCACTTTTTTTGTGAAGCCATGTTTCCTTGATTCAAACCTTAAAGCCACTTCTGCAACTGTTACCTTAAATACAAATCACATCAGAAAAAATCCATAAAAAAAAGATCAATCAAGAAAAGTCCATCAGAAACAAAAATCACTTCTACCACCGCTATCCCAAATGGGCCCTAAATACAAACGGCCCAAAACAACAAGCTGAGAGTGAAAACTAGCTAAAATCAAATAAGGAGGAAATAATAAAAACAAAACACTAAAAAACAAAGGAAATAAAAGCATCACGCGACCCATATGAAAAAACGAAGGATCATAGTAGAGCAACCTGTCAAAAAGGGCCACCAAAATTCGCCAAGAACACAGACA
The DNA here is from genome assembly GCA_025563575.1 of Acacia pycnantha. Classification (NCBI taxonomy): domain Eukaryota; kingdom Viridiplantae; phylum Streptophyta; class Magnoliopsida; order Fabales; family Fabaceae; genus Acacia; species Acacia pycnantha. The sequence goes on along the minus strand of JAMWYP010000325.1, from coordinate 187,294 downwards.
GAGCCATAATCATCGATCAATTCATGAGTTTCTTTCATACTATCAACCTAAAAAATGTGAAGAAAGTTTTTCTTTAACCAACTGTGCTCTTCTTCCAATAATGCTCTAAAGTTCTACAACATCATGAAGATAAAGTATACATTAATTTGTTTGATAAGGAATTCTGAATTCTTATTTTTTTCCTTCTGTAAGTGTAAATTGATATGTAGATTTTGGTCCAGTCCTTAGTTGTTCGACCTCTACCAATTGTGCCGTGTACGAATCTACATAAAAGATTTAGTATTTTTTTTTATCTTTAGTTTAGCCCATAATTAATCAAATCTATTTAAAAAGTTGTAGTCATAAACATGCTCTTGCAAGCTTTCACATGGTGAGATTTCCATTTTGGTCACCTCAAAGTCAGGTGAGGTTTTTGTTGGTATTTTTGAAGTAGGAACTATACTTTGGTAGCCTCCTCCACTATTTAATTTTTGATAAATCTGAGTGATATCAAAAGATATAATACAACGGTTCACTAAGGCAACTTCATTAATTGATAGATCTTCTTTATCCAAGATTCAATTATTTTCCAGTTGTTATGAAGTTTCATTAAAGGTTTCGGTTAGTGGTCTTGTAGTGTCGTTTTGATGGTTTTTTTTACTCTGTTATATCATCATGTTGTTGAGTCACCTATTTAATCAGTCTACCTATAGGTTTATGCGCTGTGTCGAAGATGAAGAATATGCGCTGTGTCGAAGATGAAGAATGAGGTTTTGCTCTCTTTTGCCAAAAAAAAAAAAAAAACAGAGAGAGAGAGAGTCAATTTATGTATCACAAAAAACATAGTACATCACAAGCCCAAAAAACACTAAAAAAAACCTAAGCTAACACACTACTAAAGCCATAAAAAAATCCAAGACTACAACCTACAAAACCAGAAAAAACAAACATATATGATGTAAAAATAAAGGAAATATGTGATATGAAAGAAGAGCAAGAGAAGAGAGAAAATTTGAGTGGAGCACATAAGGTGCTTCTCCCTTATGTGCTCATCCCTCTAATTTTAGGGTGAGTACATTTTTTAATTTTTTTATATATTTTATTTTTTTAGATTAAGTTATATGTTGCATGTTTAAATATTTTTTTTCACTCAATATCTTTAATTAATTAATTTTTAGGATATTGGTGTTACAGGAAAAATATTTTTGAACGCAGGACTAGAAATTAATTAATTTGAGATACTGGATACAAAAAATATTTCAGGATATAGCATATAATTTAATCTAAATAAATAAAATATATAAAAAATAAAAAATTGCTCACCACAAAGTTAGAGGGATGAGCACATATGGATAAGCACCTAATATCAACCCAAATTTGAGAGAGGAATGAGGGGGAGTAATTATCATTCACTTGTGTTTCTTAATACTTTGTACAAATTATAGGCCTCTAAAAGTCGCTACCAAGGATCACAATTAATATACAATTATAAATGGTACTATCGATACTATATGACCCTTCGTATTATTAAATAGTCTTGTAGTTTTTCAACAACGTATTTATGAATGCTGACTAGAGCCGGGAAATCGGGCCAAGCCCATCGGGCCGGCCCGTTTAAGCCCTGGCCCTGTAGGGCTCGGGCTTAAAAAATAGGCCAGAAATTTGAAATTGGCCCTGCAGGGCCGGCCCTATAGGGCCTCGGGCTTAATCGGGCCGGCCCTGTAGGGCCTCGGGCCGGCCCTGCAGGCCCGTTTAACTGTAGCATTTTTTTTAACAAAAATTTAATTACCTAGACTTCCACTTAATGAATGTGTTTATTTATAATTACTTAGATTTTTTTAGTTTAAACTATAACCCTTTTTTATGTTTATTATTATTCGTATTAAAACACATAATTAGTTATTATAAATTTTAAAGAAGTGATGTTTTCATATTAAATAAACACATATTTTGGTATTATAATATTATATGAGTAATAAATTATAAATATATTTTGTGTAAAATACGTATAATTATTTTTACCTGTCGGTAAAATCATGCCTAAACCGAAGGAATCTGCAGACACACACAAAATTACGAGAGGGAAATGCATTTTGTCGTGGGCATACATAAAGCAATTCATTTGTTTAATATTTTTTGAAAAAAAAGGAAAAAAATATTCTTTATATTTATTTGTTTTTTATTACGAATTAATAAATGTGTTTATTTGTTGAATGATTTATATTGTTTAGATATTAATGTTGATAACATTTATTTGATAGATTAGAACTTTAATGGTTGCAATTTACTAATTATATTTCTTTGAAAAAAATCGAAGGAAAAATAGTCAAAATTTGGAATAGTAATTTTTCAGGCCCTGTAGGGCCGCCTGCCCTCGGTACTATCGGGCCGGGCTTTGAAAAACAGATGTTTTCCTTACTCCAGGCCCTGTAGGGCCAGCCCTGTTGGGCCCTGGCCCTGTAGGGCCAGGCCCTGTCGGGTCGGGCCGGCCCTGATTCCCAGCTCTAATGCTGACTAGGATATAAGTTAATAGACATTTACATAATTAATATTCATATTGACACTCCCTTTTTGGATGTCCATAATGAATTTGCCTCATTAAAAAGTTTAACTAAGAAAAACTCATTGGGAAAAAACCTAACCAAAGAAAAAGAATATATAACTCACTGATACACTGTTTAGCACTGCCACATTAAAAACTCTTATAGGAAAACCAGTGTGACAAAACCTAGATAAGGAAAAAATAGTATAATATGTATTGACCCCCTCTTGACATCATCAATTTTTATCTCCCTGATGACAACATTACTTCCAATCACTACTAAAAAAAAGCCTTTTAAGACAGATTGAAATTGGCTTTTAGATTAGGTATGTTTTAGGTCCGGTCTTGTATCGACCAATTTAAAAACTCTGTCCTTATTAAAACCGGACCTACGACTGGTCTTAAAAGTTACTTGTCCAAACCAATTGGTTGGATAACCACTGTTAAATTAACGTCCATTTATAATAAAAAAAATGCCAATTCTTTAGACCAGTAATTTCATACTCGGTCTAAAAGTGGGTATTTTTATTTTTTTTTTAAAAAGATACGATTCATTTTGTTTTATAGAAGTTGTAACATCCCATTTTCTAAAGCGGAATTTTTTTTTTTTCAATCAGAGTAGAGCAATGAAGCGAAAGAGTAACTGATTCCCATTCAAACAATAACCATAGTGTAACATAGTATTGATACAACACCCTATTGTTCTCATAGGTAATTACGTAAAACGATAAAGTGACATCTCCGTCTCAGAGCTCACTCGTGCTACATGCCCTCCAACTATGAGCATACTCGTGCAGCTTGCCTCGATCTCCGATCCGTGGTCCTCCTGACCCTGAAGCTATAGCTGAGATTCAATTTATCGAATTGAATCTCAGGTAACGGTTAACCTTATGCTCAAATAAAACAGTATACGGATGACAGATATTCAAAACATAACAGCAGCATATCACTTATGCATATAGCAGATGCATGATTGCATGATTGTGACACATAAAGCGGTATGTATAAGTCCTACACAATAATAGCCTGCACAAAAACCAAGTGCCACGATGATCGGTCGTGTCCTCGGCGCTAGGAAAACTCTAACGGTATTAATATCTCTATAACCCGTGTGAATCGTATGTATAATCGGTAACCCCAGACGAGTCTCTAACAGTGAATGTATCTCGGTGACCCTAATGAATCTCTATCCGTGAATGTACCTATCACATATATGTATATGAGCAGCACTAGATTAGTGTTACAAGACGCGAACGTACCTTCGTTGATGTACGCAGATGTTTGACGAATCGTACTTTCTGACGGAAAACAATGGTTTGTCCGACAGCGGACACGTTGGACGGCAGTAACGGCAGTAAACTAGGATTTCGACGTCCTATAAGAGTAATATCACTTTCATTAGTGATTTGGCATTATAATCGGCATTTTAGGTAAAAATTACCATTTTGCCCCTATGCCCTAATTGGCGGAATTTCGCAAGACTTCGTTACTCTTACAAATTTTCTTCCCGAAATTTCGCCAGAACTTCGACGCCATCATGATTTTCGAAAATAAAGACTAAAATAGCCCTATCATATGATACCCAATCATACTTGAAAGATTAAATACTAATCTAACATTACTACTCTAACTATCGAAAGAACTACGGAAGCTTAAAGCTCTGCATCGAAAAACTTACCCAGAGCTTCGCTGCGAATTTCCCCAGACTCCTCCCCCAGAGCTTCTCTCTCTAACCTCTCTCTAGGATCTCAACTTTTGGTGTGAAAATGAAGAGGAAGGGGGGGTATTTATAGAAACGGTGGTAGGGTTTCGGCCGTCGGATCAACTTTGTGAGAAGCGATCTGGGCCGTCCAAAGCAAATTTTCAAAAAAACCCTTTCTTCCCCTTTTGTGTTCACACTTGACCGAAATTCAAGGGTTTGGCCAATGGGAGGTGGCCATGTGTCACCTTCCGAAGCTTTCGACCGATTTCTCCGATCGGTGCGATTCGCGTGATTTCGGAAAAATCTCAAAATTCTGGATTTACAACTTTGAAGACCTTCTCTTCCTCATCAATAATATCTATTTAAACTTGAATTTTGACTTTAGACGGGGTTCCAACTGTCGGTGAAGTTTCTCGAAAACGTGTCCGAACGCGTCCAGGTTTGAACGCATTTAAATCACCAACTTCTTGAGAAAAATTCACCGATTCCAAATATGTCAAAATAAATTCAAACTCATGCCTAGATGTTGAGTTAGAATTTATTTTTCTTATATCCAAAAATATCCCTATATGCATTTTTCCCTATTTTGTTTTATTAGGAAATGCACAAACGACTTGAAATTTTCTCCGAAAGAGTATAACGGAAGACAAAATTCCACTGATCATTATTTTCCCTGACTTTGGAAATCTCATTCCTAGATCTCTAGATAGGATCCGTTTCCTATTTCCCATTTTACTATTCACATAATTTTACTTTAATTAATTATATTAATAAAATAATAAACTTAACTTATCAACTAAGTTTTCTATTTTTATTTCTTATTTATTTTTTTTTTTTCGTTTTTATTTTCTTTTATTTTCTGCACTTTCTTTTTTAATTAATTAAATAATTATTTTTACATAATCTCTTACAACATTTTCCTATTGGTCAATTCTTGCATTTAGGCTTAAAAATACCTAAACTCATCCTTTTTCCTTCAAATTTTCCAATTAATTAACCAATATATTTATGCTAATTTTTAGCCATTTATCACTAATTTTGGAGCTTTACATAATTATCTCCGAATTTTCTATACTTGTGCTTAAGTAATTTGCTAATAAATACTTAATCACTCAGTTATCACTGCTTAGTAATTTTCTTAATTAGAATACCACATTACCCCTTAACCTTTGCTTTAACATGAGATTTTTCATGCATTCTGCATTATTCGTCCATAATCGCAAGGGTATTATGGTCATTTCCTTACTTTTTGAGTATTCTTCTACAATTTCTCCAAGTTTTTAACTTAATAAATTACCTAAATTAGGGACAATATCCTTCCCTATTTTAAATAGATTTTTACTTGCTTCTTTTATAGCTTTCACAGGGTATTTATAACCCATAATGTGCTTAGGGACCTATTTGCAAATTCCCAACCTTCTAGGGACCTAATTGCAAATTTTCTAATTTCAAGAGAAATTACCCTAACAACAAGGTAAACTCAATACAAGGTGTTTGAGACCTCATATTCACCTATTTTCAAGAGAAGTTACCCTAAGTCAGATTTTAGGGTATTACAGAAGTCCTGTTGGATATTATTAAAAAAAATATGCGATAGATTTATTTCTTTTGAGCTTTATAAAGTATTCGTTATCATGCAATAAAGCTTACAGTAGTATCACTACTTTGACTGGCATGTGAGCAGTGTATCCATTTTCTAAAATCTGGACAGCATGTTCTTTAAAATCATTAACTTCCTCATTCTATCAAAATTCTCTTTTGGACAAATAAAGAGCATAGACTTGACAAAACTCAATTCTCCCCATTCATTCTCTAATTTCTCTAACGGTTTAATTGTTTTATGTCATTAAACTACATGTTTCTGACCCATGAGTATTTTTTTTTATAGAACTTCCAAATTATATTGTATTAAAAAAAACAAGTACAAAAAAGTAAGCACACATAAAAAACAACACACAGACACCCACTTATAAGAAAGTATACAAGATAAAATATATATATATATAAAAAAAAATTAATAAAACTTCCCAAACTGATGGCCTACGTAAAGCCTCCAAGGGAGTGAGAGATAGAAAGATACTTCGGCCAACTTCCAACATAACAGCATGAGCAAGGCCATGGCAATAACAGGCAAATGGGTATGCTATAGACACCAACTCCAAGGATAGCGAAAACCAGCATTTGCCGTGACTCCTAACTTACAAGGTTATAAGATCAAATGCGATCTCACTTAACTTTTTTATTCATTTAATCATTAAAAAAAGTGTAATTATATTAAGAACCCAAGCGATCAAGTATATGTAAGCCTTTTTTAAGTTAAAGCATATGTTAGATCCTTTAAATCTATATCGAGTTCCAGTTTAATATACCTTGAGCTCATAAAATGCATTTTTAGTCCCTTAATCTTAACACAGTTAATCTCATTATATAATGGAAAATGATGACTAAGTAAAAGACAATCAAAATGTTGACAAGACTTGCTTAACTTTTAAAATATTAAAAAGGTTATATTAAAGAATTAAAGTTTAAGCATGTTTTGTCAATATTCACCAGTCACATGCATGTGTCCCCATAAATATCACACATCAACATCCAACATTCCTAAAAGGCACTAATTTACCATTAATGATCCCATAGCTTTGTAGAGGGTATTGTCTTTATTACAATCCTCACTTTTTCCACTATCATTTAATAACCATTTCAATTCTTCTTCAACTACAGCCCCTGATTCACACCCATTCATTAAATGTGGTTGCCCAATATGTATATCCAATATCAACAGCCATCATTTATTTATTTATTATAATAATAATAATAATATGCTTCGGTGTTCCATTTATAACTCTAATGCCAATAAACATCTAAAATTATTTCAGAATGTAATTGCCATTGGTACACTAATATTTGATCATTTGTATCTGTTAATGTTATGTAACATTGCTACTTTTTATATCATTTTTGGGGCGGTGCTCAGCCAAACAATTTTTTGAATACCAATATAATCTTTTGGGAAGATTTCCCAAACAAAAGTAGTACTTGTTTAGAAAGAGCGTACATGAGAGATAATGTGTAACTTAAGTACATTTCTTTCCGGTTTTTTTTAAAAGGAATAACTATTAAAATCATGTGGTTCAAAATTTTAGTTAAAAGCAATAAACATGTAACTTATGTGCATTTCGTTTCAATTAGACCCTTGTTTAGAAAGAGTGTACATGAGAGATAATATGTGAAAAATTATTGTAGAAAAATAAAAGTGACACATATTTATTGAGGGTAAAAATTTAAAGACCACGTTAAAATTTCTGACAAATTGAATTTTTTTATTATATTAAGAACCACCTCTATGAGAGAGAATGTTCCTTATAAAAAGAATCGGAGGGAGTAATGTTTAACCTATTTTTTTTAAAAAAAATTATTTATGCTCTTTTTGAGGTCTTGTGATTAGATAATGACCATTAATTATGAGAGAACGACATATTGTTGTGTGAAGATTTAATGTGGCCACAACCACAATATCCCATTTTGGAATCATGCTCATTCCACAATAACCAGAACTCTTTTCCTTCTCCTCCTTTGTTTGCTAATGTTTTGTTTGTTACTCCCTCTTTTCAGGCATGAGACAGTAGGGCTATTTCAATTTACTTAATCCTTATATTTATTTAGTATCCCTAACCCCAAAGCACCTTCCCAAACTAATCTTTTTTACATTTAAATTATTTTCTAGGCTATGTTAATTCACCAAAAAGTGTGGAATGTATCTCGCAGACTGATAATTAATAAACAAGGTTAGAGACATGTGTGCCTATATGTTAATTTGTTGCCTCCTGAAATGATTTTGGTATCAATCCATGGAGAAAGATTTTGATATGACCAATGTGATGGACTCAATGGAATGGTAACATTATTAATTATGCCCCTCTTTTTTTATGAAAAATAATTACGCCTTTTGTGGTGCTCCTATTGTAGATTATATTTTACTATATTAAATAAATCCCTTTAATTTATTTTGATAGTCTATTATAAAAAATATAATTTCAAATATATAGTAATTTAAGATTTAGCAACAATAATCTAATTTTATATCGGGTGAATGAAATTTCATTGGGTGTATTTTTTTTTTTTTTTTGGCTGTAGAATTTGAAAATTTTACTATTAAAATTGTTACTAATGGAATACTAAAACTTATTTAAAATGATTTTCTTCGGACTTGTGTCATTTTCTTCTAAAATATAATATTATATGCTTGAACAACACTTATTTTTTCACATATAAAATTCAATTTTAATAATATTTTTTATAGTTTATAAATTCAATTTTTATCTTGCTTTTGTTTTTATTCTAAAATTAAAATTTCACATAATTTTTATGCGCGCGCATATATATATTGAAAGAAGAATAGTTTATAAAGTACTTGAAAGGAATGGCCTTTCAATGTGAGCTAATTTTTTTCTTTGGAAGTTCATATGTGATGCTATTGCCATGGATAATCAATGTCTTAGGATTCATATCTTGATTTATCTTGATTGAGGGTATGGAAAATATTTCAATGCACCACTTAATAATAGTATGCCATTATAAATATATGCCATTTTGCATGTGCCGTGGATATTTATTTTTGACTTTGAATTCAAGCAAGTTACTCAATCATTTATTTATTTTTTCTTGCTGTATCAAATTTTAAGTACTTGCATATTAATTGTATTTTAATTTAAAAGATCAAACGTAAATGAGAAGTATATATAAAAGATCTGCTCTATATTCAAATAAATTTGATATAAAAAACCGTCTAATTTATCTCTATGGAGATTATTAATAATTCTAAATATGGGATAAAATTATAAATAAGGCAATATTTATTTCTTAAATCTTTTACATGTTATAATGGATTTTGATATTTTTTACTCGATTTGTAGAACGTTCACCTCTTCATCTTGAACATGAGGTTTAGTTTTATGACTTGCAGTTCATGCATGGACCACCACGTACTTAATTACCTCTAGGCTAGTTCTTCTTTTTCCTCTTTTTAATTGAAACTAATCTGTTTGGATTTTTTATTTTTAACTTATCTTCTTATAAGTAGAAGCTAGGCCAGACAGATTTTTACAAAAGCTCTTATAATAAAAAGAGCCTTTTTTACAAAGAAGAAAAAAATCAAAAATCAAAAGCCAATAGCCCAAAGCTCTTATCCGCCTCGGTCTCTCTCACCTACTATCTTAGTCTCTCAGTCCCGTCTCCAGCCATCCCCAGACCCATTCCTCTCGCACTCACTCACTATCTCAGTCTCTCACTCTCGTCTCCAGCAATCCCCAGACTCATCACTCGCCATCTCATTCTTGGCTCTTAATTACCTGTCAACCGATCATACCTGTTTCTTAACTGTTCACTGTTAAATCTCGAGGGAAATGTATCAAACTCTTCTTCTAATTCCTCCACCGTTACAGTGTCAGGCTGTCAGCATTAGACAGTGTAACACCCCTACCGGCCTCGCCCTCTCGGGTGGCGGGTAGTGTGATCCTTTACTTATATTCAATTTTTAAACTATTTATCCCAGGTTAATTTAACGTCACACATCAGAGTATTAGCAGCAGAGCATTAATCGGTTTGGACAATAATATACTGATAAAAATATTGAAAGATAAATTTTCCCCAGAGGGACCAAAATATACAGTCATCCGGATAATGGTGTCCGACAGGTCAAAATAAAATACTACAGTCATCCCGTAACCAAAATATACATGTATCCAAAATAAATCACCAACATCTACCACCACTTTAGTCTTGCTCCGGAGCCTTACCTCTGTCTCCCTCTGCGATCTAGATAAACCGCCAGGGGACTTAAAAGGGGTGGGATTCAAAATTGAATCCCGAGTAGCCGTTAATCTCATATAAAATGTATAACAAAGCATGTAAGCAACCACGAATAAAAATTCAAACAACATCTCATTCAGTATCATGCACACAGCAAGGCACACAGCCAATCCGGAACTAGCAGTCCTAATAGCACACAACACAGACTGCCGGGCACGGCACACAGTAAGGCCCGTTTATGCACACAAATGTTCGGTTCCATAGCGCTTGGAAGAAAAATCAATGATAACCGAATGTATGCAATATACATGGTAAAACATACATACACAAGTCACACAGAGTATATGAAGATTAAGGTTACTACCCAGTAGTCGACTACGACTAAAACTTAATTTCCCAGCGCAAGATACAATTAGACCTAAAATAATAAAATATAAATACAATTAAATTCCAACTCACTAAATATTTCCTTTGATGATTTAAAATAGGCCCAACCCAAGTGTCCATAATTGCTAAATCCCTTTTCTTATTAAGGAATTTAATATGGGCCTAAAATCCTCTATTTTCGTCATTCTCCAGAAATTTCCTGTAATCATGGACTGATCTTCACAAATTCATAATTAAATATATAAAACTCCTTTTGGGTTGATTTCAAATCCCAAATGACCCTTAATATGTCTATTTTCAACCAAAAATACTATCTTGGGCCAGACTTAATCTAAAATCTATTTATAGCTCAAAATTTCTCTGCTGTCCGAAATCAAGTCCAGGATCAGAGGGTCATTTTCAAAACTTAATTTCTCATAGTCCAGAACTTGAAAAATTACATATTATATATCAAAATAATCCTTAAGATGTCTACTTTATTCCTGTAAAATTTCATAATTTTTCAAGTCCATTTACTAAGTCAAAGTCCATGAAAAAATCCGACTGTTTCCCAGAAATTTCCCAGATCAGCCACCAACGTTTTTTTTTTTTTTCTTTTTCTTATATATATAAATATATATTTATTTATAAGACCCCTCTTTAATCATTCCCTGTACGACGATGTGTTCAAGACAATCTATATCAATATAGTCTCCTTCTCTTCTTAACAGCGACACACACATACATTACACTAATCAAGTATTTCCTTCTCTTCTCATTTTCTAAGTGTATAGCATTATGTAAATATATATCAGCAAGATATTAAAACACTGCATACATCCAGATACGCATACGCTGATAGTGAGCTTTGGTTTTAATATCTATATCCTCACCAGTTAACTAGATGGCTAGTTTCTTATTGTTTTCATGTTCAACTGTTGATCTAGACTTCCCTAATCCTTTCCACTTTCAGCGACACGTATGCGTTTTGGAACCACAATCAATATATATTCTTATAAGTGCAATGACGTTTTTGGCAGCAAGCACATATGGACCTTGTTATGATCCTAATGGCTTTGAACTCAAAAGCTTGCGTTGAGTATGGCAGAAAACTAGAGGAGGGACTCGATGGTTACCTTGGTCGCTTGATTGAATCACAGCCGTTCCCTCGTCGTGCAATGTGCCCCTGTTTTGGTGATGTGAAAACAGGGAAGACAATTTGACTTTCCCTCACTCTCTTGCTCTCTTCCTCTTAGCTTCACTGAGTTACAGAACACACACACGCAGTCCCAATGTTCCTCTCTCACTTTCTCTCCTTCCTCGGTTCCTCTCACTATCCCTTATGCGTTCACTCTGCCTCTTGTTGAACTCTGCCGAAGGGTTATAAAGAGAGAGTATGGAGTGGTGACCTCTCCAAGGATGATTAAGTAGGTATGATTTCTCGCTACCTACTCCTTTCCTCTGCATTTCCGTGTAAGCCAAGAGAAATAATGAGTCCAGAATTCTGACTCTTCTTTCTCTCCATTTGCGTGTTGGCTAAAGAACGTGAGAGTGAGAAATGGACCTTAATGTGATCTCTTGCCCTCTCGATGGCGTGTACGAGCTGATTCATTAATTAAATAATGATTAAAGAGTGTATAGGCCAAATGATAATACCTATTGGAGGAGTATGGTTAAATCTAATCTGCTAATATTTTCTTTCCTTGGCAGGCTGCTCCGTCGTGCGTGCAGTGAGAAGAAAAAGAAACTGTTTTGCATAGGAGGTAATGGGTTTTATAGATAATAGACTAATTTGGGTATCAGGAGTTGGGCAAAGTGTGTTACTCCTACTTATTGGGCCGACGGAGACTGCAACTTGGTAATGAATAATGGGCTTTAACTTATCATTTTATCTCTTGCCAATATTCCATACTCTTATAATTACATATAATAAGTAAATAGATTCCTAATTAATTTAATCATTTGGCCAAATTCTACCGTTTAATTCTCATATTTATTTTGAGCCAAATTTCATAATTAATTTCCCACAAAATATTCAAATTTAAAATCTTAAAATTTGGGGATGTTACATTTCTTCCCCCGTAAAAATAAATTTCGTCCTCGAAATTTGTCTATACATTTACCATGCTCTTAGACATAAATTCTGGATATTTCTTCTTCATCTCCTCAACTGTCTCCTACGTCGCTTCCCTAGGAGATAACCCTTTCCATACCACCTTCACAGAAGGGATATTCTTGCGCCTGAGCTGCTTCTCTTGATAATCAATAATCCGTTCAGGCTCTACTACAAAGGTATGATCTTCATGTACCTCAACATCCTCATACTCAAGGATATGCTTTGGGTCTGGTTGATATTTCTTTAGCTGAGAGACATGGAAAACATCATGCAACCTACTCAGACTTGGTGGCAATGCTAATCGATAAGCCACTGATCCTCGCTTTTTTCAATATCTCAAAAGGACCGACATATCGAGGACTTAATTTCTTACGTTTTAAGGCTCTTCCCACTCCGATGCTAGGAGATATCTTCAAAAATACGTGATCACCCTCATTAAATTCTAGAGGTCTCCTTCTCTTATCTGCATAACTCTTTTGACGACTTTGAGCCGCTAGGAGCCTCTTTTTGATTAAGTTAATCTGTTCGGAAGTTTCATCTACCATTTCCGGTCCAAACAACTTCCGTTCAGATAACTCAGTCCAACAAAGAGGTGATCGACATTTTCGTCCATACAGAGCTTCATACGGAGCCATCTGTATACTAGCATGATAAGCTGTTATTGTAGGCAAATTCAGCGAGAGGTAAGTATTGATCCCAATTTCCTTTGAAATCCAAGACACAAGCACGCAACATATCTTCCAGTGTCTGGATTGTCCTCTCTGATTGCCCATCTGTCTGGGGATGATAGGCAGTACTGAACTTCAACTTTGTCCCCATTGCTTGATGTAAAGCTTGCCAGAATCGAGAAGTAAACCGAGGATCTCTATCAGAGATAATACTCTTTGGTGTCCCATGAAGTCTGATTATTTCTCGAATATAAATCTCTGCCAGTTTCTCGGGAGAGTAATTGACGCTGACAGGAAGAAAATGAGCAGACTTAGTGAGTCGGTCAACGATTACCCAGATTGCATCCAAATGCCTGATCTTGGGTAGACCCACTACCAGGTCACATTCTCCCATTTCCACTCGGGAATCTCCGGTCCCTGCAAGAGTCCTCCTGAGTCGGCGATGTTCAATCTTTACCTTCTGGCAAGTCAAACATCTAGCCACATATTCTGATATTTCCTTCTTCATCCCCGGCCACCAGAATTGTGATCTCAAATTTCGATACATTTTACTTTTTGGATGAATCGTGTATCTTGCTCTTGTGAGCCTCGTCTAGAATCTTACGTCTCAAATCATCTCTAGACAGCACATAAATTTGTTTCGAAATCGAGATCACCCCATTCGATGATATATCATAATCCGTTGCTTCACCCTGAGCAATTTTATCTCGAATGGATATTGCTAGATCATCCTGCCCCTGAGCTTCTTCTATTTCTGCGCTCAGATTATTCTCCTCTTGACTGACAAGGAGATTAGCCAAATACATTCTGTTAGTTCTCTATGTGTTTTGATGATTAATAACAATTGTAAACAAGTATGAATGTTTTTAAAATGACAAAAGAGTCAAAATCATTCTGTCACCTCAAAACTCGAGCCTAACTAAGCAAACTCGAGTTTTCTGCAAACAGAGAGCTCATCAGGATATTTTCAGCATAACGAACTCGAGCCTGAGTAAATAGACTCGAGCCTAAACCCTGATGATATAATAATAAAGAGTTTACAAACGAGTAAACTCGAGCCTGTAGAGACAAGCTCGAGTTTTCCCATGGCGGGAAGATTTTCTAATTAAAATGTATCTCTTTAAACTCCAGAGTTTATTCTTTTTAAGTAGAGTTCACTTGTTTCTATGGCTATATTTTAATGAACACTCGAGCCCAAGTATATGGACTCAAGCCTAATACTTTTGTGTAGAGTTTACTCTATGGTTTGACAAACGAAGAAGAGTTTACAAAATAGGTAAACTCGAGCACATTATTGCAAGCTCGAGTTTTCTCTTGGCAGAGAGCTCCCAAGTTTTCCTTCTTTACAAACTCCAGAGTTTTAGTTCAAACCTCCAATTCACTTCAATAAGCCATGGAATAAATTAAGCTGAACTCGAGCCTAAGAATATGAACTCAAGTCCTTCATCGAAGAAAGAAAAGCAAGTGTACAAACTCCGAGTTTGTACTCGTGCTCCAGTCCACTCTAATCGAGCAACCAAAACTCTTAGGCATGAATAGTGTTAAACTCGAGCCTAATCACTAATGGACTCGAGCCTGCTTATCTTGTGAGACATTACTTCAGGTGTTCACTCGACAAAAGCTTAGAGAGCATTCGAACTCGAGCCTACCTTCGTGAACTCGAGTTCACATGGTAAAACAAAATACAAACTCCGAGTTTACATCAAACTCCGAGTTTGCTCTCACGAAGATAAACCAGATACTCTAAAATGCCTTACGAACTCGAGCCGACTTGGAGAACTCGAGTTTAAGACGAAAGCAAAATGATCGTTCTTGGTTTCATCCCGATTCTTTTAAACTACAAAACTTACCATGTTTATACGAATTGATTGCATTCATTTAGTATATTCAAATATATTTAACCACTCTATATTGAGAATGTTTCGGTATTAAATTGGATCAAACGAATCATTGAATAAGCGCGAAGAATCGAAGGCGAATGATTTCACGCGTCCGGGAATTTAATCGGCGAAATTCAGGACCCAACGGCTATAATCCTCATCAAACTGAATTTCAAATGAAGAACATGCTAAGTTGAGAAGTAACGGTCACATAGCAACTCACCACTATATAAGGAGCTGATTACAAACTTGAAAGATACGAAAGATTAAGCGAAACGAAAAGCAAGCTCAAGAGTTCTTATACATTCAGTTTTCTTTACGTATTGTATTTTGATATACAAAGAGCCTCGGTGTTTATCATTATCTTCTCTGTGAGAGAGCTTTTATACAAATTATTCATTCATTGTAAAAGATCTCAAGTCAAGGGGACTTGGAGATTGGGATTTCAGATTACAACTTGTAAGGGGGAGTGTATCCTAGAGAGAGGATAATCCTTGAGTACAGAGTGTGTATCTGAGTTAAGTGATAGTAGAAAACCCGAGAGTCCTGGGACTGGACGTAGGTCAAGAATTTAGACCGAACCAGGATAAACTTTCGTGTCAAGCTCTTCTTCCCTATCTCTTTACGTTTAGCTTCACTTGGGTGCAAAGTTATTATAAAAGTTTTAAAATCCCCAATTCACCCCCCTCTTGGTGATTTCCTTTCGTTTTCATTTGGTATCAGAGCAAGGTTGTCAATTTGAAAGATTAACATCCTAGACACAAAGATCCAATGGAAGGAATTCTACCAGATGGAGCCTCAATCAACCGACCCCCAGGTTTCAATGGAGAACACTACTCATTCTGGAAGGCTAAGTTCAGGGTCTATGTAATGGCCTCTGAGTTTGGTTTGTGGAGGGTCTTTGAGAAAGGAAACTATGTTCCTTCCTCAGTTGTAGCTGACATCAGAACTCCCAAGAAAGAAGAAGAGTACGATGACAATGATAAGAAACAAGTCACTCTCAACATGAAGGCAATTCACATGCTGCAAAGTGCTCTTGGCCAAAAAGAGTATTTCGAAATCTGCACTTTGCCATCTGCTAAGCAAATGTGGGATGCTCTTGAAATAGCTCATGAAGGAACAAATGCGATCAAAGAAAATCGTATCAATACTCTCATGATGAATATGATCTATTGCGAGATGAAGCCCGGAGAATCTATTGGTGAATTTCAACTCAGATTCACTCACCTGATCAATCAACTCATTGCCTTGGGAAAAGAATATGAACAACCTGCCCAAGTGAGGAAAATACTAAATATTCTCACCAAGGAATGGGAAGCCAAAGTCACTACAATTGAAGAATCTCGAGGCGAATCAATGGCCTCCGTAGCAGCACTATTTGGCAGCCTTTCTGAATATGAGGGAAGATCAAATTCAAGAAAGGACTAAATGATATCAATGTCAAGAACAAGGGAATAGCTCTTAAAACCATCAAAGAGGTAAAATCAGATGACGATGAAGAAGATGAAGATGGTGAGCTAGGAATG
Source organism: Acacia pycnantha (assembly GCA_025563575.1). NCBI lineage: Eukaryota > Viridiplantae > Streptophyta > Magnoliopsida > Fabales > Fabaceae > Acacia > Acacia pycnantha. The sequence continues at coordinate 170,707 of JAMWYP010000325.1, read as the reverse complement.
ATGGTCCGAAGATTCAAGAAATTCTACAAAAAGGACCAATCTCACAGAAGGTTTCACAAAGGGAATTCTAGCACAGAAACTAAGAAACCAATTATATGCTATGAATGTGAGAAACCAGGCCACATCAAATCGAAATGTCCTCACTGAAAAACAAAGAGAAGAAATTCAATAAGTTCAAGAAAAGAGCTTATGTATCAGCTATATGGGGCAACAGCTCATCTGATGAAGATGAGGCAGAAGAGGAACAAAGTGCCAATCTCTGCCTTGTGGCTCAAGAGGAATCAGACAACGAAGAGATTTGTCTTAGAGCATCAAATCCCAATAAGTGGTACATTGACAGTGGATGCTCAAGACATATGACTGGAGACCAATCCAAATTTGCTTCAATCAAACATAAGGAAGGTGGCAAGGTCACATTTGGTGGAAATGAGTCCGGAAGAATTGCTGGCATTGGCAAAATTGGAAATAGCAATGGACCTCAAATCAAAGATGTTTATCTTGTGGATGGATTATGTCACAACCTCCTCAGTGTGAGTCAAAGCACGGACAAAGGAAACCTAGTCATCTTTGATTCAGAAGAATGTTTGATTGTAAGTAAGGATGCTCTCTCTTTAGATAGTATTAAATCCAAAGCATTATTTAGAGCTCCAAGAGAAGGTAATTGTTACACTCTTAATCTGTCTAAAAACAATTCTGATTCTGAAAAATGTTTTGTTGGTAACTTAGATGAAAGTTGGTTATGGCATAAACGTTTAGGACATGTCAATATGATTCAACTTGATAAACTACAGAAAAAGGAATTGGTTATTGGTTTACCAAAACTTTCTTTTAAAAATGATATGATTTGTGATGCATGTCAAAAGGTAAACAAACCAAATCTTCTTTCAAGTCGAAAACAGAAATATCAACTAATAGACCTCTCCAATTACTCCATATGGATTTAGTTGGACCAGCTAGAGTAAAAAGCCTTGGCGGCAATCTTTATACATTGGTTATAGCAGATGATTTCTCAAGATTCATATGGGTCATTCTTTTATCATCAAAAGATAAAACATTTGATCAATTTATTGTGTTTGCCAAGAAGGTCCAAAACGAGAAAGGATTCTCTATTGCAGGTATTCGTACAGATCATGGTGGAGAATTTGAAAATCATGCCTTTGGAGAATTCTGTGATAGTATGGGAATTAATCATAACTTCTCGGCTCCAAGAACCCCACAGCAAAATGGAGTTGTTGAAAGAAAGAATATAGTGCTTACTTGAAATGGCAAGATCAATGCTAAATGAGAACCAAACATCTCAAGTGTTTTGGGCCGATGCTATGAGCACCGCTTGTTACATATCAAACAGGGCATATCTCCGGAAGAAATTGGACAAAACTCCCTATGAACTCTACAAAGGAAGAAAACCCAACTTAGCTCACTTGCATATCTTTGGATGTAAGTGCTTCATCCACAATAATGGTAAGGACAGACTTGGGAAAATTTGATTCCAAAGTCATGAAGGTATATTCTTGGGTTATTCAAGTAGAAGTAAAGCATATAGAGTTTATAATACTCGTAATCACACCGTTGAAGAATCTATGCATATTGTTTTCTCGTGAAACCAAATCTAACAAGTCCTTGGATGATGATGATGATTTTCCAGTGACAAACCAAACTTCTGTTTCAACAAATACGGAAAAAGATTTGCAAGATGATTCTGAAACTGAAAAACATTGTGAAAATGCTTATGAAAACAGTGTTCAAACTCAACCAAAATCATGGAGATACAGTAGGAGTCATCCTCTGGATCAAGTGATAGGTGATGCAAATCAAGGAGTAAGAACCAGAAAAAGCACTTTGAATGAAGTTACTTTTTCAGCTTTCATTTCGAAAATTGAACCTTCTAAAATTGATGAAGCCCTTTCAGACAATGATTGGGTTATAGCAATGCAAGAGGAATTACATCAATTTGAAAGAAACCAAGTTTGGGACTTGGTACCCAGACCTAAAGACCATCCGGTCATTGGTACTAAATGGGTATTCAAAAATAAATGTGATGAATCCGCCATAATCATTCGTAATAAGGCAAGGCTAGTTGCAAAAGGCTATAATCAAGAAGAAGGAATTGATTATGAAGAAACTTATGCTCCAAGAGCAAGATTGGAAGCTATAAGAGTTCTTCTAGCCTTTGCTTGTGTTAAAGGATTCAAACTTTTTCAAATGGATGTAAAATCCGCCTTTTTAAATGGTTTTATACAGAGGAAGTTTATGTTGAACAACCTCCGTGTTTTCAAAATGAACATCATCCGGATCATGTTTATCACCTCAAGAAAGCCTTATATGGTCTTAAGCAAGCTCCTAGAGCTTGGTATGAGAGGTTAAGCACTTTCCTTCTTGATCAAGGATTTGTTAGAGGAAAAGCAGATACAACTCTCTTTATAAAGAAGAATAAACTTGGTGATGTTTTAATAGCTCAAATTTATGTTGATGACATTATTTTTGGTGCTACTAATGATACTATGTGTGAAGAATTTGCCAAGACAATGCAGGGAGAATTTGAAATGTCCATGATGGGAGAACTTAATTACTTCCTTGGACTTCAAATCAAGCAACGCCATGATGGAATCTTCATTTCCCAGACCAAGTATCTGAAAGATCTATTAAAAAAATATGGTCTAGCTGATTGTAATGGAGCAGATACTCCAATGAGTTCAACTGCAACTCTGGATGCTGATGAAAAGGGGACTAACTTCAACATCACTAAGTATAGAGGAATGATTGGATCATTACTCTATCTTACAGCAAGTCGTCCGTACATTCAATTCGGTGTTGGAATGTGTGCTAGATTCCAATCTGCCCCCATGGAGTCCCATGCTTGAACATGTTAAAAGAATTTTTAGATATCTTGCTGATACAAAGACTCTTGGATTATGGTTTCCCAAAGATCAACATGAACACTTAGTAGCCTATACCGATTCAGATCATGCAGATACAAGACCGACGAAAAAGCACTGAGTATGTTGCTGCCTCAAGTTGCTGTGCTCAAGTTCTTTGGCTCAAACAACAATTGTGTGATTTGGGAGTTCATCTCAAAGAAATCCCAATTCTTTGTGACAACACAAGCACAATAAGTTTGGCAAAGAATCCTGTTCAACACACTAGAACCAAACATATTGATGTCAGACATCACTTCATAAGAGATCATGTTCAAAAGAAGGATGTCAAAGTCATGTTCATCCCAACTCACTTGCAACTCGCTGATATCTTCACCAAGCCACTAGCAAAAGAACAATTTGTGTTCATAAGAAGAGAATTGGGAATGGTAAATCCCAATGAGTTGTAAGTAATTCAAATGTTAGTTATGTTTTTTTAATGATTATTATCCACTAACTTAAGCATCGGAGTATGTAGATATGTTTTGTGCAGGATGTATATTGAAATCAAAATCCCAAACAATCAAGTGCAAGTAAAGTCTGTCACAAACTCGAGCCTACCAAAGATAGACTCGAGCTCGAAAGAACCAAAGAAGAAATGCAACTATCAGTCGCCAAACTCGAGCCTATTAGTGAACGGACTCGAGTTCGCGAGAGACAGAGAGCAACTCATCTCAGAGATTTTGACAGACTCGAGCCTATTAGTGAACGGACTCGAGTTCGCGGGAGACAGAGAGCAACTCATCTCAGAGATCTTGACAGACTCGAGCCTATTAGTGAACAGACTCGAGTTCGAGGGAGACAGAGAGCAATCCACCTCAGAGGACCTGACAGACTCGAGCCTACAATGTGATCGACTCGAGCCTAGCAAGAAATTTCAAGGGTTCACACATACACTCTTGAATTCCAGGTAAGTAACGTTACACAAACTCGAGCCTATACTTGAGAACTCGAGTTTGCGTCGATAAAATTTCTTTAAAAACCCGACTTTTCGTCTTCACTCTATCTCACCCTCGAGCCTAAACCTAATTTCTCCCAAAATTCCTCTCAATCTCCTCAAACGAAAAACAGAGAACATGGCGTCCAAACGATCTGCAACCCAAGATTCCAAATCCTCTGATCCTCAAGAACCCCAAACCGATCATACAAAATCTCTCAACGTCCTCCCAGGGTAAAATCGTTTCCCAAACGATTCAAGCATGGAATTGACAAGCAAATTCCTGGTATTCCTATTACCCAAGCCACTCCAATAACCACAGTCAAGATGAATACCTCAAAGAAAGCTTCAACTGCTGACACACCACCTCGAAGGGGCAAAGAACAGATACACAAGTCTCGAAAGACCACAACTAGTCAAACTAGCTCTCAAGCTCAATCATCCTCCCATCACCAACAACACTCTGTTCCTCAGGTATCTAGAGAAAACCCAGCCTTATTTGAAATTTACAATCATTCCTCCATCCCTAAAGGATTCTCTAGTGAGGATGTCACTCTATATGGTGAGGATGCCATACGATTCCAAGAAAACTATGAGGCTAAGAGTTTTTGCCCTTCTGTGTATGTCAATCTAGATGCTTTAAAAGAGGAATGTAACCTTGATCTTACCCATTGGCTTAGACAATTTGAACCTCTCATATCCATTAGAGCCTCATATAGTCCATCCTTTGTTAAAACCTTTTACTATTGTATGCAAAGTGATAATTTATTGGATGCGGATAGAAATTTGGTTGAGGAAAGGATTACCACATCCATTAGAGGAAAACAGATAACCATCACTGCTGCATACCTTAATTCCCTCCTCCAAATCCAAAATCCTCCTCCCGTTGCTTCTCCAAATTATACAAATAGGCAAATTTTTACACTCCTCGGACCGATGAGCATGTACTGATGCTTTAGAGACTCGGATTTCACTCCAAGATCAATGCCTCCTAAGCAAAGAGCTGCTTGGTATATATACACTAGAAACTTAGTACAAAAGGGAGGCAATTTCACTCACTTTGCCAAAAAGGACTTCCCTATTTTTGCCTCTATCATAGATCAAGTCCCTCATAACATAGGAGATTGGATCTTTAAAGAGATGTTCAAATTTTGTTTCCATGGAAGAAAAACATCCCGTATACCCTTTGCCGTCTCATCTCGGTGATTATGTTTCATGAAAGGGTCTGGTATTTACCAGCCAATGAGAAACCTGAAAAACCAGCAAAATTTGGCCAGCATATCCTAAATTTAATGAGGATAAGCTTTGATCAAGGAAGTGATCATTCCAGAGCACCCTCAAGACCTACTAGAACCAAAGCTACTCAATCTAGAGTTCAAGAAGCTCAAAGTGCACCACCTCCACCACAATCCTTTCCCTCTGATTTGGATGAAAGAATAAAGACTTACATTGCCCAAGTTGTTTCTGATCTTTCTTCCAAGATAGAATCTGGATTCACCACAGTCAAGAAAGGATATGAGGAGTTCTCGATGCACAAGAAGATCTCATTCTTGAACATGAGATTATCAAAGAGAAAGTGCAAGGTCTCGGGGATCAAATTGGAGATCACTCGAAGCATCTCCACTCTTTTGGTGTCTATGTCCAGCCTCCATGACAAAATGGACAAAATTTTAGAAAATCAGTCCATCAATTATGCTGGACCTAGCTCTTCGGCACCTCAACCTTCTTCTGAACCAATCCCAACCTCCATAGCCCCTGAACCATCTACCCATGATCCTATTCTTCAGTCAACCTCTATCTCATCTAATCCTCCACTTTTCGATGATGACAAAGGGGGAGAAGAGTTGAAGTGAAGAAGGAGAAGTCAAGTTGTCAAGATGTCATTTTTTTTGAGATATATGCTTGAAACTCTAAATGTCATTTTGTAAACCGTTGAATGTTTTAGCTTATGCAATGACAATATGTGTTATGATTTATGTTAAGCTGCTAACTCTGATAGAATCAATGTTTAAATGTTAAAATCTAATTCGATGCATTTACACCGAACACTTATGCTTCAATGATTTCAAATGATCAAAACAGTGTTTTTAAAGGAGTTAATTGTTTACAAGTGTTGTCATCATCAAAAAGGGGGAGAATGTTAGTTCTCTATGTGTTTTGATGATTAATAACAATTGTAAACAAGTACGAATGTTTTAAAATGACAAAAGAGTCAAAATCATTCACACCTCAAAACTCGAGCCTAACTAAGCAAACTCGAGTTTTACGCAAACAGAGAGCTCATCGGGATATTTTCAGCATAACGAACTCGAGCCCGAGTAAATAGACTCGAGCCTAAACCCTGATGATATAATAATAAAGAGTTTACAAACGAGTAAACTCGAGCCTGTATAGACAAGCTCGAGTTTTCCCATGGCGGGAAGATTTTCTAATTAAAATGTATCTCTTTAAACTCCAGAGTTTATTCTTTTTAAGTAGAGTTCACTTGTTTCTATGGCTATAATTTAATGAACACTCGAGCCCAAGTATATGGACTCAAGCCTAATACTTTTGTGTAGAGTTTACTCTATGGTTTGACAAACGAAGAAGAGTTTACAAAATAGGTAAACTCGAGCCTGTTATTGCAAGCTCGAGTTTTCCTTGCGCAGAGCTCCCAAGTTTTCCTTCTTTACAAACTCCAGAGTTTAAGTTCAAACCTCCAGTTCACTTCAATAAGCCATGGAATAAATTAAGCTGAACTCGAGCCTAAGAATATGAACTCGAGCCCTTCATCTGAAGAAAGAAAAGCAAGTGTACAAACTCCGAGTTTGTACTCGTGCTCCATCCACTCTAATCGAGCAACCAAAACTCTTAGGCATGAATAGTGTTAAACTCGAGCCTAATCACTAATGGACTCGAGCACGCTTATCTTGTGAGATATTACTCCAGTGTTCATTCGACAAAAGCTTAGAGAGCATTCGAACTCGAGCCTACCTTCGTGAACTCGAGTTCACATGGTAAAACAAAATACAAACTCCAGAGTTTACATCAAACTCCAGAGTTTGCTCTTACAGAAGATAAACCAGATACTCTAAAATGCCTTACGAACTCGAGCCTGACTTGGAGAACTCGAGTTTAAGACGAAAGCAGAAATGATCGTTACTGGTTTCATCCTGATTCTTTTAAACTACAAAACTTACCATGTTTATACGAATTGATTGCATTCATTTAGTATATTCAAATATATTTAACCACTCTATATTGAGAATGTTTCAGGTATTAAATTGGATCAAACGAATCATTGAATAAGCGCGAAGAATCAGAAGGCATTATCTTCTCTGTGAGAGAGCTTTTATACAAATTATTCATTCATTGTAAAAGATCTCAAGTTAAGGGGACTTGGAGATTGGGATTTCAGATTACAACTTGTAAGGGGGAGTGTATCCTAGAGAGGATAATCCTTGAGTACGAGTGTGTATCGAGTTAAGTGATAGTAGAAAAACCCGGAGAGTCCGGGACTGGACGTAGGTCAAGAATTTAGACCGAACCAGGATAAACTTTCTGTGTCAAGCTCTTCTTCCCTATCTCTTTACGTTTAGCTTCAGCTTGGGTGCAAAGTTATTATAAAAGTTTTAAAATCCCCAATTCACCCCCTCTTGGTGATTTCCTTTCGTTTTCACATTCTACGAGCTGCTTCTCTGTTCACAAAGGTGCGGCCTGACACATTTAGATCTCTGAAGTCTTCTAGAAGCTTCTGCTCTTTCATCATCATATATGCTACCCGCACAGTCTTCCTGCTTAAAGCATCTGCGACAACATTAGCTTTACCTGGATGGTATTTGATCTCCAGGTTATAATCTTTCAACAACTCCATCCATCTACGTTGCCTCATATTAAGCTCCTTCTGGTCAAACAGATACTTGAGGCTCTTGTGGTCGCAGTATAGCTCAACAGTGGTGCCATACAGATAGTGTCGCCATATCTTCAAAGCAAATACAATCGCAGCAAGCTCCAGATCATGTGTAGGATAGTTCTGCTCGTGAGGCTTCAACTGACGAGAGGCATACGCTACAACTCTGCCATGTTGCATCAAGACACATCTCAATCCCTGTAAACTAGCATCGCTGTAAACCACATAGGTCTGACTCGGATCTGGGATAATCAATACAGGCGCGGTCGTCAACCTCTCCTTCAGTATCTGGAAGCTCTCCTCACAACGATCGTCCCACACAAAGACTGGTTCTTCCTCGGGAGCTTCGTCAATGGCGATGCTATCCGGGAAAAATTCTGTATGAAGCGGCGATAATACCCGCTAGACCGAGAAAACTACGTATTTCAGTAACCGTCTCTGGCCTTTTCCAGCTCAACACTGCTTCCACTTTACTAGGGTCCACTGAAACACCATTTTCAGAAACTACGTGGCCCAAAAATTTAACCTCAGAAAGCCAAAACTCACATTTACTAAGTTTGGCATAGAGTTGTTTCTCCCTCAGAATATTTAATACAAGCCGCAGATGATCCTTGTAATACCCCAAAAAAATACGTATCTTAATTTGGTAAGATTATACCTATAGAAAGTAGGTGAATATGGGGTATCAAATAATAAGATATAATTATCTTATTTTCTAAGGAAAAATCTCTCGGAAATTAGAGAATTTAAGGGCCAAAGTGCCAAATGACCAAAATGCCCACTAAGGGACATAATCGATTTAGGAAAATTGTGAAAAATCCTAAAAGTCAGTGAAATAATTATTTGAATAAATGAGAGTATGTTATCTCTAATTAGGTAATTAAGTTACAAACTTAGAGAAATTGTAGAAGAATACTCAAAAAGTAAGGAAATGACCATAATACCCTTGCGATTATGGAAAAATGCAGAATAATACAGAATGCATGAAAAATCTCATGTTAAAGCAAAGGTTAAGAGGTAATGTGGTATTCTAATTAAGAAAATTACTAAGCAGTGATAACTGAGTGATTAAGTATTTATTAGCAAATTACTTAAGCACAAGTATAGAAAATTCGGAGATAATTATGTAAAGCTCCAAAATTAGTGATAAATGGCTAAAAATTAGCATAAATATATTGGTTAATTAATTGGAAAATTTGAAGGAAAATGGATGAGTTTAGGTATTTTTAAGCCTAAATGCAAGAATTGACCAATAGGAAAATGTTGTGAGAAATTATGTAAAAATAATTATTTAATTAATTAAATAATTAATTAAAAAAAAAAAAAAAGGCAGAAAATAAAAGGGGAAAAACGAAATAAATAAATAAATAAAAATGAAAATGAAATAGAACCCAAGTTGGCAACTTGCACATTTTTATAATAATATAATTTAATTAAAGTAAAATATGTGAATAGTAATATTTAAATTAGGAAACGGACCCTATCTAGAGATCTAGGAATGGGATTATCAATATCAAAGTAGATTATTGATCGGTGGAATTTTATCTTCCATTAGACTCTTCCGAAGTTAATTCGAGAAGCCGTTTGTGCATTTTCCTAATAAAACAAAATAGGGAAAAATGCATATAGGCATAATTTTGGAAAAGAGGAAAATAAATTCTAACTCAACATTTAGGAATGGGTTTGAATTTATTTAGACATATTTGGAGTCAGTGAATTATTTCGAAGAGATTGATATCTCCGAAAACGAATTCCGACACCGGACGCGTTCGGACACGTTTTTCGAGGAAACTTCAACTGGACTGCTGGAGGCCTATATGGAATCAAAATTTAGGTTAACTTGGACATTTCTACTAAGTGAGAACATGTTTTCAGAGTTGTAAATCCATAATTTTGAGATTTCTCCGAAATCACGCGAATCGGGTACCGATCGGGGAAAACGGTTATACCGGGCATAAAGTGAGCTAAGTCACCACTTTTGGGCCAATGGGGGGCTGCCACATCAGCCCTAGGGTTTGGCCAAGAGTGTGTGTGTGTGGAAGAAGTGGCTTCTTGAACAAGTTGCATTAATGGGTTATTACAACCTTGATTTTCCAAACAAAGCCCTAATTTAGCCAAACAAGTCCCTTACTTTTTCTATAAATACCCATGCCTTCTCTTGAAAATTTCACACCATTTTCCAAGCCTTTGGCCGAAAATTAGAGAGAGGAAGGAGTAGAGAGAGAAGCTCGGGAGAAGTTCTCGCCAAGTCTTCAACGGGTAAGTCTTTCGGTCTTTAGTTTTTAGTCTTTAGTTTAATAGTTAGTAAGGCTAGAATAGTCTTTATTTTTATGATTTGGGTATCATATGGGAGGGCTATTTTAGTCTTTTTTTTCAAGAATCATAAATGCGTCGAAGTTCAAAGCGAAATTTTGGGAAGAAAATAGCCTATGTAGCGGAAGCGCTGGCGAAATTCCGCCAAGTAGGGTTATAGGGGCAAAATGGTAATTTTTACCTAAAATGCCGCTTATAATGTCAAATTACTAATGGAAGTGCATTATTCTCATAGGATATCTGAAACGTTGATTCTGCTGCCGTTCTGTTGCCCGACGTGCATTGTTTCACGATTTTCCGTAAAAGTACAGTTTTCCGTAAAACGTGCTAGAAATACCGTAATCCGTCAACGAAGGTACGTTCGCGTACTGGTAACCTTAACTCTGATGTTTATTGTATGCATATGTGTATGTTGTCTGTACTCTGATTGTACTGTTGTTATGCCATGCCTATTGTCTGTACTCCGATTGTACTATTGTCTGTACTTTGATTGTACTATTGTCCGTACATCCGATCAGTACTATTGTCTCGTATACATCCGATTGTACTATTGTCTCGTACTCCGATTGTACTATTGTCTATCATCCGATCAGTATTGTTATTGTTATACATATCTCGTATGTATATCCTATGTCCGACCATAGTAAATGTTGCCAAGAGTCTATGAATGTCATTTGTACATATATGATGTATGTAATCATGAGGTTAACCGTTACACTGGGTTCGATGCATGGACCTCGGCTCTTAACTTAGCTTCGTGGTCGGGTGGACCGAGAACCGAGGAGAGGGCAAGCGACGCTTAGGAGTCCCAGTGAAGACTCCTTTCGTCATTTCTTTTGAAACATACGTACCGCTGTTTAAACAGCAAAACATGTTACCATGGGTATTTTAATATATATATCAGTTACTCAATCGCTCCGGTGCACTACTCTGATCATTTTGAAATGATATTTGAAAAAAAAAAAAAATTTATACTGCTTTAGAAAAGTCGGGTTGTTACAATCCTCATGTTCCTCCCGACTCTTTGAATAGATTAGGATATCATCGATAAATACCACTACGAACTGATCTAGGTACGATCGGAAGATTCTGTTCATATAGTCCATGAAGATAGCAGGAGCATTTGTCAAGCCAAACGGCATCACAAGAAATTCATAGTGCCCATACCTGGTCCTGAAAGCAGTCTTCGGAATATCCTCAGCTCTGACCTGAAGCTGATGGTACCTCGAACGTAAATCAATCTTTGAGAATATACAGGAACCAAATAACTGATCTAGCAAGTCGTCAATTCTGGGAAGAGGATATTTATTTTTCACGGTCACCTTGTTCAGTTCCCGGTAGTCAATACAGAGTCTCAAACTGCCGTCTTTCTTTTTCACGAATAAGACTGGGGCTCCCCAAGGCGAAACACTAGGGTGAATAAACCCCTTTTCAAGTAATTCTTCTATCTGCTTCTTTAACTCAGCCATTTCATTTGGTGCAATGCGGTAGGGCGCTTTAGAAATCGGTCCAGTACCAGGTACAAGGTCAATAGCAAACTCCACCTCTCTCTCGGGTGGTAACCCACTGATATCGTCAGGAAAAACGTCGGGAAATTCCCTTACCACGAGTATTTCATCCAGAGAAGGTTCTGACTCCGCCTGTACCGAAAAGAAAACCACGTATCCCTGGCACCCTTGCGTAATACACTGTTCTACCTCAGTAGCAGTAAGAAAACCAAGGCTTGCTTTGGCATAAAGATTTTGGTGTTGATCAGGACAAATGACCTTTCTATTGCCAAAGTCTAGTACAACATTATTGGCTGTCAACCAGTTTAATCCCAAAATAATGTCGATTTCATGCAACGGTAAGCAAATCAGATCCACAGTGGACTCATATCCATCCACAATCACAATACAGTTTAGACAAACATCAGCAGTTTTGGATTTGACTCCCAATGGAGTAGACACAATCATATCATAAGGCAATTCATGAACATTCAAATTCATACGTCTAACACAATCATATGCTATGAAAGAGTGACTGGCTCCAGAATCAAACAAGGCATGTAATAAACAACCATGAAAAGTAATCGTACCTTGTAGCAATTCAGGAGATCTACGTGCATCCTCCCGAGTCATAGCAAACACTGCCCCGACTGGGGTCGCCTCGCCAGCTTTCTTGTGGACAATCGATCGATATGCCACAGCTTGCGACAAACATAATGTATAATACGCCCATCGCAATTAGATCCAGGTGTGATTTCCCACATTTATTGCATGTCTGAGGCTCTACAGGCCTCCTGAAATTTGACTGACCAGATCCATATTGAAAAGGCTTTTTAGAACTACCACGATTCTTATTCCATGGCCCTTTTCTTTTTTGAGAGGAGCTTCCACGATTAGAATCACTACGGGGAAAAGGTCTTCTGGAAGCATATAATTCCTTCAAGTTCCGTTCAACAATTCTGCACTCTTCTACAGCCTGGCTTAGCACATGAAACTGTCTAGCTATAAGCTTTTCCCTGATCTCAAACTTTAAGCCGTGAAGCAGGACATTTGCTAAGCTACTCTCAGCATTGGGATTTCTATGATAGGTGGAGTAGCGGGACAGTCGAGTAAACCTGGCATAATAATCTTCAAAAGACTCGCTATCTCCCTGCTTGATACTCAGGAACTCTGACTCCTTAGCGATACGGATGGAAGGAGGATGGTACTGTTCGTTGAACTTCTCCTGGAACACCTCCCAAGTGATAGGAACATTCTGAGCACGTAGAGTCAATTCTGTATTATGCCACCAGCGGTCGGCGTCTCCCTCTAGCTTATAAATGGCCAACTGGGCCTTCCTCTCTTCCGGGCACTCTAGGACCTGAAAGATTTTCTCGAGACGGAGAATCCAATCTTCCGCCGCTCAAATCTACCACGGAAAATCAAGCATTGCTGTTTACAGAATTTAGATACCCAGTAGATTGATGTTTCTGCTGCCCTGTTATTAGGGTGGTCTATCTGCGACTCTTCCTGTTCATTATGATTACTATCGTCGTTGTTGCCATTATTCTCCTCAGTCTCATGATCCTCGGACCTTTGGTCTTGACGAGCCCTGATTTCATTTATTTCCGCTCGCATTCCTTGTATCATATTCCCCTGCTCTCGAATCAATCCCATCATCTCTTGTATCAGATTATTATCTTGAGGATTAGGATTTTGTGTCTCCGGCACTCGCCTAGGTCTACCCGGTCCTTTGCCTCTTGCCATTGCAATATTGAGCTTAAAGCAACGAAAGAAAATATTATTTCCACACATTAATATCAATTGCAACCATAACCATGAAATGATAATCAACCAAGCTAATAATTCTTATAATAATACGCTAATTCATAACATAACATTAATCCAAAATATTAAAGCATCCATGACTCTTCTTCGCCTTTGATAGTATCTACCCAAAATGATTGTCCATCATTTTTCCTATACATCTAACCATAATTATATTAGTTCAAATTATTTATCAGTATCGTCCAAACCGTGCTCTGATACCACAATTGTAACACCCCTACCGGCCTCGCCCTCTCGGGTGGCGGGTAGTGTGATCCTTTACTTATATTCAATTTTTAAACTATTTATCCCAGGTTAATTTAACGTCACACATCAGAGTATTAGCAGCAGAGCATTCATCGATTTGGACAATAATATACTGATAAAAATATTGAAAGATAAATTTTCCCGTAGGGACCAAAATATACAATCATCCGGATAATGGTGTCCGACGGTCAAAATAAAATACTACAAGTCATCCCGTAACCAAAATATACATGTATCCAAAATAAATCACCAACATCTACCACCACTTTAGTCTTGCTCCGGAGCCTTACCTCTGTCTCCTCGCTCCGATCTAGATAAACCGCTGGGGACTTAAAGGGGCCGGGATTCAAAATTGAATCCCGTGAGTAATCGTTAATTTCATATAAAATGTATAACAAAGCATGTAAGCAAACCACGAATAAAAACACAACCACATCTCATTCAGTATCATGCACACAGCAAGGCACACAGCCAATCCGGAACTAGCAGTCCTAATAGCACACAACACAGACTGCCGGGCACGGCACACAGCAAGGCCCGTTTATGCACACAGCATGTTCCGGTTCCATAGCGCTTGGAAGAAAAATCAATGATAACCGAATGTATGCAATATACATGGTAAAACATACATACACAAGTCACACAGAGTATATGAAGATTAAGGTTACTACCTGGTAGTCGACTACAGCTAAAACTTAATTTCCCCGGCGCAAGATACAATTAGACCTAAAATAATAAAATATAAATACAATTAAATTCCAACTCACTAAATATTTCCTTTGATGATTTAAAATAGGCCCAACCCAAGTGTCCATAATTGCTAAATCCCTTTTCTTATTAAGGAATTTAATATGGGCCTAAAATCCTCTATTTTCGTCATTCTCCAGAAATTTCCAGTAATCATGGACTGATCTTCACAAATTCATAATTAAATATATAAAACTCCTTTTGGGTTGATTTCAAAGCCCAAATGACCCTTAATATGTCTATTTTGAACCAAAAATACTATCTTGGGCCAGACTTAATCTAAAATCTATTTATAGCTCAAAATTTCTCTGCTGTCCGAAATCAAGTCCAGGATCAGAGGGTCATTTTCAAAACTTAATTTCTCATAGTCCAGAACTTGAAAAATTACATATTATATATCAAAATAATCCTTAAGATGTCTACTTTATTCCTGTAAAATTTCATAATTTTTCAAGTCCATTTACTAAGTCAAAGTCCATGAAAAAATCCGACTGTTTCCCAGAAATTTCCCAGATCAGCCACCAACGTTTTTTTTTCTTTTTCTTATATATATAAATATATATTTATTTATAAGACCCCTCTTTAATCATTCCCTGTACGACGATGTGTTCAAGACAATCTATATCAATATAGTCTCCTTCTCTTCTTAACAGCGACACACACATACATTACACTAATCAAGTATTTCCTTCTCTTCTCATTTTCTAAGTGTATAGCATTATGTAAATATATATCAGCAAGATATTAAAACACTGCATACATCCAGATACGCATACGCTGATAGTGAGCTTTGGTTTTAATATCTATATCCTCACCAGTTAACTAGATGGCTAGTTTCTTATTGTTTTCATGTTCAACTGTTGATCTAGACTTCCCTAATCCTTTCCACTTTCAGCGACACGTATGCGTTTTGGAACCACAATCAATATATATTCTTATAAGTGCAATGACGTTTTTGGCAGCAAGCACATATGGACCTTGTTATGATCCTAATGGCTTTGAACTCAAAAGCTTGCGTTGAGTATGGCAGAAAACTAGAGGGAGGGACTCGATGGTTACCTTGGTCGCTTGATTGAATCACAGCCGTTCCCCCCGTCGTGCAACGTGCCCCTGTTTTGGTGATGTGAAAACAGGGAAGACAATTTGACTTTCCCTCACTCTCTTGCTCTCTTCCTCTTAGCTTCACTGAGTTACAGAACACACACACGCAGTCCCAATGTTCCTCTCTCACTTTCTCTCCTTCCTCGGTTCCTCTCACTATCCCTTATGCGTTCTCTCTCAAGGATGATTAAGTAGGTATGATTTCTCGCTACCTACTCCTTTCCTCTGCATTTCCGTGTAAGCAAAAGAGAAATAATGAGTCCAGGAATTCTGACTCTTCTTTCTCTCCATTTGCGTGTTGGCTAAAGAACGTGAGAGTGAGAAATGGACCTTAATGTGATCTCTTGCCCTCTGATGGCGTGTACGAGCTGATTCATTAATTAAAGAATGATTAAAGAGTGTATAGGCCAAATGATAATACCTATTGGAGGAGTATGGTTAAATCTAATCTGCTAATATTTTCTTTCCTTGGCAGGCTGCTCCGTCGTGCGTGCAGTGAGAAGAAAAAGAAACTGTTTTGCATAGGAGGTAATGGGTTTTATAGATAATAGACTAATTTGGGTTATATCAGGAGTTGGGCAAAGTGTGTTACTCCTACTTATTGGGCCGACGGAGACTGCAACTTGGTAATGAATAATGGGCTTTAACTTATCATTTTATCTCTTGCCAATATTCCATACTCTTATAATTACATATAATAAGTAAATAGATTCCTAATTAATTTAATCATTTGGCCAAATTCCACCGTTTAATTCTCATATTTATTTTGAGCCAAATTTCATAATTAATTTCCCACAAAATATTCAAATTTAAAATCTTAAAATTTGGGGATGTTACAGACAGCTTCAGATCCATTATCCATATGAATCAGAAGTCTCGGCTGTGAAGGATATCTCTAGATTCCGATTCCGACATGGAGTGAAAACATCATGGGGGAAGGATTATTCCTAGGAAGAACATCACTACTAGGAAGATGAAATAAGCAGTGAGTGTTTTCACTGAGCTTTTCCAGTTTCAAATCTCACGTAATTGCTTGGAGACATTAACTATACCACCCAGAAGGCTAAAACGTCTCTGAATTTGAGTTCTTCCTTTTCTCATACACCAAACATTTGCTCTCACATTAAGCATGTAATCCACAACCTCTCTCTTCAATGGTGGTTCAGCCCTGCTTAGTCTTAATGAGGTTATAACAGCTACTTGGTTTCTTAAATTATCAAGCTGGAATACTGATAATGAGCTAATGTAATGCATTATTGGATGCAAGAGGTTGTGTGTATATTTGTAGAACATTGAGCAAAGATGTGGTAGAGAATCTCACAACTAGCTGAATCTCTCCCATTTTTATGGCTCCTTGAGGCTGCAAGTTTATGAGTGGGTAAAAGTGGGCACCCACCATCCAAGGAGATCCTCATGTTAAGCTTAATTTTTTAAAAGCTTATTTTATAATATACTTTTATAATAATTTTTATTAAAAAAAGTGCTTATAACAAAAAATTTGTCAAACAACTTAATTTTAATTTGAGCTTTAAGTAACTTTTAATTAAAAAAAATTATATAACCATCAAACAGCTTTTAACTTTTTTTTAAAAGCTCTTTTTTTAACTTTAGCTTAAAAGTAGTTTTTTTTTTTTTTTTTTTGTAAAATAGATCCAAACAGGCTCCAATAATAAGAATAGGTGAGCAATTTTGTGAAAATAATTCGGTAAGCCACACCATTGTAATTAAGGTTGACAACGAAAGCTATTGTCCCCATGACCAGAAAATTCTATCAGTTTAATGTTTATATTTGTGGGGACCATTTATTTACAATAAAAATCAAATTCTATCGGTTTAAATATTTTTACATTTTTCTTTTAACAAGTAAAATGAGTGAAATTTTCATATCTTTTAGGGATTAAATGTTGTAGTTTTGAATTTTTTTTAACAAATTTTCAAAAGAAAAATAAATCACAACTTCTCAACTTTTGATTTTTTTTTTTTTTGAAAAATTGTATATATGTCATTTATCGTGAAGCTTTGAACATGGTGTGATGATCATCATTAATAGGCCTAACACCCTAGCCATGTACTCTACATTTCCAATATTAATTTCTTAAAATATTTTTCTTATTCACTTACTTCAACAGATGGTGCAAGAGATAGTGTGAGAAGTCAACAGATCGCATAAACCAAGGAAGTGATTTATACAGCAGTGAAGGATGTGAGTACACAGAAAGAGATCTTAAATACTACTCCCTCCGGCCCTAATTATAGGAATACTTTTGTAGTGCAATTTGCATTACAAAAGTGTTCTTATAATTAGGACTGGAGGTAGTATTATATAGAATATTTTGCTGTGGGAAAGAATGAAAAGACGGATGGATTAATGAGAATAGAGACCAAGTGTGAAGTGTGTGCGTGCAAACAGGAACGCACACTTAATGAAAGAAGTCCCCACAACGATGTATCAAATGGGGTTCCAAAGTGTATTTGCAAAAGCAACTCGATCATTTGCACTGTGTGTATTAGAGAGAAGGAAGTTGAGGGTCCTTTGTGAGACTGAGTTTGCCTGTGCGCTTGAGAACGCGTGTGGGTAATTAAGCACAAGTAGAAGACTTGGTATTATGATGAGCTGAAAGGAGCCAATGATCAAATTTATCAGGGTATTTCGTAGGTCTGGGACTATAGGGTATGGTCTTGTTTGACCGGCAAGGATTGATGGCGAGAGGGCAATAATGCTTAAGCACTCCAGGGATTCCTTCCCACTTGTGTTGCCTTTTATTAGTCCCCATCTCCTGCCTTAAAAGGGGAGGTTTTGTATAATTATAAGAGTTTTGGAAGAAAGCTCAAAAGCGCCAAGCAAAGCATTGATGGTAATGTAAGGAAGGCGATGGTGACTAGTGGTGGGAGGTCGGCTTTTGTGAATTGGGGCATCTCGTGGAGGCTTTTTATGTATCTGTGATCATGGTTTTGACATCTGATTTTTTTCTTCCCTTAAACTTGTATCCAATACCCTATATTATCTGAATCTTTAAGAGCAAAATTGCACAAAAAAGTACTTGAGGGTAATGGACGCACTTGAAATAAATATTTCATAGTGTTGGATGCACCACAAAATACTTCAAGGCACATGATGCACCTAGAAAAATACTTTATGGTGCTAAATGCACCTTAACTCTATTTATAATGTGGAGAGAATAAAAAATTGTCCTAATTATAAGGCCTGTCATTAACTTTTTATCACTAGTATCCCTTTCTATCTCCTCGTTGAAAATTATTGGTGTGTTATTTAATTTATAAAGTGCATATATATAAAACAGGGGTAAAGTTGTAAACTTATTAATTTTTAAGCAGAGTTAATAAATTTTAAAATTTTCTTAGGCTTAGGGAAACTGTTGGAAATGACTTATAATAGCGACTATTATGATATATTTTACTCCATCGTGCATAATCAAGATGTGATATATCTTTACACACACGATAATTTAATAATGGATTAAATATTATTTTTGTCACGGAAGTATTGGTTAGGGGGCCATTCAGCAACCGAAAGTTTTTTTTGGTATCATTTTTACTCCGGAAGTTTACAAAAAGGAGCAAATATGTGCCGAAAGTTTCTTTTAGGAGCAAATTTTTATAAACTTTTGGGGTAAAAATGATACAAAAAATGATCAATCCGTTGGATCAAGATCATCCGATGGGCAAGATCGCTATGTTTGTAAACTTCCGGAGCAAAAATGATACCAAAAAACTTCCAGGTGCTGGGTG
This sequence comes from Acacia pycnantha, assembly GCA_025563575.1. Lineage (NCBI taxonomy): Eukaryota > Viridiplantae > Streptophyta > Magnoliopsida > Fabales > Fabaceae > Acacia > Acacia pycnantha. The sequence continues at coordinate 151,495 of JAMWYP010000325.1, read as the reverse complement.
CTCCAAAACCAAAACTTCCAGGGCAAAATTAATTATTATTATTCAATATTAATTATTTAAGGAGGACGTGATGGAGAGAAGGTGGATTAGCAGGAACTATAATCCGCTCCCTTAAGATTTATAAAAACTGTGTACTATACATGTTTTTTAAATTCAACCCCTCATACTTAATTCCTACCATGCATATGTATGGTTCTTTAAAGTTTAAAGTAGTCTATGATACTGGAAAAGAAAAAAAAGAAAAAAAAAAAGGTTACATCTTACAACATAAATAGAAGCCAATCACATGGGATGCTCAGTTTGTGTGTGAACGAGTATTTTAATTTATTACCCAGTCAAAATTAGAATTCGGGGTGAAAAAAGCCGTTGACCAAGATTGAACAAGTTTAGTAAACTTTAGTATTGAATGTGAGGGGATATTTATGTAATTCTATAAATAGCAATAACGTGTGTGTGTGTGTGTCTGTGTATGTCAAGCCATCAAAATTTTTATATATCAAGCCTAAGACTCACATCTACGAGTAAAAAAGGAAGAACTCTTGAACATCTTGTGTATAGATGAAACAACCATTAAAATAATATAATTTTGCAAGGGGTAACTTTTTTAGGCTGTAGAATTAGAAGATTTACCATCAAAATTGTTACTATTGGAATACTAAAACTAATTTAAAATAATTTTCTTTGGACTTGTTTCATTTGCTTCTAAAATTTATTTTTATATGCTTAAACAACATTAATTTATTTTTTCACATATAAAATTCAATTTTAATAATATTTTTATAGTTATAAATTCAATTTTTTTGAGTTTTATATTACTTTTATTTTCATATTTAAGAATAAAACATCAAGATGCAATTTTTAGAATTCAACTTCACGTAACTATTATCCATGTGTACACACACATATGTGTATACATAAACATACACACACACATATGCACACACACACATATATATATATGTGTGTGTAGCAATAGTTTGAAGTGAAAATAGTTTATAAAGTACTTAAAAGGCATCCCATTTCAATGTGAGCCAACTTTTTTTTAAGGTTCATATATATACTAGGGACTATTGCCATGGATAATTAATGGAAATCAACTACTCGTATATTTCAATACAACTCATAGTAATAGTATGACATCATAAATATATGCCATTTTACATGTACAGTGCAGCATATTTACTTTTGATTTTGAATTCAACCATGTTACTCAATAATTTATTTATTTTTCCTGTATTACATTTTAATTTGTTTTAGTTATCATTTTTTATCATCCAAACTTCACTTTATATTTATATATAGTCCCAAGCCTAAATAAAAGAAAAGAGTTGTGTTAAGCCATTGACAATCAACATTAAACTATGTTGAATCTTGATGAACATGGATCAACGAAAAAACTGTATTAATGCTAGGTCATTCCCTAATCGTAACGTGCCGTATGGCTTGAATACAATGAGAAGTGAATGAGAGATATTGCATATTAACAAATATATAACAAATAAAGGATACCCAACAAGTTTTTGATTGAGTTGATAAGTGACTTCTCCCTTCAAGGAAGAGAGCACATGTTTTAATTATGGGAAGCGCATTTCAGAATTATTGGAAGAGGTAAAAACTCTGTGAATTTGATTCTACTTAAGGTCACGTAGGATAATTAGATCGTGGAGGCTATATATGCGTTATAAATTAGAACGTTTTAATTTCTTAAATTTATAAATATAGCCATATTAGTACAAATGTATATGTGAAAAATAAATTTTATAGACACTTTTATTTCTTATTTCTTTGCCGTTCAAGTTTTATTCAATTATTTGTATAATTGAATGCACAAAATGCCCCATTTGGCAAGATTCAATTTTCAAACCAGACAGTGCATTTGTATTCAGTATGCATAAATAAACAAGTGGACGTGAATGACCTATCCCTCGCCATTTACATATATATAATCATCACCTCCTTCAATTGTTGTCCTGATTGTATGATTAAAAATCTCTCTCTCTCTCTCTCTCTCTCTATATATATATATATTTATTTATTTATTTATTTATTTAAGAAAACTTAAGAATTACATAAAAGTTCAAAAAAATTATACTGTTTGTGAGATATAAATAATATAATGTTTATATTTTATATCAACCATTTGTCAACTTAAAAATGATATGAACAAAAAAAAATTTTTGTTGATAAATTATATATTTAACATGTGTGACTGTGTGTGTAAATATGAACTATATATTACATTTTATTATGTACTCTGTAACATCCCGACTTTTCACAAGCAGTATAATTTTTTTCATCAAACATCATTTCAAATCATCAGAGTAGAGCAACAGAGCGATTGAGTAACTGATATGTATATATAAAAAGCCGCAAGTCTGGCTGGTTACAACTACGGTAAAGTAACCGAGTATTTCAAAAACAGATAATAACAAAAGGAAAGACTTCCGCCAGAACATCGAAAGGAAATCTTCAGCCGGGCCTTCTACTCGAGCTGCTTGCCTCTCTCCTCGGTCCTTGGTCCTCCGGAGCTTGACGCTATGTTAAGAGCCGAGATTCGCACCGGATCTCGTGTAACAGTTAACCTCATATTTACAGACACAACATATGGACCACGACAATCATATCAACAACAAGTATATGTGCACTCATCGCCCAAAAGCATGCATACATATATCGCCCAATAGCATGTATACATATATCGCCCAAAGCATGCGATATATCGCCCATAGCAAACATGAACATATAAACAGCACATAGACATACCACAGAGCTATAAGCTATCACATACAATACACCTAGCACATACATGCATATCATAAACATCAGATTAGTGTTACAGTACGCGAACGTACATACCCCAACAAAAGATATAAACATACCACGTACATAAAGTCATCATCTATCACATACAATACACATATCACATATATGCATACAATAAACATCGAGTTAGTGTTACGACGCGAACGTACCTTCTTTGACAGTATTCGGCACGTTTATGGAAAACGGTCGTTTTGACAAAAAATGTGGGCGTCTGTCGGACAGCGTAATGACAGCAAATCAGAGTTTCTGATATCCTATAAGGGTAATATCACTTTTATTAGTGATTTGACATCATAACTGGCATTTTAGGTAAAAATTACCATTTTGCCCCTACCCCTAATCGGCGGAATTTCGCCAGAGCTTCGCTACTTTAACTCTAATCTTCCAAAATTTTGCCAGAACTCTGACCTCATCATGATTTTCGAAATAATGACTAAAATACCCCTATCATATGATATCTAATCATACTTGGAAGATTAAAGACTAATATAGCATTTCTACTCTAACTACCGAAAGAACTACGAATGCTTAAGACTAAGTACCGAAAAACTTACCCAGAGCTTATTGTAATTTTCTCGAGCTTCTCTCTCTAAAATCCTCTCTCTAGAATCGGTTTTGCTCTTCAAAATGGTGTGAGAAATGAAGAGGAAACTTGGCTATTTATAGAAGAAAATGTGACACTATTCACTACTTTTTCATATCGGATATCTGCCGCGGATCGCACTTTGCCACATGTCACGATCCTCACCGGGCCACTTGGCAGCTGACATCATCATTTAAAGCCATGATGTCATGGTGGTGATGTCATCTACTTGTTTGAGAAGTTTCCTACCGATAAGTTCCCGATCGGTGCTCGAATCGCGTAATATCGGAGGAATCTCAAAATTCTGGATTTAAAACTTTGAAGACAAGTTCTCACTTACTAGAAATGTCCAAGTTAACCTAAATTTTGGTTCCATATAGGGCTCCAACTGTCAGTCTGATGTTCCTCGAAAAACGTGTCCGTACGGTCCTAAGCATTTAAACTCGTTTTCGAATCATCAATCTCTAGAGAAAAATTCACCGATTCCAAATAAGTCCATATAAATTCAAACTCATTCCTAGATATTGAGTTAGAATTTATTTTCTTCAGATCCAAAAATGTGCCTATCTCGCATTTTTCCCTATTTCGTCCTATTAGGAAAATGCACAATCGGCTTGAAATTAACTTAGGAAAAGTCTAATCAAGATAAAATTCCACCGATCAATATTTTACCCTGACTTTGGAAATCCCATTCCTAGATCTCTAGATAGGGTCCGTTTCCTATTTATTCCATTACTATTCACTACAATTAATTATATTATAAAATAATATAACTTTAATTAATTATATAATATAATAATAATACAAACTTACCAACTAAGTTATCTATTTTTATTCTTTTTTTTTTCTGCCCATTTTTTTTTAATTTCGTTTTTTTTTATTTTGATTAATTAATTATTTAATTAATTAAATAATTATTTTTACATAATTTTTACAGAATTTTCCCATTGGTCTATTCTTGCATTTAGGCTTAAAAATACCTAAACTCAACTATTTTTCTCAAAAATTTCCAATTAATTAGTAAATATACTTTTACTAATTTTCAACCACTTTCCACTAATTTTTGAGCTTTACATAATTATTCATGAATTTCCTCTGCTTAAGCTTAAGTAATTAGCCAATAATTTCCTAATTACTTCCTTATCAATAGTTGATAATTTTCTTACTTAGGATGCCTCATTACCTCATAACTTATGTATTGACATTTTTGCTTTCATGTCTCCTGCATTATCTTAGCATTTACGGGGGTATTACGGTCATTTCCTTACTTTTTGAGTATTCTTCTACAATTTCTCCAAGTTTGTAACTTAATAAATTACCTAAATTAGGGACAATATCCTTCCCTATTTCAAATAGATTTTTACTTGGTTCTTTTATGGCTTTCACAGGGTATTTATAACCCATAATGTGTTTAGGGACCTATTTGCAAATTTTCAACTGTTTTAGGGACTTATTTGCAAATTATCCAATTTCAAGAGAAATTACCCTAACAACAAGGTAAATTCAATACAAGGTGTTTGAGACATCATATTCACCTATTTTCAATAGGTACATTTCCCAATTTTTGATATTTACCCTAAGTGTGATTTTTAGGGTATTACATACTCCATCTGGTTCTTATTATAAGGCACTAACTAACTTTTCTCACAAACCAATAAAAGTAGTTAAAGTCAATAAAGTTATCCTAGAATCTAAGTAATTTCTAATATTACCCCTACTAATTACACTAAACTCTAATATTTTATTAATTATTACTCTCACCCACTATCTTTATTAATTAGGGGTAGACATGGAAAAAATTAATCAATACTCATTGCGAACAAGTAAGTGCCTTATAAAAAAGATTAAATAAACTTATTAGTTGGTGCTTTATAATAAGGACCAGAGGGAGTATGAGCGTACATGACTATGTTTGTGCGTTAGTGTACACATAAACACCATGCTGGGGGGAGGGGAAGTATATTTAAATACTCGAGACGAAATTAAAAAAAAATGTCTAGTTTGCTATCTCTTGTAATTAAGAAAAAGTTTTGGCCAAAAAAAATATTTAAGAAAAAGTTTATATCACATCCTCCTTTCTCCATCTTTGTTTAAATTCTCATGAGTCAAGGTGCGTCAGACTCAGACTGCTATAAAAAACATCTAGAAACTATGACTAATCCACCCTAAGAGGAAGTTGCTATTTTCCAACTATGGTTTCTGATTTTTCAACAACGTACTCTGACAAGTTTCATAAATAAGTTACAGCCAAACACACAACTCTTTATTTGTTTTTACTTTTTACTATTTCTCTCTCTCAGTTTTCCAGCTTTAGCTTGCATCATATGTGGATCATCATGAAATGGAAGCCAGCTATCTTCTCTGTTAGCCAGAAAGGGGAAGATCACCGAATGAGGATAAGAGAGTAAATTAATGACTGAGTCAGGGATCGACGTGTCTTGGAATTAAAACGAAGAACAAAGAGAAAAGAGGGTGCGGTATTATCAAAATAGATTATAGAATTAAAATTTGATTCAATTAGTTGTTACTTTTTAATATTTGTTTATTGTAGTTTTAAATTGTTTGGGCTAAAAATTACTTCCTCTGCTCCTTATTAATATTATAAGGTGCCAACAAATATTTTTTTGTCTTTTCTAAAAGCACTTGCTTATTTCTAAAATGCACTAAATATTTTTTTTTTCATGTATGCCCTATTTAATATGGGTAGTAGGAGAGAGTAATAATTTATATTATTAGAGTTTAATGTAATTAGTAAGGGTAATATTGAAAATAATTACTTAATTTTTAGGAAAAATTTAATGCTTTTAACTATTTACATTGGTTTGTGAGAATTGTTAGTTAGTGTTTTATAATAAGAACTACAGGAAGAGGGAGTAACATTTGAAATTTCTTTTTTTTAGTAATTTTATAAAATGTTAAATATGGATCTCTAAATTTCAATCTAACCATTGAAGTGGGAAACGGAGGAGAATGGTAGTGGAGAGAATTTAAATGTAAGAATTTGTCATAGTAAAATATATTCTTAACCATGGGGTAAAACCCATCCACAGTTGGCTATAGCCTAATAAATAAACATTCTAAATTGAGGCCAAATTATTAAAAATACATTTAGCAGTTCAAATAAATATGAAAGAGCAATTAGTCAAAGAGAGTATTGTATTCTTCTGGATATTCTCACGAGCTTTTACATTGGCATCTTGCAAAATGCAAGCAAGGAGCATTCAATTTTGCAGAGGGGATGTGAGTTAAAGATGTGTAAGAGAAGTCACGGGTAGAACAATTAGAGCTGGCAATCAGGGCTGGCCCGGCCCTCCAGGGCCCGAGGTAAGAAAAATACATGTTTTCCAAAGCCCGGCCCGAGAGCACCAGGGATCAAAGGCAAACTATGTTCACAAATAACTCACATAAAACATAAGAAACATACCACTAAGGGACATTAGTACGATGACTATTATTGTAACAAATAATTTAATCATTAAACATAAGAGTAATTTTATTTACAACAAATAATAAACCAAATCATAAAATTAGAGTATATTTATTATGTATTTGTAGTTAAATGGATAAATAACTTTATAACAAAGACAATAAATATATAAATTAATAAATTAAAAAAAGAAAAAGCTACAGTAAAAAGGGCCTGCAGGGCTGGCCCTACAGGGCCAATTTCAAATATATCGTCTATTTTTCAAGCCCGGCCCTTGCAGGGCCAGGGCCTAAACGGGATCGGGCCGGCCCGATTTGCCGGCTCTGAGAACAATGGACCACTTTCCATAAGGAGCAGTGGATGTTGAAAATCAAGTACTTATTGTTTTTCACAAAATGGAATGTAGGAGGGAGAAATTACCTGTAGCGCATGCAGATTTGTATTTCAAGGTTAGATTCTTTTCATTTGTTATTAGCGTTTATAATTCACATTCACATTGCTAATTGATAAAAAAATAATTTAGTTGAAAACTGTTCCTTCACATTCACATAAATATGTAGACTTGAAGATGGAGTTGAGTAGAACATAGAGACATATTTTGAATGAAATACTGGGATCTATTTGTCATGTTGAACATCCTCATAAGTTTATATCACATTACAGCTTGCAACTCTTGAAACTCCTGAAGAATTGAGGCAAGAAGCTTGGAAATTTGAATTTGAATCCACGTAACTCTCCACAAAATGAGTAATGAATTTATCAGGGGCATAAATGCATCATGATGAGAGGCACACAAGCCTACTCGGTGTGTACTTCCCTATTTTTGACCTTGCAATTCAGCCCCCCTCACTTTTATTTGATATATGTACTTTTCTTATGATATGACTTTTTTAAAAGAACTTGCATACGTCCAAGTAGAGATGAATATTTAGGGTTCCTTTAGGATATAGTACATTATAACATTTAGGACCTCAAAATTATTGAAATGGAAAAAAAAAAATTGCACTATTGTTCCTTGTTTAGAGTTAAAAATAAAATTTGATAATTTACACTAAAAAGAATAAAACTTGACAGCAAAATTCCTCTTGTTATAGATCCTTAATCCAAGAGCATGTTAACCTTTTTTTTTTCTTTTGAGATATTAAAGAAGCTGAAGAAATTATATTAAAGCATTTATATTTATCGTTTTTTTTTTCAAAACTTATGCGTTTAACTTATATGCTGATATATGATTTAATAATGCACAACATATGTTATTATTAAGTAATTTATTTATATTCTTTAATCAATTCAAAATAAATCAACCGATTCTTATATTAAGAACCGAAGGTAGAGTAGCATCTAACATTAATTGGCTCCAAATAATTGAAGACATAATCCTTGGCTCTCAAATTTATCTTCATTTTGGTTTTGGCTCTTCAAGTTTCAGACTATGGGTTTTGGTCCTCAAGTGATCAAATGGTCCAGGTTTTTATTAACTTACAGTGTACCAATATTTTAAATGAAATGAAACTTCAGAGACAAAAACCTATAGTCTAAAACTTGAGTGATCAAAACAATAATGAGGAAAAATATCCTAACCTCCACAACAAATTGTATTTATAAAGAAAACTAAATAGAGTCATATATGTTGGGGAAAACAACTCATGATGAGGACCACACATGCTTCATTAATTGTTTGATACTCCATCCGGTTCTAATTATAGGAACTATTTAACCGATTTTTGGGGGATTAAGGATAGAGGAGTTAAATTAGTTAATTTGACTCATTTTCCTAAAATACCCTTATATAAATTTAAAATGACATAAGTAAAAGTGAATAACAACCCCGCCACATATCCCTCCGAGCGACCAATTTTCCTTTCCACACGCTTTCAAATTAAAATAATGGTCTTGCTATATAAACATATATGTGTGTATATATATATGTACACACACACACACACACACACACACACACATATATATATATATCTATATCTATATCTACACACATAGATATATATATATGTGTGTGTGTGTGTTTATATATATGTATGTGTATACACACACATATATATTGACACACACAAACACAGATATACATACATATGTACATACATATATATAAATGCTCCTAATAATAAGTATAAATAGGGGTATTATAGGAAGAAATTGACAAAAGTTAAAACTTGTTATTATAATTATGACCAAAATTAACTCCAAAATGTGTTCTTATAATTAGGACCGGAGGGAGTAATAAATTTCTATGAATCCACCTTTGTATCTATTCTTTTCTGTCAGCCACTTTTGATTGTTCTTGGGTCCACTTTCAGATGCGTACCTAATTTTTTTATCACTGTCATGAAATCTCAACTGTTTAAATTTAATCTGAATGTTTTAAATTTTAAATTTTTATTTATGGTTTTTAAAATGATAAATTCATTTTTATAAGAAGTGATAGTTAAAAGGTTATCTTTATTTTTAGTGTTACATATATTAAAATAAAATGTATTTAAAATAAAAAAAGTTAAATTAATTAAATCTGTACCATTCAATATTAATCTTCCGTAAAATAGATGAGGAACAGATTTTTTCCTCATCATATGAGCATACAATGTTTTGATTTGACTCTATGCTCTTTTTTTGCAACATCCAAATCCAATAATTATTAGGAAGGCTTTTTCCTTGTTTGGACGTAAGAGGAAAAAATGGAGTGTGGGCCCCCTGCGCACCAAGTTATTAGCTACATGCATGTGACTTTCAGGACGCCCTTGGATTGAAGCAAGGGCTTTGGGTTTCAGGGTCTTTTGGCGCCAATATGCCTCTAGGGTGAATTTACAGATATGCCCTTGATTGTACAGTAAACTTACTGTTGCTCTCTCTAGCTACTCTCTTCGGCTCTGCTCTTGTTGCTTCTTATATATCTCTTCTCACCCACTTCCTTCATCCATCTTCAACCTCTTCCTCACCCTCATCAATAAATAAATAAATATAAATATAAATATATATATATATATATATATATATATATATAGGCAACCATGCCCTCCACAAATCATCTCTCTAAATCACCCAAGAATCCCACTTGCTTCAATTCACTCCTTCATGTATGGGAGTAACTTCTTTATGGACTTGTCCCTTGACACTCAATGTTGGCTCTAGCAGAAAAGACTACCAAATCATACCACACATGGCTCACCAATGTCCTTACTAACCACATTGATCACCGTTAACTCTTAGAAATTGACAACATTCCAAAGACATTTACTCGTCTTTTTACCTATTTTTGGCTTTAAGTATGCATAGAAAATGAAGTGTATAGAAGAAAATGTGCATATCAAAGTATCAAGGAAAATCAAAGAAATTCTTGTTATATCTTGTAGAGTTTGTAATTCAAGTGAGAATTGATAATTCATTTCTCTTTTGTAGGAGGATGGAGTCAAGTTTTGAAGCTCTATAAGAACCAAGAAACAAGGGAAGAAATAAAGGAAGTGAAGTAATACAAAGTTAGAAGGAACTCAGATAACCGGCCGCAGACAAGTTGACAAACCGGCCGCAGCAAGTAGCTCTTCGTGTCACCAAGCCGCGGAAGGTGGGCCACCTGTCATGAACCAAGACTTTCCATGAATCTGGACCACCGGCCGCACCGGCCGTGAAAAAGTGCAGTAGTACAGGTACAACGCTTTTTTCACATTAGAAACAGAAAAACCCTATTTAACCTAAAGGGAAGGGCCGAAAAAGACACTTTTTGCACAAGGGAACAAGTGGGCACACAAGAGAAGAGCTTGGGAGAGAGATCTTGGAGCTTTGGAGGCTTGGGTGCTCAACCTAGAAGAGATTTTTGGGGATTTCACCTTGGTTCTTCCTCTTTTCTCCTCTTCTCCTCTTACATTCTTCATGTATTCAGTATCTTTGCTTAGACCCTCTTTGTATTTGAACATGAGTAGCTAAATCTTTCATTCTAGGGTTCTTTTGACCCTCTGTATGGATTAATACTTGAATATTCCTCTCTTTTAGTGGATTAATATATGTATGTGTTGATTTCAACCTTGGGTTAATGCTTCTAAGTGATTGGCCTCCATTTAGATGATTTATTCACTTAGGTTTTGACTTGAGAGAGCTAATCTAGGTGTAGAACTTGATTGAAATCATGCTTGTCTTGAAGTTTACTTGATAACACTAGTGGAAAAAAGGCTTTTAAGACCGGACAAAAAAGGTACATTAGGACCGGACCCGCGAGCAGTCTTGTTCCAGGCGGTATTAAAAGTCGACCTTTAAGACCGGACTTTTACACGGTCTTAAAGATTTTCTTTAAGACCGGACATTTTAAACCTTCGGTCTTAAAAGTCGTACTAAATAAATCGAAATATTTTTGGTTCGGTCCTAAAACTCAAACTTTAAGACCGGACAAAAGTCGACAGCTCTTAAAAGATCCAAATATTAAGACCGGACAAATATCAATCCGGTCCTAAAGATAGCGGACTCTAAGACCGGAGGAATAATTACCCTGGTCTTAAAAGACTGACTTTCAAGACCGGATTGTTTCAATGGACCGGTCTTAAAAGACCAACTTTTAAGACCGGCTTAACACCTTTAAGAGCGGTGTTATATATACATCCGGTCTTAATATTTGAACATTTAAGACCGTATTTTTATTTGCGGTCTAAATTTTCCCGTATTTTTCCTCTGTTTTGTTCTTCCCGATCAATATATATACACAAATCCACCATACAAAACAGCACATAAAAGTCGATATACTTTAAGCTACAAGCTATGAACATGAATAAATTGAATTGGGAAAAAGAATACAAATATTATCCACCATGAGTTATGTGGCCTCTTAATTAAGTCTAAAACAACTAAAGTAATTTATAAAATAAGCTAACATATAACTAATTACAAAGGCAATGAGTTACAATACATGCAAGACGTAATTCAACATACAAATGTAGTCCAATATATTATTCACCATGCCTTCATTTGATTCCCACCCAACAACGTAACATGCATCCTCTTTTATAACATGCCCCTTTGAAACGGATCCTCGCCACAAAAACAAAACAAGAACAAATTCATATTCAATGATGACATTGTTTAATTAAGAACATAGACAAGATATAATAATTGTTAAAACCTTAAAGTTTTCTAAGAATACTGCATATGAATATTAATTACCTTATGAATTGACACTTTTATAAAGTGATATCCTCCCATATCCCTTCTTGATGATCATTTCTTATGCCGGGTTCATTATCCGCTTCATCTTCTTCGTTCATGTCTGGTAGACCCCTTGTAAAAGGAGTACTCTCGGGAAGATCACCATAATTTGAATGACTTTCCTCATCAATATCAATGACCCTCTTTCCTTGGAGAGCTACGGACCACATTTTATTTTCTTGATCGGTGATATAGAACACTTGTTTTGCATGATCTCGCCATAATAAAGGTTCATCTCCAAAACTTCTACTATTGACATCGACTAAAGTGAATCCTAGTCGATCGATCCGAACACCATTATTGACATTAACCCACTTGCATTTGAAGATGGGAAATCTAACTTTGACATAGTCCACCTCCCAAATCTCTTCAATAACCCCATAATATGGCATGACCGCCAATTTAGGCCTCTTGTCTTTCGAATCGGAGAAATGCATAGATTCAGCCTCTAACATAACACCACTGTTCTGGACTGTGCTCCTATCATCTAGGGACTTCGTGTAAAATGTATAACCATTGATCACATACGAATTCCAACTTATGACATCAAACTCAGGACCACGTGCTAACCATTTCATTGTCTCAGAAACACATTCAGATCCCTCGACCTTTTGTTTGAACCAGTTTGCAAAAGTTCTGTTATGCTCCCTAATCAACCTTTGTTCGGTCATTCGATGGTTCTCTTTCCTTACAGCCTCTTTATGTGCAGATATGCCGGCTTGAACTTCATCAACATTATTTAAGATGTATAAGTGGACTTGTGACAATTCATCACGATCCACACTCTTTCGAAGCCCCACGTCTACCCCCTTCAAACATGTTTGACGTTTTGGAAGCCCAATATGTCTTACTTTGGACAAATAATTTTGACAAAATTCCATGGCCTCTTCGAAACATATTTCAAACAATTGATGCTTCCGGCCTAAGACGCATTCTTCACATACCCTTTTAGGAATTTCATAGATCTTTCAATAGGGTACATCCACCGTAAATGGATAGGGCCGCACAACTTTATCTCCTCACTAGATGAACAATGAGATGAACCATGATGTCAAAAATGAAGGAACAAAAAGCTTTTCAAGGTGGCACAAGATAAGATATCCTTCATTCTCCAATTCATCCAACTTTTCAATCTTGAAAACTTTACTACAAACCGCATTGAAGAAGAAACAAAGTCTAGTCAAACGACCAGAAGATCATATTCGGCGATCCTCGAATAGCTACGGGGAGTAGCCAAGTTGCATCAAGACATGACAGGTCATGAGACTTTTGGCCTACTAATCTCAAGTCCTTCATCGAGACAAGCCTCTTAAAATTTGAAGAATACCCCGAGGGAACTTTTGTGCCATGTAAACACTCACAAAGCTTCGTTTCTCATCCTTAGACAAAGTATGAGAAGCCGGGGGGACAATAAGTTCTCTTCCCATATGGCCTTGGATGCAAGTCTTCGCGTATTCCCATTGCTTGCAAATCCAATCTTGCCTTCACACCATCCTTCGAACTACCTTGTATGTTGAGAAGCGTGCCCACAATACTATCACATACGTTATTCTCCACATGCATGACATCAATACAGTGTCTCACATCAAGATTGCGCCAATAGGGAAGATCAAAGAATACAGATCTCTTCTTCCATATGCATGTGATCGCTCAAAAGCCTCTTCTCCTACATCACGGATAATGTCCTCTATGCGATCATCCATATCCGTGTCATTATCATCAAAGGCCACTTCCCCATGTTGTTTCCCACTTGATGGCACTTGTTCACCATGCCATACCCATACTGTATAAGTCTTACAAAATCCGTGACAAATTAAATGTGTGCGTATAACTTCAGGACGTAGACGACACTCATTCAAACATTTTACACAAGGGCAATAATACTTCCCCATCATCATGGGCATTTTTTTAGCAAAATCTATAAATTCCCTAACCCCATTCTCGATATTCAATACTCGTTCGTAAAGCATCTATCCAACTCGTGATCCATAGTAGAATTCCTATATATTATTTAGACGAATTAAGAATTACATTTGGTCATAAATGCATCACAGTGAATCGAAGAACCAAAATAAATGCAAGACGAGGAAATTAAATGCGGGGATGAAGGTCTTGTGGACTAACTTTGTAGCATATGCGTTTCTTTGAGTCGTCTTACTTCTCCGCTCACGAACGTTGATGTTGCGGAGACAAGACAAAGAAGAGTAACCTAAAAACACTTGTTGGTCAGTTGGGTAGGTCTAAAGTGCAAATATAATCTTCAAAAAACAATATTCGTTAACAACGAGAATACCCATAACAACATTACACCGATTTCGTTAAACCCATGAAAAACCAATAACGATAAGGTTGGAAAGTAATAAAGTTTTAACCGAAACATCTCTTACGGCTTCGTCTATAGACGTTTAGCTAAGGAACCAGAGTGATTGTCGAGAAAGGTACGCGAAGCGACGACGAAGCCGAGAGGAAATTTCGAGTCGGAACTCGAGTATTCACTTTCGGCGCGACAAGAGTTCAGAGAGGGAAATTTAATTTTTCCGCGCGACAAAGATACCTTATTTAGCTTTTTGGATTTTATTAATACCGGTTATTAATTAAATGTCCGGTCCTAAAGATTAAACTAACATTTTAAGACCGGAGTTTTAAAAGTATCCGGTCCTAAATTTTTATTAGTCTTTTAAGTTTTAAGACCGGAGGTTTATAAAACATCCGGTCCTAAAATTCAAATACTCTTTAGATCCGTTACTTATAAAATAAAATGTCCGGTCTTAATGGCCTTCGTGATTGGTATATTAAATCAATAAAATAAATGATATTTTTTGGACAAAAAATAAAGCAAAATTGGAGAATAAGTTTCTTTAATGAATTCTTGAGAAGAGCCAAAAATTCATACGAGTGTTCTTAATGTTTCTTACATTACTTGAAATATATACACAACAACAAAAACACAAATGAAAAACAAGCTGAATATTATCATCCACAAGAATCACATTGAACAACCTCGGCGATTTCGGCGTGAAGAGCATTAATTTCCATGGGAGATCGGCAAGTTGTTGTCTTATTCTCTCCACCCGCAATATGAATGGATCATTACGGGAGGCGGAGAGGGGTCGAGGTAGGCGCGCTGGGGCCAACAGGTTGGAGAGGGGATTACGAACATCGCATGGCCGGCTTCAAGATGACGGTTGAACTCGGCAAGAAAAGGATCGGCGAAGGATCGGGGGGGTGCGGCATGAGCAATCTCTTCATCATCCGAAGAAATAACAATGGGTCCAACGACCCGAGAGTCTTCGGAAACAATACGGCGCACTGTCGCTGGAGGAGGCGCACCATATAATGATCTAGCCATGGCACGAGAGTGAGGCGTGTATGCACCCCTACGAGCAGTTTGCTTGTATCTAACCATGGTTTGAGGATTTTGAGAAGTTGGGGCAGAGAGCTAGGAAGTGAGGAGTTAACAAGGACAAAGAGGAGGTAGTGTGTGGAGTATATAAAGACAGATGGCAGGAGAGATAAACGTCGATGATGAATTCGTCAATTTACTTTTATACAAACTTTTAAGACCGGACTTTTATCTTATATCCGGTCCTAATTTTAATTCAATTACTTTTAAGACCGTCCTTTTATCAAATATCCGGTCCTAAAACTCATTGTTGAAATGAAAGTTCATTCTTTTCAAGAGTCCCTTCCCCATTGTTGAAATGAATTCAGAGTCTCTTCGGCTTCCACATAAACTTCCCAACTAGGCGTCTCCTCGTATTACGAGCAAATATGCGTCTCCTCGTTAATGTTTCCTATGGCGTTTCACATTCTTCGGGATGGGTTCTCTATTTAAACCCGTTGTTACTTTCTTAACATTCATCTCCATCTCCTCCTAGAACCTCCACCGTAATGGCTTCTCCACCACGACGAGGTCCTCCTTCAGGCGAAATCTGAGGCACCTCCATATCCTCCTCCGTTGCCTCCGAAACCGAACTTCGCGGATCTTTGGAGCACTGATAGCCGCGTCGATCATATAGACCGAAGCTTGGGCAAAGCTGTTTCAGTCTATCACGCCGTCAACAACAAGGCGAAAGCGGTACTCGACGCCAATGACGTTGAGTACCATACCTCGATGACGACGTCTCAGACCATTCCCTCCTCCGACAACGATGGGGAGGATTAGAATTTTTAAGTTTTTTTGTCTTGCTGCCTTATGAGGCGGCGAAAAAAAAAAATTATTAAATAAAATTTTTATTTCCCAATCGCCTTCCTTGTTTGTCTTTAACTTTATGTTCTTTTTCTCCGACAACAAGAACAAACAAAACATTGTCCTATTCGTGGTGATCAATCTTAAAAATTTGTAGAATAAAGTTAACGATTGCGACCATACAAAACAAAACAAAAAACATTATTTACCTTTTTCGAATAAAAACAAACAGAGTGACGACTATTCTCAAGTTTGGACCATCGTTGTCTTCCCCTCAACTTTTCCGGATGTGATGAAAATTTTCGGTGTCGTTTTCGTTATCTTCTTTCTTTTCCAACTAAAAGAAAAGGGACACCGATGACGTTCTTCACATCCGAAAAGTTGAAACGAGAACAACGAAGCACAAAACTTGAGAAGAACGCCAGAAACATGGTTGCCTTGAACCCTAACGATATGTCTAAAAATCGAGTCACCAACTATATTAAAATGAAGAATATTAGGACCGGACGTTTAATAAACCCTCGGTCCTAAAAATTAAGCCTTATTTTAAAATTTAAAGTTAGGAGCGGACAACTAACAAATATACGGTCCTAAAGGTTTCGGAAATCTATTAAATAAAATGAAGACTTTTAAGACCTGACTACTAACAAATAAACGGTCCTAATAATTTAGCCGTATATTTTCTAAACTTTTAGGACCGTACTTTTAACAAATATAAGGTCCTAAAAGTCTCTACCCAAATTTTTTAGAATTAGACGAAGACTTTTAGGACCGGATATTTGTTAAATATACGGTCTTAAAATGGACGAAGACCTTTAGGACCGCACTTTTAAAAAATATACGGTCCTAAAAGTCGCGAATACTTTTCAGAGACTCATCTGGCTCATTTTCAACATCCGCCCGTACCTCAAATTTCAAGCACTAAATAGCTTTATCCACCATCCCATTCATTCAGAAACCCAAAATGGACACACACAAATTGTTCGAAAAAATAAACAAATTTATTATTGAATTACATTGCTATATTTACAAATGAATTAATTAGCTAGTCGAAAAAATAAACAAATGTACGAGAAGGCTATTGTTGCTACAAAGATCATATATTATTTACAAATGAATTAATTTAGGACATTAATTATTGTCTTGACTTGGATTTTCTAAGACTAGTTTATACGAGATATTCACAAAAACCTCGCGTATGTGCTCGATTTCATCATCATCAAATGGCTCTTCACGGGCAAACCTCGTAACATCAAAGACGAAACAGAATTAACATATTATGTGCATATTTCATATGTAACATTAAGCCATCGATGGTCGAATTCAGCCATAACATCTTACCCTTAAAGTGACTTTAGTGTTTCCCTTCGTCACAATATCATATAAGTGTTTCATGACGTACGGGCCACATAAGTTCGATCGTTCGGTTGCCGACGGGTCTAAAAATAACAATAAATATATATAAGAGCATATATAGCTTATTGACCAACTTCGAAGGCAATTATGTCATGTCCAATTATGTACTAACCTTAATTTTGTGCCATTTAGGATCCTGTCTCAATTCCAGAGGTAGTGTTGTGCTTGCATACACTGGGCACAAGAATCCAAAATCCGAAATTCTGCCCTGTTGAAGCAGTTTCTCGTGCATGCACCTACAAGAATGACATCGATGAGGGAATTAGTATATATGTATATATGTGTGTCTAAACGGTGCATTTCAATTATGTAATCAAGGAAGAAGATACTTACTTCATAAATAGTTGAACACATGCACTAGTAACCTCGGCTCGAGAGCGACATGGACTCTACATCTTCATTATCAACTAAAAGCGGTTGAGGATGAGGAGGCCTACTACTTCATTGACAGGCCACGATTTATCTTTAAACCATTTTTGGCTACCAAATCTTTTATTTTTTCCTTGGCCGTCAAGTTAGCGGTAGGGGATGGAACTTGAGGAGGGGTGGAGCTTGAGGAGGGGTGGAGCTTGAGGAGGGGGTGGAGCTTGAGGAGGAGTAGAGACATCTACAAGCTTCACCGGCCAAGAGATGAAGGTTCCCTTGACATCACTCACAACCTTCACTCATCGGTTGGGAGAGGGACAGTGCATCAAAGATCACCTCTTCAACCGACACTCGACTTCATCATCGACCATTTGTTCGTGGTGTACAGTTGATCCCAAGTTGTGGACAGTCCCTTTAGCAACCAATTGTCTATGACCATCACGATCCTCCACATACGATGACAAGGTTGCTCGACTCGATTGTCCAACAATGCGGCTCCTCTAGTGCTCTGCTTCTGCATAGGTTCACCAAGGTGTCAAGGGATCCACACTGGTCTCGGCCGAGAGCTCGGGAGGAACTTCATTTTCTCCATCTCCTCCTTCATCTTGCTCATCTCGATTGAAACATCCTCAATGTAGCATCTTTCGCCGCCGATTCCTCACTTAATTTGGCGGCGTCGATCCATCTCCTCCTGGGTAACCATACTTTGTCTCGTGGCGTTTGGATTTACCAAAGTATTGCTTTAGGCCTACCCGTCCTCCAATCCCCTTACACGCCCGCGTGATCTGGTTTTCCGGTCGCGGCGGTCGAACATCATTCCTCCCGTCCGACGCAAAGATCCCTCGCCTCTTTCTTTTTAAGATCTTCTGTAAGATACGGATAACGAGAAGCTTAGTGATGAAACATGTTTAGTAAGTAAAAATAACAATATCGATACTTACAATTCGTTCGGCAACTACACGAGTTTTTCACTCGTGTAGGCGCCGCTTGGCTTTTGCCGAATATACAACCGAGCTCCTCGCGACGTATTGGAGATGGCGGGTGGTCAACTACCGTAGAAGGATTGGATTCACTTCATCTTCTAATCTCTTCCGTTTGGCCGCCATCAAATCTTTTCGGCCTTTTCATATCCGCCGCGAGAAGCCTGTGTGGGCAATCATTCTTTCTCCCAATCTCCCGATATTTTTCCCTTATTTTACGTGAATCAGATTGAAAACAACTATATATCAATTATGAATTCCACCATGTCACTAACGAAATTAGAGAACTTCGCTTGATATGAACGTCAAACATTAGTCAAATTCACTTCATCAAGTTTCAACATTTTACTTAAGGAAGATGTAGCATTGTAGAAGAAATTGGGAAAACCAAAGGAAAGGGAGTTGCGAAATGCTGCCAACTCGGTCAATTCATTCATTCATCATAAATGGTTCCTACACATATTAGAATAACTAACTAACTAACGACAACGTCTAACCATGGCCATTACACGGTTTACATATCAAACTTGCATGGAACTAGGACATGCTCCTCTCATGCGGACAAAGGCAGCAAATGTATACTTCTATTCACACACCAAACCATTTAACTAACGGGATTAGATGTACACAATAACATTCACATATCCTCACAAAGTTAATAAGCAAACAAAAGTGCAAACAAAACTAAATATAACTCACCGAGCTTCGAGAGTGGTCCGCTTCGAACAAATTGTTGCCAAGTTTGTTCATCAATAAATTTGTACTTGTCCCGGGGTTGATGGTCGGGCTTCTCCTCGGCAAAAATATAAGTGTTAGCCGTAAAGGTCTTAAACTTCTGAACCGCTCAAAGACAATAAGACAATGTTGAGTCTTTGAACTTCTCGGACTCGGGGACGGTGAATGTAAGCCGGATAGTGTCCCACATAGGATCCTTTATTGTTTTTGGTCCACATTTTTCCACTCATCACCAAAATGCTAACCTTGCTGCGTACTAGAGCGCCGACAAAACTAGTATATGTGCTCTTATTAGGACCGAAAGGTTGCAAATTTTCATCAAAATGAATCTCGAGCTTCGTCCCAGTATTCCGACTAAGGGATACTTCCATCATTCGTGTGCCGCTTCTACCACGGCGTGCACGGCGCTGAGGAGGCTCAATGTGAGATGAAGAGGGTTCGTTTGTCCGACCCTCCCGGTCAAACCCAGTATCTGGAGTTTCAAGAACACGAGTGGAATCGTTTTCACCGTTCATTTTCAAGACAGTAAGAGAGGAATGCCCGAGAAAATGAGGGAGTAACAGAGGCTAACGGTGCGCGGGCGAGAAGAGAGGTAATGGAACAGGAAGGGTTTCGCAACGTGAACAGGGGTTCTTCAGTGAGAGTATGAGAGTGACAATGTGAGAGTGACAAAAGCTTCCGCGTGAAGTTAACGTTTGGCGCTTCATTTTTAAGACCGGACAAATACACATATACGGTCTTAAAAGATAACCTTTAAGACCGATCTCTATATATGTCCTGGTCTTAAAATTAATTAATTTTTATTCAAACTTTAGTACCGCCAAATTTTTGGTCCGTTCTTAAAAGTCTAACTTTTAAGACCGGTCATTCTCAGAACTATGGTCTTAACATTTATTACTTTTTTATTTAAACTTTAGTACTAGGACAAATTTTAAGTTCGGTCTTAAAAATCAAAGTTTTAAGACCGGCTTTTATATATGTTCGGTCTTAAAACTTTAATACCTTTATATTTATATTTTTCCGTATTATTTTGGAGTGTAGAAAATATAAGTCTCGCCTTGATGAGATTTCTACATAAAAGTATTTGATATTTCAATTTTTTTATTAACATTTTTAAGGCCGGTTGTTATTTTAACAGGTCTGGATAAGATCTATGAAAAATTTATCAGAATAAGAAGTTCTTTATATTTACAAATATGCCACCGGTCACATATTTAGGACCGGTCGATAATTGGTCCGGTCTTAATGAGGCGTCCTTCATTGTGTAAGAAGTTCTTTTTATTTACAAACTGCCACCGGTCACACCATTAAGACCGGTGCTTCGTTTATCCGCTCTAAATGAGGCGGTCTTATAGCCCTTCATTGTTTAAGAAGTTCTTTTTATTTACAAAACTGCCACCGGTCACACCTTTAAGACCGGTGCGTCGATTATCCGCTCCAAATGAGGCAGTCTTAAAGCCCTTTTTTGCACTAGTGTAAATGGATGGTTTGTTGGTAAAATAGAGATATATTTACTAACCTTGCATTGTCACATTAGGGTTGTTGCTTAAATATTGATTCTCATTAATTGTAGCAAGAGATTGTGCATTTTAATGAGAAGAGAAACTTGATTTTGACTTGAGAGAGCGGGTCAAGTGTTTTAGAACCTTAGACTAACACATATATGTATTGAAATGCTATTAGAGAGGAAATTAACCAAGTTTTATGAAATGCAAAAGGGGAAAAAGAATCCTAGGCTTTATCATCCTTGAAGTCAAAGAGTCATTTGTCTTTATCAATTTTAAGTTTTAGAAATAGTCTTTAAAAATTCTCATTCCAACTCAAAACTTTGTTTTAGCTCAACTTGATGAAATTCACTAAGCCTCTTGCTTGACCAATTTGTTAAACAAATCCTCGTGGGAACGATACTTTATTTATCACTTTATTACTTGCGAAACTCGTACACTTGCGAGGCGAACAAGTTTTTGGCGCCGTTGCCGGGGATTTGTGCAAACAAATCCTTTGGTCAACCTTGGGCTTGTGTTAGTAAACTTTGTTGAGCTTTTAGTTAGGTTTACAATTTTTCTTTCTTTTTGTCTTTTATTGATTTTTGTTTTGGTTTGATACTCGCTCTTGCTTGTTTCTCTTGTAGGTACCATTTTAGTATATGCAAAACTTGCATCCGGACGGATTGGTAGTGGTACTTGACGAGGTGCCTCTCATTGAAGAAGAAATACTTGACGAAGTGCCTCTCATTGAAGAAGAGACTGAATCTGCATCTGAATCTGCATCTGAAACCATGGCAGACGATGAATATGATAGAGCTACCGTCAATGATTTTGCTAGACGGAATATGCAAGGTCCTCAATCTTGCATTCGGATGCCGGAAATGCAAGCACGTACCTTTGAGATCAAGCCGGTTATGATAACATTGCTTCAAATGCATGGGATGTTCCATGGTCTTTACAATGAAGATGCCAACAAGCACTTGATGTACTTCTTGGAAGTGTGTGATTCTTTCAAGCAAAATGGAGTTCCCAAGATGTATTGAAGCTACGGTTATTCCCTCTTTCTCTACAAGGCAAGGCTAGAGATTGGTTCAACAATCTTCCGGAAGGGTCTATCACTTCTTGGGCCGATCTTGAGGCTAAGTTTAGAGCTCGATTCTTTTCTGATGACAAATCTGTGGAAGCTAGAGATGAATTTCTAAGCTTTAAACAACATCCCGATGAGCATCTTTATGCCGCTTGGGAGAGATACAAGATGTAATGAAGCAATGCCCTAATCATGGGGTGGACAAATGGGTTGTAGTCCAAATTTTTTGTACTCGACTTAATCCTCAATCTAAAGCAATGGTTGATTCTATGACCAATGGAGGATACCGGAATGTTCCTGTGAACGAGGTGATTCGATTGTTGGATCAGTTGTCTGCAAACAATACTCAAGGTAATGATAGGAGGGCTAACCAAGCTATGTCTAATGTAAAAGAAGACTCTTCCTCACAAATTGCAACTCTCTTATCCGCTTTGAATAAGCGTTTTGATTTGCTAGAGCCTCAAATGCAAAAGAGCACTTCTCAAGGTGTGCATTCTGTTCATGCCACACCAATTGTATGTGATCAATGCCATGATGTCCATATGCCTAATTTTTGTCCTCTTTACATGGCCACTGAATCATCAACTACATGGGCAAGTTCCAAAATCCTCAAGGCAACCCTTATTCACAAACCTACAATAGTGCTTGGCGAACTCACCCAAATTTTTCTTGGAGTCAAGGTAATAGTTTGAATCAAGCACATGGGTCTACATCGGCACTAAGCCTATTCCACCCGGTTTTCAAACGCAATCAAGGCAGCTTCCTATTAAGGAAGAGGAATCTAAAACCGATAAAATGCTAGCTCGAATCTTGTCTGAGGTGGAATCTTCAAGGGTTGAAACTAAGGCTACTTTCTCTCTCCATGAAACTGCTATTAAAAATCTTGAAGTGCAAATGGGGCAATTAGCATCACAAGTGAATGTTATGTCAAGAAGCAATCTTCCTAGTGACACCATTCCTAATCCAAAACGAGTTGGAAAAGAGGAATGCAATGCCATTAACTTGAGAAGCAAAAAAGTACTACCGGATGTGCCTAGCTCAAGTACTCAACCAAAGCAAGATCAGGTGATTGTTGATGTTGATGGAGAAAGTGTAGGGGAGGAAGATGAAACTGAAAAGAGAAAGCCAACCACTCCTACTTTTATGCCACCACTACCTTTTCCTAAAAGATTCAAGAAGAAAGAAGAAGATGTCACTAAGAAGAGAAGGCAAATTGAAGAAAATTTGCATGATGTTGGCAAAGACAAGAAGGTAGAGCAAGAGATGAACGATGAGAAAAATAGAAAGCCAACCACTCCTACTTTTATGCCACCACTACCTTTTCCTCAAAGATTCAAGAAGAAAGAGGAAGATGCTCGGTTCAAAAGTTTGTGAATATGTTCAAACAACTCCATGTGAACATTCCATTTCTTTGAAGCTTTGGAGAGCATGCCTAAATATGCTAAGTTCCTTAAAGATGTTTTGTCTAAGAAGCGGCGATTCAATGAATTTGAGACTGTGGCATTATCTGAAGAGTGTAGTGCGGTCATTCAAAGGAAGTTACCGGCTAAGCTCAAAGATCCAGGAAGCTTCTACATTCCTTGCAACATTGGGACCAACTTTAATGGTAAGGCTCTTTGTGATTTGGGTGCAAGTATTAACTTGATGCCTCTAGCTATTTTCAACCAATTGGGCTTGGGAGAGCCAAGACCTACTACGGTATCTTTGCTCTTGGCCGATCGTAGCATTTCTCAACCGAGAGGAATCATTGAAGATGTCCTAGTTAAAGTTGACAAGTTTATCTTCCCGTGGATTTTGTAGTGCTTGATTGTGAAGTTGATTGGAAAATTCCTCTCATCCTTGGGCGTCCATTCTTAGCCATTGCAAGGACTCTCATTGATGTAGAGAAGGGTGAGGTCACTTTGAGGGTCGATAATGAGCAAGTGATATTCAACATGCAAAAAGCTTCAAAGTTTCATGATGATCCCGCTCAATGCTCGTTTGTAGATACATTAGATGCAATTATTCCTCAAGAATCATATGCTTCCATGCTCAAATACCCTTTAGACGTATTCTCGATTGGTGAGAAGAGCTTTGAGAAGTTTGATGAAGATGTTGTTGAAGAGCTCTTTCATTTTGACTCATTTCCTCATTCTAGACCGAGGACTATTGAACCACTTGAGGCATGTCTGATGCCTCAAGTACTCCATTGAAGCCGTCTATTGAAGTTCCTTCGGTTCTAGAGTTAAAGCCATTACCTTCTCATCTCAAATATGCTTATTTTGGGAAAGCACGCCACTTACCGATGGAATTGGAGCATGGAGCTTATTGGGCTATCAAAAAGCTAAATTTTGATCCTAAAGCATGAGGAAGAAGAGCGACTTCTACTTGGTTAAGGAGGAGTGACCATCATGAAGAGTCTGGTGAAGACTTTAAACTTAGCGCTTCTTGGGAGGCAACCCAAGGTATTACTTGATGCTTTGTTTGATTTTGTAGGATTGTTGAAAGCCCATGATGAGATGTTCTACTTTAGTAGCAAGGATTGAAAGCACGGGTCATAGAAAAATAGGGAGAGTTCGTCTACTTTTCTTTGATTTGTTTTATTTAATTGTTGATGATATATTGCTTGGAAATGAGTCTTGGTCTTAGTTGGATGTGCATGTGATGACTGTTTGTGATGATCATTAAGTGATTTGTTAGCACTTGAAATGTTTCATTGTTGGAAATTTGAAATCTCTGAAATTGGTGTTACCCTTGCACTTAGATATGGTTGCTCTTCACTTTCATGACTTTTTGTTACTTGTTCACATTGAGGACAATGTGACATTTAAGTGTGGGGGTGAGGGTATCCTTGATTTTAACTTGCGTTGTCTTCAATTTTTTTTGGAAGTTTGAATTTCATTCATGAGCATGATTACAATTGGGTTGATTTGAACATGAAAAGGAGTGAATTTGATTAGGAATTGATTCTATGTTCTTTGAATGTTAGTAAAGAGGTAAAGATTTGGTTTAGGTAATTGACTTTAGGATGTCAAAAGCCAGTGAGGCAATTGAGCCGAATGTTCATTTCTTTTAAAAGGGAGTTCACTTATTGTGATTTCATCTCTAGAACTTGTCTTGAATCTCTTTTGAAATTTGAAATCCTTTTGCATGCACAAAGAGGATCTAGGCATTCATTTCATAGCTAGTTTGGCCAAATGTCCATCCTTATCACAAGAAAATCCTTTGTTTACCCCATTTGATCACTTATAGAGTCTGATCTCAATGACTTAGTCCCTAGAGCCACCGTCAGAACTGCCACCATCGGTATGGATCTAATTTCCCTTTTAGTCTTGTCTAGATATCGCTTTGATCCTATCTTCTGAGATTTTTTTTCCCAGTCTATGATCAAACTCGAAAGCCTACATTTTCTTTTCTCAGGGTCACTCACTATGAACGAGGCATGGCATGTCGGACCGGTGGCTTGAGTGTGTCACTGACCGGTGGCTTGGTTTCACTACTTCTTGTACCACCAGAGTTCTTTTATTGTGTATACTCTGTAAGCCTTTCCTGTGGTTGAGTAGTTCCACAATATTCCTTCATGGCTTCTAGCATAACATTTTCCTAACTGTTCCTTTCCATTGTTGTGAATCAAACATTTGCAGTCAAATGGTTTGAAATATCTCATGTTGGGTTTCCTTCCTCTCTATAATGCACATACAGGGACAGGGTTTTTTCTTCATACTTGTTGTGACTGTAGCATGATGCTGTATTAACATACAATTAATTTATACCCATATTTTGGTAGGTTGCTTTCCAACACCATTGTTTTGCCATGTCTTGGAGAATTCTGTTCTTTATTTCAATTATACTCTTTTGTTTGCTCAAGAGTACAGTTCTTGCCGCTGAAATGTCATGTGAGAAGGCTTGATTTTCACACAATTCTTTGAGTTCTCTATTTTAAAACTCTCTTTCATAGTTTCTTCTGATTCCTGAGTTTATACAACCTTGTTTGCTTTTATGATTCTTGCAGAACTCTTCAAAAGCTTGGAATATGATGGAGACTTGGTAGTATGGATGGGATACCAAAGTCCCACATTGGGTCGAATGAGATGTTTTTTGTCTTGCCAAAGAGAATGCTCCTACCATTTTATTTATTGATGAGGTTGATGCAATAGCTACTGCTCGATTTGATGCTCAAACTGGAGGAAATAGAGAAGTACAGCGTATTCTCATGGAACTTTCATTAGGTATCTATTAAAAAATATTGCTTTCAGTGCTGTGTGCGTGTCCCTAATATAATAGGACAACAATTTCTCATTAGTAACAGATTTGAGAGGGTTCGTGCCTCTGCCAATGGACTTTGAGCGGCTTGTTGTTATTCATTTAGTGGTGTGTTTTGGACAAGTTTATGTCTCTGACAATGGACTTTGTATAGGACAACAAAATAAACTGAGTGATGAGGTAGACATAGAGGAATATGTTTCTCGTCCTGACAAAATTAATGCTGCTGAGGTTTGTTTATCTCTTCTAATTTTCATATGTTCAAATCCAGTTGGTATCATTGAGGTAGTGGATGAAGCCAGAATTCCAAGTCAATGGGCACCTCCTCAAGCTCTACCATGAATCTTCATCAAAGCCTCCTTGAGGCCAGGTTGTCTCTTCTCCTTTCACTTTCTCTCCATGTTATTAAAACCTAATCGAACCGGCCAATTCGAGCTTGAAACCGTTGAACCGGTCATCTAACCGGTCCGATCTGATTTAACCGGTTCAACATTTATTTAAAATTTATTGATTTCAAAAATTCATATCTAATTCTACATATTTTTAAAAATTACAAATTAAGACTCTATAGAAAGCTCGAGATGTCTACTTTCTAATACAAAAAGAATCACTAAGAAATGTTATCATTTGATCCTCAAAAAATATTAAATTCCAAAACTATTCCAAAAAGAATATGATCGTTCAAGTTCACTTCCTCACCAATCTAACCCTTTCTTACCTTCGATTTGACTCCGATCTGACCGACTGACCATTGACATACTACCCAAACCGGTTCAATGGCCGGTCTAGGTTAAATAACCTTACTTTCTCTTACATTTAGTTTGTCTGGAATGGTGATGAAATTTTTTTTGTCTGTTGGTTTGAGACAAGTGCGGGGGAGGAGCATCCCATTAGAAAAGTAGTAATAGTTTAGTATAGCTTTGTGAGTATAATAGGTTAACCCCTTATGCATGCTTGCATCTTTTGGCCACCTTTCCGCTTGATTACCATTTTATCCTTGACCTTTAATTTGCCAACCATTTTCTCTACTTGTAATAACTTGTTACTTCTTCTCTTCTCTCTATGTCATGTTGACTTGTTGTACTCCAATTGCAATCGTATCGGATTTCACAACTACTTTCCACTTCACTAAGGAATGAGTTTGAACAATAGGGTGTGTTTTGAAACATTGAGTGTTGATTAAGTGTGGGGGGAAGGGAATTGTGTTCATTAATACCATTATTTGATTGGTTTTCATTGAGAAAATGCGTGCACTGGTCAATTTTTCAATAAATTGCTTACTTGACATATGGCTTTGGTAATGAAGGGTCACATTTGTAACTTTGGAAATGTGTTTTGTAGGTAAATTCTTTGAGCATTCACATGATTCTAGTGCTTTGCAACAATTGAAACTATGTTTAGCTTTGAACTGAATGGGAAAGATAAATGAACTTTTATTTCAATTTTTGTTACTCTTGGTTTTGAAAAGAAAACAATTCAAGCTTCTATGTCATTGGTTCATTTGGTTTTTTAGCATAATTGCAATCAAATGCAATGCTTTGATTAGTTGCATTTCTAGAGTGAGCATTGAGAATGATTAAGCATATGCATCGTGATTAGTTTTCTATGCAATTGAATGTGTTGTGAGTAATCATTTGAGATGAGCCTTGTTGGAAGGATAATTGAGCCTTAAATTTTTGTTCATTTCGTGTGTGCATACTTGTTTAACTTTTCACCTTCTAGAACTTGTTTTAACTCTTTTCAAAGCTACATTTGCATTGATGTGTGAACCATAAATTCCATCACTCTTTCTGGAGGTCTTCAAAAATTAAATTTTGGGAATATTTTTAAATTTAAATTTGAAGTCAGTATAAAAATAAATCCAAATCACTTTGACCCAAATAATTCTACATCCACGAAAGCCTAGTAGTTTTAAGAATGTTAAATTATTTTGTTAAATATTATTCATTATATATAGTCTTTATCTAGTATAAAAGTATTAATAAATTGCCTTGTGATATGTATATACAATTCGCACAACCCATTTTAATTATATATAGATATTTGAAATTTGAAATTTTTATAGAGAATAAATAGAGGAAGATGTTAGTTTTTGTTCAAAAGAAAACAGAGTAATCTTGAGATGCTATGAAATAACAAAATAAGTATTAAGTATCTTTGGTGCTTCCACAATCCGAAGAGATGGGCATTTCTGTTGATATTTTTTGACACCAATGCTGATCATATTTGGTACACCCGAGAGGGATAGTGTTTCCAATGCTGGAAGATGAATGTGAGACTCATTATTTTCATTATCATTTGATACACACTCTTTCTCATTGTATTTTCCAAAAACATATTTCAGCTTTTGAGCTCTATCGATATCTATAGATTTCAATTTTCAAAGACCTCCAGAAGGAGTGGATTAAAATATAAATTCTAACTTATTGCCTCATGAAAATTGAATCTTATATTTCCATCCACTCTTTCTCTAGTCTTCAAAAATTAAAATCTATAGATATCGACAGAGTTCATAAGTTGAAATATGTTTTTGGAAAATTCAATGAGAAAGAACGTGTATCAAATGAGAATGAAAATAATGAGCCTCATATTCATCTTCCAGCATTGGAAACACTATCCCTCTTGGGTGTACCAAATATGATTAGCATTGGCGTCAAGAAATATCAACAGAAATGTCCATCTCTACGGATTGTGGAAGCACCAAAGTACATAATACTTTTAATTTGTTATTCGATAGCATCTGAGCAAGATTGCTCTGTTTTCTTTTGAAAAAAACTAACATCTTCCTCTATTTATTCTCTATAAAAATTTCAAATTTTAAACATTTATGTATAATTAAAATGGGTTGTGCGAATTGTATATACATATCACAATGCAATTTATTAATATTTTAATACGAGATAAAGACTGTAAATAATGAATAATTGTAAAAAAATAATTTAACATTCTCAAAACTATTAGGCTTTCGTGGACGCAGGATTATTTGTGCCAAAGTGATGTGGATTTATCTTTATACCGACTTCAAATTTAAATTTAAAACATTTCCCGAAATTAGTATGTTTGTGTCTTGGTGAGTGTGTGTATCTCTCACATGCACAAATGATAGGAATAGAGAATGTCATGTTTACTTATCTGCTTGCTGTGAATGATTTTGTTTTTAGAATTAAAATTAGGGTTTAATGTTTTTGTACTTTAGAAATATTTTTCTGCCACACTCAAAGGCAAGAAGTCTTCATCAAGAAAAAAAAAGTATAATTGAAAGAAAGAATAGAATACTCCAAGATATGGCAAAAAAAATCCCTCAAGACAACCATTATTAACTTCAGAAATTTTTGAAACTTTACCTGCTACTCATTGTCTTCTGTCCACTCTCTTTCTCGTTCCATTCACTCATAATTCCTTGAATTGGTTATATTACTTTTGCCATGTCTTTCCTGACAAATATGAATCACTGATAGGTGTAAAATAAAATAAGATCATAATCCCCATCAACCAATAGAAACGAAAAAAATGACTTATGGGCTTGAGAATGGACCTACCATGCATATATACTCCATCCGGTCCTAATTATAGGAGCAAATTTTGGAGTTGATTTTGGTCCTAATTATAAGAGCAAGTTTTAACTTTTGTCAATTTTTTCCTATAATACCCCTATCTATACTATTATTAGAAGCATTTATATATATATATATATATATATATATATATATATATATATATATATATATGTGTGTGTACATATATATGTATATCTGTGTTTGTGTGTGTGTGTACACACACAAACACACACCCACCCACCATACACACACATATATAAACATATATATATCTGTGTGTGTGCGTGTGTAGATAGATCTATATGTATACATATATACACACATGTATGTTTATATATGAAGACCATTATTTTAGTTAGAAAGCGTGTGAAAAGAAAAATTTGTCGGAGAGTATGTGGTGAGGTTGTAATTCACTCTTACTTATGTCATTTTAAATTTATATAAGGGCATTTTAGGAAAATGAGTAAAATTAACTAATTTAACTCCTCTCCTTAATCCCTCCAAAATCGGTTAAATTGCTCCTATAATTAGGACCGGAGGAGTATGATACTGGGAAAGGGGGAAAAAATGGTTACATTACATGATACATATTACAACATTAATAGAAGCTGAAAGCTAGCAATCACATGGGGATGCTCAGTTTGTGTGCGAACGAGTAATTAAGGGGTGAAAAAAGCGGTTGACCAAGGCTGATCGAACAATTTTAGTTAACTTTAGTACTGAATGTAATTAAGGGGATATTTATGTAATTCTATAAATACCAATAACGAACAAACTAATGCCATCAACCCTTAAGTTCAAAAGTATATATATCAAACCTAAGACTCACATCTACGTGTTAAAAAGGAAGAAATTTTGACATCTTTGTGTATAGATGAAACAAGCATTAAAATAATATAATTTTGCAAGGGGTAACTTTTTTAGGGAGTTGCATTAGAAGATTTACCATCAAAATTGTTACTATTGGAATACTAAAACTAATTTAAAATAATTTTCTTTGGACTTGTTTCATTTGCTTCTAAAATTTATTTTTATATGCTTAAACAACATTAATTTATTTTTCACATATAAAATTCAATTTTAATAATATTTTTATAGTTATAAATTCATTTTTTTTGAGTTTTATATTACTTTTATTTTCATATTTAAGAATAAAACATCAAGATGCAATTTTTAGAATTCAACTTCACGAAACTTTTATCCATGTGTACACACACATATGTGTATACATACACATACACACACACATATTTACTTTTGATTTTGAATTCAACCATGTTACTCAATCATTTATTTATTTTTGTTGTATCACATTTTAAATTTGTTATAGTTATCATTTTTTATCATCCAAACTTTGCTTATGTTTATAGCTAGTCTCAAGCCTGAATAAAGGAGGAGAGTTGTGTTAGGCCTTTGACAGTTGACATAAAACTCTGTTGAATCTTTATGAACATGTATCGACCAAGAAATTGGGTTAATGCTAGGTCATTCCATAAATGTAACGCGCTGTATGGCTCGAGTAGCATGAGAAATGAGTGAGAGCAGTTGCATAACAAATAAAAGATAACCAACAAGTTGTTGATTGAGGTGATAAGCGACCTCTCTCCACAAGGACGAGAGCACAAATTTTAATCATGGGAAGTGCATTTCAACACTTGTTGGAAAAGGCAAAAACTCTTTGTGAGTTTTTATAAAATAGTATATTTGAATCGTTCAAATTTCAATCTAAAATCTGAGATGAGTAGTGGAGGGGAAGAGGAGGGGGAAAGAAGGGTAAGAGTGGAGGACAGTAGCCAATTTCACATTTCCTTGGTTAATATCATGTAACTAAATTGTCTAATAACGATTAGAATTTAAGTTGGAGACTAAAATTTACTATTAATGCTCTCATAAATTCTAACCCATATTCCAACATTTGATGAGATATATATTGACATGCTTTCCTCCCTCTGCTTTAATATAATTTTGCTCATTTAATACCATTACAAGAAATTTAAATAAATTGACTGCAATGATTAAGAATTTACTTGGAGACAAAAATAAGTTCTATAATCTAATTATAACTAATTAATAATAGTCATTTATGGTAATTAAAACGGCTACAACATAATTTGCTAATATTGAAATCTTACATGAAACAAGGTAATGCTCAAATTTGCTAGTGGTCCTCTATGACACACGTGTCAGCGCCAGATCATTCTGAGAATGAAAGACCATGTCAAATTCTTAATTTCATTTTATCACTGAAGATGCGGATAAAATATTCACACTAAGATACTCTCATTCTTATAATTTGCACTTACTCCATTTGTTTCTTATTATAAGACACTTCATAAAAGATAAAAGTTCCTTGTAAATCATTTGATGGAGTATTATATTAATAAAATAGCTTAAAATTACTGGCAGCTTCAATATGTTTTGCTTCATGAGATCTTTAGGAACATTTTTTTTTCCTTGCTTATATGAAAAAATAAAAATAAAAAGACCTGCTCTTCTTTTTCAGCAATTTCAATCAGAAGAATTGGTCCTTATATAGATTGTCAAGGTGAATTGATTTGAAAAGGGATAAGCATAAACTTGCTAATTGAAATTTTTTATTTGGTGAGATAATTATTTAAAAATCTTATTACGAAGATAAATTTTATCAGCTGGATAACATTAACTATCTTAAATGATTAAAATCTGGTTTGAATCAAATTATTAAACATTCCTAATATTTGGATATTCTAAATCACATATTGACATAGTTTATTTATTTTTATTTTTTTCAAAACTAGAATACTGAAATTGATCAGTTAATCATAATTAGTTTTTGATAGAGTTAAATTTGGCGAGGCAATTGAAAACCTATTATATAACATAAATCGATTTAAAAGATTAAATTATTTTTTAATTTATTTAACTCTATCCATCTTTTGTTTTTGTCTACTTGGCCAAATCGATCCCCTACCTTTGTGTTTATACCTTGCTCTATAAAAACTGATGCGCTCCCCTAACCCACCGATCTGGGGGCCCCCCCTCATTTTATATATATGTGCACTCATTCAGTGCTTCCCTTCATTCACTCCATCCTCAATCATTCATCTGTCCGTGACTCTTTCCCTCCCTTTTAATTCAGTCTTTCACTCATCTAGAAACTTCTCCATCCTCCACAGCTTCTTCATTTTGGTTTTTTTTTTTTTAAATTCCATTTATATATTGTGTTTCTTCTTCTGCTCAGTGACAATTTGTTTGTTGTTATTTGTTTTATGTGTAATTTATTCTTGTTTTTTTTTGAGATATCTGATGATGAGGATGTGGATGTTTTTGTTCAAACATTCGACGAAAATGCTACATCCCAATTTGCTGAGTTATATGTGGATATTGAGACGGCAGAGGAGGGTCTACCAATACCGACTCATGAACTCCATCAGTTCCATGATATGGCTAATTCTGGTACACCTCAACCAACACAATCAACGGTTGCGCTTGGAGAAGAAAATGACTATATGGTAGATGAACCTGAGGAGGAGCAACAGGAAGAAGATGAAGACACGTTATTGTATAATGATCATGATCAGAATGATAGTGATGTAGATGACGTATATCATGGTAATGTCTTGTCACAACAGACTGGTTTGTTACGTAATTGTATTATTATATAATTTTTTTCCTTTGTTATGAAATAATTAGTCATCTACCTTTTTATAATTAACATACAAGCTAAATAATTAATTCACTAATTCATTAGTTTACTAATAATTAACATACAAACTAAATAATTAATTCACTAATTCATTAGTTTACTAATTACTATTCTCACAAATTTCTTATTCTCAAATTTACCTAATAATAATATTTTAAATTTTATCCATCAAATTATTATTTTACAAAATATGAAATAAACATCTACCTTTTTAATAATTAACATACAAGCTAAATAATTAATTTACTAATTCATTAATTTACTAATAATTAACATACAAACCAAATAATTAATTCACTAATTAATAAATTTAGTAATTAGTCATGTATTAAGGTTAATAATACATTGCAAATTTTTTAATTTCCTAAATTAATAATTATAATTATTATTTACTCATTTTTATTATTTATAATTATTAAGCCAACATAATAAATAAATGTATATCATTCAAAGTTAAATCAAATTATTTAAATAACAAAAGTAAAATATTAAATGTTACACGAAAGAGTAAGATAGACAATTTGAGCCTTTTGTTCCTTCCAATGATTCTCTAGATCTCAAAGTTTCTCGGCCTCTCTCGGTGTTTTTGAGCTTCGGAAAGGATGGAATGAGATGGAGAAGGATGAGGAGGTGTATGTGTGTGTGAATGTCGGTGAGGGTGAATGAATTAAAGAAGAAGACAGATGTGTGGTGTTGATGAGGGAAAGGGAGGGGGAACGAGTTGAAGTTGCGAGATGAAGGAGAGAGTGAACGGAGGAATGGAAGAGTGAAAAGGGGTGGGGGCGCGGTGAGGGAGTGAATGAGAGAAAGATTGGAGGAAGGAGTGTGAGAGTGTGGTGTTGATGAGGGAAAGGGAGGAGTTGAAGTTGCAGATGAAGGAGAGAGTGAACGGAGGTGAAAGAGTGAAAAGGGGGTGGGGGGCGAAGGAGTGTGAGAGACATTGGGGGGGTCAAACCTGCAGGTGCGTCAGAATTCTGACGCACCTGCAGGGTGGTGGGGCACGCCACTACAAAGTGGCGTGCCAAAGTCTCACGCCACCGGTGTGGCGTGAGACAGTCTCAAGCCACTGCTGCCGTGAGGACAGGCAACGCCACGCTGTAGTGGCGTGGGACCCTCTCACGCCACTACTGGCGTAAGCATTAGTCCGGGAAATAGTTTCAACAGTGCAGTAATCCGGTATTTTTTTATTTAAATAGTAATTTTCTGGTAAAAATCCCCCGATCTGGGCCTTACTGATCTTTTTTAAAAATGGCGATTTTGACATAAAAAACTCAATTTTAGAAAAAAAAAATAGTTAAGAGATTATCTTTATTCTAAATTTTATAGGGAAAATTAGAATGAAGGACCTGGAAGAAAAGATAATTATGGAGAAGGATCATAAAAATTGCAATTATTTAGAATGACCAAAAGCAAAAATATAAAATTAAGAATACTAAAATGCCTCTAACAAAATCTTCTACATTCCCTCCTATACTCTCTCCCACATTCTATTTTCAAAACTAATATAAAATTCTAATTTTCACTAAATTAAATAACATTTTTCCTCAATTTGTAACATCCCATTTTCATAAGCAGTATATTTTTTTTTTCATCAGAGTAGAGCATCGGAGCGATTGAGTAACTGATACTTATATTCAAAATGCCGTAAGTCTGGCTAATTACAGAAGCGGTACAAGAACCGAGAGTTTTCAAAATTAAGAACAACAACAGAAAGTCTTGGTAGGTCTCTAAGATTGTTTGCTTCCCTCTCTCCTCGGTCCTTGGTTCTCCCGACCCTGACGCTATATTAAGAGCTGAGATCCGCACCGGACCTCAGGTAATGGTTAACCTCATATTTACATATACAACATATGGATTACAGAAAATTACAACATAGACAATATACGAGCATGCAACCAATGCAGATGTATCGCCCCTAGCTTACAGATGAATCGCCCCTAGCTTGCATACATATATCGCCCAAAAGCATGCATACGTATCGCCCCTAGCATACAGACGTATCGCCCATGACAAACGTAAACATATCAACAATACTTAAACATACCACAGAGCTATAAGCTACCACAATATGCATACAATACACATATCATATATACGCATACAATAAACATCATATTAGTATTACAGTACGCGAACGTACCTTCGTTGACGGAATATGGTATTTTGACAGCGGTACGACAGCGGTACGTGATCACAGATATCCTATAAGGATAATATCACATTTATTAACATTCAAAATCATAACAGGAATTTTAGGTATAAATTACCATTTTGCCCCTGACCCCCTAATCGGCGGAATTTCGCCAGAGCTTCGCTACTTTGACTCTAACCTTCCAGAATTTCAACATAACTCTTACTCCAACATAATTTTCGAAATTAATACCTTAATTACCCCTAAAACATGATATCTAATCATACTTGGAAGATTAAAGATCAAAACAACATCTACCCTAGAACTTCAAGAACAACCGAACTAAAGACTAAGAACCGAAGAACTTACCCGTTGAAGAACTTCACTACAAATTCTCCAGAGCTTCTCTCTCTAAATTCCCTCTAGAATTTCGAAATATGCAAGATCATTTGGTGTGAAGAATTCAAAGGGAATGGCAAGCTATTTATAGAGAAAATGTGAGGGCATTTTGGTCATTTTCCAACTTCCTCTTCTTCAATTTAAACCACACATTTTAGGGTTTCATTCTCCTCCACTCCTTGTGCTTGGCCGACCTCCTTGCTCCCCAAAGTCAAGAAAATGATGTCACTTGGTGTCATCTTGTCTTGCTTTATGAGTTTTACCCGATAAAATTCCCCCGATCGGTGTTCTAATCGCGTAATCTTGAAGAATCTTAGAAATCCGGCAACATAGCCCTGAAGGTCTATTCTTCCTCTTTGGAAATATCTTGGTTAACTAAATTTTTGATCCCATTCAGGGCATTCCGTTGCCTGCCGAAGATTTTCGGATAAACGTCTTCGGTTACGGAAATCGCTTCGGGTAATGTCCAACTCGGGACAAAATTACACTAAATCATAATATGTCCAGGTTGTTAGCAACCTAATTCAAGGATTTTGAGTTAGGATTTATTTTCTATCGGTTCTCGTTTATCCTATATACTTTTTCACAAAATATCACCTTCTTCCCTCTAAATATCATGATATTTCTTTTTTTGCTTTCACACTACACATTTTCTCTTTCCTTCTTCTTCCCATTTTCGAAATTCCTAGCCTCTTTTTGACAAAAGATGTTGCCTCCAATTGCATCAAAGTATCCTATGCTTTATGTTCCCATTGGCTTATATTTTGTTTGACTTTTGTAATACCCTAAAAATCTATATCATAATTTGGTAAAATTATGCCTATAGAAAGTAGGTGAATATGAGGTGTCAAATGTTAAGTTATGATTATCTTATTTTCTAAGGAAAAATCTCTAGGAAATTAGAGAGTTTAAGGGCCAAAGTGCCAAAATGACGAAAATGCCCCTAAGGGACATAATTAACTTAGAAAAATTATGAAAAATCCTAGAAGGCAGTAAAATGACCAAGTGAATATTGAGAATACATTATTTATAATTAGATAATTTGATAAATTATGAACTTAGAGAAAATATGTAATACCCTAAAATCTGACTTAGGGTAACTTCTCTTGAAAATAGGTGAATATGAGGTCTCAAACACCTTGTATTGAATTTACCTTGTTGTTAGGGTAATTTCTCTTGAAATTAGATAATTTGCAAATAGGTCCCTAAAACAGTTGAAAATTTGCAAATAGGTCCCTAAACACATTATGGGTTATAAATACCTGTGAAAGCTATAAAAGAAGCAAGTAAAAATCTATTTGAAATAGGGAAGGATATTGTCCCTAATTTAGGTAATTTATTAAGTTACAAACTTGGAGAAATTGTAGAAGAATACTCAAAAAGTAAGGAAATGACCGTAATACCCCCGTAAATGCTAAGATAATGCAGGAGATATGAAAACAAAGATGTCAATACAAAAGTTATGAGGTAATGAGGCATGATAATTAAGAAAATTATCAACTATTGATAAGAAAGTAATTAGGTAATTATTGGCTAATTACTTAAGCATAGGCAAAGGAAATTCAGAGATAATTATGTAGAGCTCAAAAATTAGTGGAAAATGGTTGAAAATTAGTAAAAGTATATTTACTAATTAATTGGAAATTTTTGAGAAAAATGGTTGAGTTTAGGTATTTTTAAGCCTAAATGCAAGAATGGACCAATAGGAAAATTTTGTAAAAATTATGTAAAAATAATTATTTAATTAATTAAATAATTAATTAAATAATTAATCAAAAAAAATAAAAAAATAAGGCAGAAAAAAAAGAGAAAAAAAAAGAAAATGCATTTAAATATTATATAAAGAGTTTTAAAAATAATAAACTCTAATTTAATATTAGAAAGGTGAATAGTAAAATGAAAATTAGGAAACGGGTCCTATCTGGAGATCTAGGAATGAGATTTCCAAAGTCAGGATAAAATATTGATCAGTGGAATTTTATCTTCCGTTAGACTCTTACGGAAGTTAATTCTGAAGCCGTTTGTGCTTTTTCCTAATAAGACGAAATAGGGAAATTCTGAGAAAAGGCCAGATAACCAAGAGGACGAAAAGGTTATGTTGTGACATTTGGAAAAGAATTGGGAATTTTCATGGACATATTTGGAATAAGTGAATTTTTCTCTAGAGATTGGTGATTCCGAAAACGCGTTTCGTAACCGGACGCGTTCGGACACGTTTTCGAGAAAACTTCAACTGGATGTTGGAACCCTGTAAGAGACCGAAATCAAAGTTAAATTAGATATTATTGATGAGAAAGGGAAGATCTTCAAAGTTATGAATTCAGAATTTTGAGATTTCGCGAAACGGACACCGATCGGGGAACTTTTCGGGCTGGAGGCAAAAATCAAAAATGGTTTGATGACTCATCTTTGCTTGGAGGAGGGGCTGCACGTTTTTGAAGCTTTCCATGGCTGCAAATCATCCACCAAAACCCTAAGTTTCCATGGTTTATATTCAAAGAGAAGGAGTTGTGAAATTACCAAAATACCCTTGAGTTTTCCTATAAATAGGCTTGCATCCTCTTCACAAATCTCACACCATTCTCTCTTGAGAATTTAGAAAGTAGAGAGAGGTTTTAGAGAGAGGAGCTCTGGGAAAATCTGTAGCGAAGCTCTGGGTAAGTTTTCCGGTACCGAGCTTCTAGTTTTTAAGTACTAGTCTTTACTTCCGTAGTTAGATTTAGTAAGTAGGGAGCGAGATTTCTACTAATGTTTTAGGCCTCATTGCATTGGAAAATATGCCTGAAGAGGTAAAACTTGGTAGGGATTGAGTTCCTTTTACCTAAAATGCCAGATATAGTATCAAATCACTAATAAAAGTGATATTACTCTTATAGGACGTCAGAAATCCTAATTTGCTGCCGTTACGCTGCCCGACGTGCCGCTGTTTCACGTTTTCCGTAAAACGTGCCAGAATTCCGTCAACGAAGGTACGGACGCGTACTGTAACACTAATCTAGTGCTGCTCATATACATATATGTGATAGGTACATTCACGGATAGAGATTCTGTTAGGGGTCATCGAGATACATTCACGGTTAGAGACTCGTTCAGATTACCGATTATACATACGATTTCACACGGGTTATAGACTTAATGATACCGTTAGAGTTTTCCTAGCGCGAGGACACGACCGATCATCGTGGCACTTGGTTTTGTGCGAGCTATTATTGTGTAGGACTTTACGTATTGCTTTAATGCTTATGTTACGTCGTGTCACAATCATGCAATCATGCATATGCTATATGCATAAGAGATATCTTCTTTGTTATGTTTTGAATATCATCATCCGTATCTTGTTTTATTTGAGCATAAGGTTAATTGCTACATGAGATTCAATTCGATAAATTGAATCTCAGCTATAGCTTCAGGGTTAGGAGGACCACGGATCGGAGATCGAGGCAAGCTGCACGAGTGAGCTCATAGTTGGAGGGCATGTAGCACGAGTGAGCTCTGAGACGGAGATGTCACTTTATCGTTTTCCGTAATTACCTATGAGAACGATAGGATGCTGTATCAACACTGTATTACACTCTGGTTACCGTTTTAATGGGAATCAGTTACTCTTACGCTCCAAGGCTCGACTCTGATTTTTTTTTAAAAAAAATTTGGCTCTGGAATTGGGATGTTACAAAATAAGTAAGAATGCTCAAAAAGTATTGAAATGACTAAAGTACCCTTGTAAATTATAGAATAATGTAGAAGACATGAAAGTTCTAATATTAATGCAAAAGTTATGAGGTAATGAGGCATTCTAATTAAGAAAATTATCAACTATTGATAAGAAAGTAATTAGGTAATTATTGGCTAATTACTTAAGCATAGGCAAGGGAAATTTATGAATAATTATGTAGAACCCTAAAATTAGTGGTTTTTGGCTTAAAATTAGTAAAAATATATTTACTAATTAATTGGAAATTTTGGAGAAAAAGAGATGAGTTTAGGTATTTTTAAGCCTAAATACAAGAATAGACCAATAGGAAAATTATGTAAAAATAATTAATTAATTAATTAATTAAATATAAAAAAAAACGAAATTAAAGAAAAAAAAGGGCAGCCGAATTTGATCAAGAAAATAGGATAAGAATTTGAGCAAATAATGATGGAAACTTAGTTTACAAGTTAAGTTATATTATTATATAATATAATTAAATATAGTGAATAGTAATGGAATAAATAGGAAACAGATCCTATCTAGAGTACCAGGAATAGGTTTTCCAAAGTCAAGGAAAAATATTGATCAGTGAATTTTTATCTTCCGTTAGGCTTTTCCTAAGTTAATTCGAATCCGATTGTGCATTTTCCTAATAAAACAAAATAGGGAAAAATGCGAGATAGGCACATTTTTGGATCTGAAGAAAATAAATTCTAACTCAACATCTAGAAATGAGTTTGAAATTATCTGGACATATTTGGAATCGGTGAATTTTTGTCCGAAGTTGATGATTCGAAATGTGTTCCGTAACCAGCACGCTTTTCGAGGAACTTGACTCACGGTTGGAGCCCTATATGGAATCAAAATTTAGGTTAACTTGGACATTTCTAATGAGTGAGGAAATGGCTTCAAAGTTGTAAATCCGAATTTTGAGATTTTTCCGAAATTACGCGAATCGGGTGCCGATCGAGGTTTATCGATCGAAACCTTCCTTAACAAGTTAATTGCATCACTTTGATGATGCAATTTTGGTGCCACCTAGGGCTTCATGTCGACCAATGGGGTGAGAGGTTGAGATTTGCCTTTCAAAACAAGTTTAAATCCAATGGTTTAAATCAACTTGGAAAATGACCATTTTGTCCCTTGAAATTTCTATAAATAGGCAAGAGATGTTCTTCATTTCTTCACACCATTTCCTTTGTGAAATCTGAAATTAGAGAGAGGTTTTAGAGAGAGAAGCTCTGGGGGAATTCTGTAGCGAAGCTCTTGGTAAGTTTTTCGGTACCGAGCTTTTAGTTTCTGTAGTTCTTTCAATAGTTAAAGTTGTAATGCTAGGATAGTTTTAATATTTCAAGTATGATTAGATATCATATGATTGGGGTATTTTAGTCAAGATTTTTGAAAATCATGATGGCGTCGAAGTTCTGGCAAAATTTTGGGAAGAAAATAGTCCATGTAGCGGAAGCGCTGGCGAAATTCCATCAATTAGGGGTATAGGGGCAAAATGGTAATTTTTACCTAAAATGCCAGTTATAATGCCAAATCACTAATGGAAGTGATATTACTCTTATAGGACATCAGAAACCCTGATCTGCTGCCGTTACGCTGCCCGACGTGCCGCTGTTGGACATTTCATGTTTTCCGTAAAAAGTACGTTTTCCGCCAGAAGTACCTAACGCCGTCAACGAAGGTACATCCGCGTACTGTAACATTAACTCTTATGTTTATGGTATGCATATATGTGCTATGTGTATTTTTATGGTATGTTTATTGAATACAAATATGTTAGAACAGTTTGGTGCCGAAGGAAAGGCTAGTCTATGTGGGTAAGCCATTAAGTCGCCGTGAACTCGGTGAGGCCCCCATGATAGACACTCACCTGGCCATTCTGTTCGGTTTACGGAAGTATGTACGTTCGCGTACTGTAACACTAATCTGGTGTTTATTGTATACGTATATGTGATATGTTATGTATGCCTATGTGTAATGGATGATTACTCTGCTGTATGTTATGTACTATTGGTGTATGTACGTCCGCATCTTGTAACACTAATATGATGTTTATTGTATGCGTGTATGTGCTATGTGAATTATATGTTACGTCTTTGATTATATCTATTGGATATTGGGATACGTTTCAAGGGGGCCTATGTCTTTGTCGGAGGCCTATGTCTTTGTCGGGGGGCCTACGTGCTGTCGAGGCCTATGTCTTGTCGGGATACGTTGCGGGGGTAGGGCCTATGTCTTTGTCGGGATATGTTTATCATGCCATATCTTCTAAATGAATTTGTGCTGTTAGTGTTGTGATTTTCTGTAGTCCATATACTGCTATATGTAAATATGAGGTTAACCGTTACCTGAGGTCCGATTGCAATGGACCTCAGCTCTTAATATAGCGTCAGGGTCAGGAGGACCGAGTGCCGAGGAGAGAGGCAAGCAGCCCGCATAGAAGATCCAGCTGAGGACTTCCTTTTGTCGTTATGTACTTTTAAAACTTTCGGTTACTATGCTGTTGTTGTAATTAGCCAAACTTACGGCATTTGAAATACAAGTATCAGTTACTCAATCGCTCCGATGCTCTACTCTGATGATTTTGAAATGATGTTTGATGAAAAAATTTTATGCTTTTGGAAAATGGGACGTTAC
Source organism: Acacia pycnantha (assembly GCA_025563575.1). Classification (NCBI taxonomy): domain Eukaryota; kingdom Viridiplantae; phylum Streptophyta; class Magnoliopsida; order Fabales; family Fabaceae; genus Acacia; species Acacia pycnantha. The sequence continues at coordinate 108,849 of JAMWYP010000325.1, read as the reverse complement.
AACTTTTCAACAACTTACTTGCTAAGTTTTCTACCCAAAATATCATGATATGTTTTTGAACATCAAACTTCTTCCAACCACAAGCATGTTTCGAATTGCATGGCTCATTGTTAGCCAAGGAATATGCTTTATTCATTTTGCAAAATATCTTATTCTTTATGTTTTCATTGGCTATTGACTTTTCAACCCTTAATCAACAAGTTTTCTACTTCATTTTTACTTAATTTTCTCCTTCTTTTTCCTCTCCTATTTTCGAATTGTAGGCTTCCTTCTTGGCTAAGGAAGATGCTCCCAACTTGCTCAAAAATCCTATTGCTTATGTGTCCCCATTGGCCAATTGAAACTTTTGACTTTTCAACACTTCTTGGCTAAGTTTTCTAATAACTTCACAACTAAGTTTCCCCCCTTTTTCTTATTAAAATTTCGGCTAGCTTTCTACAAAAACATGTTGACTTTTCAACCTTGCTTAATCACCTAGATTAAGCCTTTATTATTTTACTTAATAATTCTTCCATTGGCTAATTAAATTCTTAGGTTTTTACCTTATTCATCTTCTAAATAATTAGCCAATAATTATTTATTTAATCCCTTACTAATTGTTGACACTTTTCTTAATTAGGATTAATTATTATCTCACAACTATTTGACTTACATTGATATTTTATGCTCCACATAAAATATTAAAAATCATGGGGTCAAGTATAGCCCCCACAATACTTTTTGATTTTTGCCTCATTATTTTCCAAGGGAAATAATCCCAAAAATTATCAAAATTAGAGACAACATATTCTCCTATTTTTAATAATTATTTTATTGTCTCTAAAGATTTATCACAGTATTTTATAACTCTTAGTTCATTTAGGGCGTTTTAGCACTTTAATTCCTCTAATTTCATTAGAAATTGCCCTAGAAAATCAAGATAAATCCCTTCAAATATTTGAGACCCCATATTCACCTATTTTTATTAGGCATTATTTACTGAGATTTTTACGGTTTTACACAATTTTCATTTCACAATTTGCACATATATTTCTGGAAAAAAAAATACACATTCTTCAATTTTGTGAGAATTACAATTTTTTTTAAAATCAACAAAAAATTAATTAAAAATAAAATTATATATTTTTTATAAAACTCAAGGGCTTTTATAATTTAAAATTTATGTAATGAAGTTTATATAATTTATTTTTCTATAGAAGGAATTTATGTCAGTTAAAAAATTAATTTAATGTTAATAAAATTAAAAAAATTCTAAATAATCTATTATATCCTTGACAATATAAAATGAGTTTAGCTTTTATTTTTATAAAAAATATTAATTGATAATGATGTTGATAATATAAATCGAGTAATTTGATGATTTAAGTAATCTATTATATCATGATGTGTGGTATTAGTTTTAATTTAGGTTATATTTTTAATTAACTATGAATACAATAGATAATATAAGAGGTTTGGTTAGGGACAATTTAGTGATTTTGAATTTATATTAGAATATTCGATCCTTCTAACTAATAACAATTTGTGTGGTCCTTTATAATAAATTTTATTTTCACTAGCTCCTTTATTTTAATTTTCCCAATTTTATACCTATAAAAATGAGGTTTTTACAAAAATAAAGATGAAATTTTTAAAACTAAACTATTCAGATCAGATTATACCTTTGTTTTTTTACCTCGTTCTAAAAAAGGATCAGACATATTTATTTAAGGGTAAATGTGCAATTTTACACATGAAGTTTACCCCCGGGAGCGCCTAGCACCACGAACTTTTTTCTGGAGCAAAAGTACACACGAAGTTACGTTTTGGGAGCGCCCAGCACCACGGGCGTTACTTGACCGTTAATTTGGATGGAAAGCTGACGTGGCGTGGCGTGGCGCTTATTTGGACTGACACGCTGACGTGGACGCCGATGGTAAGTAAAAAAATTACCATTTTGCCCCTAGTTTTAAATAAAAATTACCCTTTTGCCCTTAGTTTAAAAAAAAAAACTAAAAATACCCCCTCCCCCGGTGGGCCCCACCGGGGTAATTTTTATTTTTTTTAAAAAAAAAACTTAGGGCAAAAGGGTAATTTCACCTAAAACTAAGGGCAAAAGTGTAATTTCACCCGTGTTACTGTTCACTTACATCCAAGTTAACGGTCAACTAACGCCCGTGGTGCTGGATGCTCCCAAAACGTAACTTCGTGTGTACTTTTGCTCCAGAAAAAATTTCGTGGTGCTGGGCGCTCCCGAGGGTAAACTTCATGTGTAAAATTGCACATTTACCCTTTATTTAACGACAGTAAAGTTTCTTAAAATTTTTAGGTGATATGGCTATTTTCAAAATTAAAGTCTGACTTGTATCAGAATTTAGTCGTTTTCTTGGCATTAATACTCCCTCCAGTCCTTAATATAGGACCTATTAGGGACTTAATTTTGATCCTAAATATAAGACATATTTTTTCATATTTTTCAATCTTTTCAAATTTACCCATATTTATGCTCTCTCGACAATAATCAAGGAGAAGATAGAAGAAGGGAATTAAGGAAGATGACTAGGGTATTTTTTTTTAAAAAAATTATATGTAATGTCAACTAACTTTATTAATCTAATCATATTAGGTAATTAAATAGGTCTTATAAGAATCGAAAGAGTATTAAGGAAGTACTTGTCACGCCCTGAAAACCCAAAGGAGTGACCGACACAGAATATGAGATGACTCACATTCCTTAAGCCTTAAACTTATATACAAATGCTAATTAATAATCATAATACCATAATATAGGATATTCATGCGTTCCATGCAACAAAAAGGAGGTGGGATCCTACCTATAGACTACGTGGAGCATTAATATTAATAACAATACAAAAATTATAGGTTTGTAATTACATTAACTAGTAGTACTCCAAAATGAGACTGCAAGCTTTAAGTCGCTAAGAGGATTCTTCACTGCTTAGCAGGAGGTACAGGATCCGTGATATCGTCTGAACCAAAAAAAAAATTCCGGTGAATAACGTCCCATTCTTTTAATTCAATAAAATACAAGAGTAAATAATTTAAACATTATAAATCTTTTGATAATAACAATAGTGCAATAAATTCAATTTCTAAATTGTGCAATCAGAAATAAAATAGAACTCTATATAAAATTTCGTTAATAAGATAATTTCATGTACAAAATAAAACCTTTGATTTAATATAATCAATTGAAACCATAGTTCTCAAAACCACATCTTTTCGTAGAACTTCTTACAGAACGAATACAAGCGTGGCCACACAGTCCACGAGGGTAACTAACCAAGCATGACTCAAGGCCATGAAACAAGCATTGACACACAGTCCATGAGCGTAACTAACCAAGCATGACTCAAGGCCATGAAACAAGCATGGACACACAATCCATGAAACAAGCATGAGAACAAATCCCATGAATATCAAGCGAGCTCGAGGTTAACCATGGTGCACCAAGAACTAACAGTACTGCTGTTAGTAACCAGCATTCTGTATTCAATCCTTCCAAAACATTTTCAAGCATGCTTGGGGTCAATTTATCGAAATAATAAAAATTCTTCCTTCAAGATAATAACAATTCTATCTCATACTTCATAATCAAATCCCCCAGCATGAACTTTCACAAACAATATTTCAAAGCTTTCCTTCAAATCCAGTCTGTCGATAAAATTCTTTTAAAACATCAAGAACTCGTGTAAAAATATCCCACTTAAAATAATAAATTCTAACTTATAAACTTTTCAAAATCCAAGATCATTTCAATATAAAATTTATGAAAAATATCTCAAAAGTCTCGTTTCCACTTAACTGCATAATCATGAACTATGCTTTGAAACAATTGGGAAAAAAATACATAATAACGAATAAAATCTTCATTCTTTATTCATATACTATCAACAAATATTCCTTCACAAAATCATACTTTAAATATGAAAACTAACATAAAAGTTCAACAATAAAAATATCATTTATAAAAATTAGGAACGCTATTCACTCACCTGTTGCTCCTTCTGAAACTATACCTTTACCAAAATCCTTTGGGTTCACTTTTCTCTTGAGCTCAAGCAATTGTCAATTCCTATAAATTTTAAAATTTATAGAAATAGGTCATCATTGGTGATCTTTTATCCTGATACATATATACTTACCTAAACATAATTAAATAACTATTGTCCTACCCAAAACTCTCAACTCATGGCTAGGCTAGATACATTTATCCAAAAATATTATCATTACAGATTTTAACACCCAAAACTAAATCAACTTATATCGGTTTTTTTCCCTTCAAAGCTTCCCAATTCAAGTGAATATAATTTTAACACATGAATAGTCATCAACTCAATGGGTATTATATCAGCTCCCAAACTCAATTTCCTTAGCCACGCGTAAATGTGTTTGTTTATATGTATTTCATATTCACAAACATTAGGCTTCTTCAAGTCTTCCTTATGGGTGGCGCGACCTTTTATTGAAGGCTGAAGAAATTTGCAGATTTGAAATATACTCTCCAAAAGTTCAAACTCAACATGCAATCCACTAAGCAAACAACAAAACCTTCATTCCATCATCCTACATTTATTGATCTTACATCCCCTACTAGCGTTTTATTTAATTTCTATCCCTTGGTTAGATTGGCTAAATCACCATCCATTTACATAGCACGCCTCAGATAAAGAAGATGATTAAGGAATCAAGTTCAGGACCTTTACCTTAGCTTAAATATCCAGTTGCATGTGGGTGTGATGATTTCTTCCTTCCTCTTCTTCCCTCTCAATACCTCTCGTACTCTCGGTCTCTGTTTCTTTTCTGTGACAAGGCCGAAGTGAATGAGAATTTGGGGAAACTAGGGTGCTGCCGAAATGGTTAATGGGAGATATCAGGGAGTAATAAATTGTGCTGGCCGAATAGTTTAATGGAGGAATAAGGGAATTATGCATGTGTACATGTGTCCGCTTTTGGGGATAGGGAAAGGTGAGGTGTCTCAATATGAAAGAGGGAGGGTGTGTGTTATAGGACCCACTCCAAAATAATCTCATTTGATCATCTTTAATCTTCTACAAGACTTTTGTAATACCCGGATATTTATTTATCTGGAATATTATATTATGATAAATAAATGGCTATTTTTTATAGGTGAATATATGGTCTCAAATATTGTGTTATACTTAGCTTATTTTTCTAAGATAATTTCTTTAGAAATTAGAGGAATTAAAGTGCCAAATGGCCAAAAATGCATTTGTGGGTCATAAAATGCCTTAAAAATATTATGATAAATCGTAAAAGGCAGTTTAATATTTATTAAAAATTGGGAAGAATATTTTCCTTAATTTTAGTAATTTATTAAATTATTTCCTTGGAAATAAAAGGAGCAAAAATTAAATATAATTTTGGGGACCATAATTGACCCTATGATTTTTAATATAATGCATGGGACATAAATTACTAATGTCAGTGCAATAGTTGTGAGAAAATGATTAATCCTCATTAAGAAAATTATCAACAATTAGTAAGTGATTAAATAAATAATTAGTGGCTAATTGTTTAAGCATGAATCAAGGGAATATTCAGAGTTAATTATGTAAAACCCTTTAATTAAATGTTTATGGCTAAAATTAACATAAAATATACTTGCTAATTAATTAGAAAAGGTTAAGAAAAATATATGAGATTAAGTACATAAAATCCCTAAAGATTAATTGATTAACAAAAGATCACTAATAATGTGATTAATGCACTTGTAACATCCCGACTTTTCACAAGCAGTACAAATTTTTTTTTTTAAAACATCATTTCAAAATGATCAGAGTAGTGCACCGGAGCGATTGAGTAAATAATATATATATTAAAATACCCATGGTAGCATGTCTTGTCTGTTAAACAAATAGTACAAGAGTGTTTAAAAGTATAACAGAAAGAGGTCCTCAGTCGCTACTCCTAAGCGTGCTGCTTGTCCTTCTCCTCGATCCTCGGTCCTCCCGAACCTGACGCTATGTTAAGAGCTGAGATCCAATTTACCACATTGGATCTCAGGTAACGGTTAACCTCATGTTTATATACAACATATATGTACGACAGACATTCAAATATCTTGGCAACATTTACTATGATCGACATAGGGAATACATAATCGGATATGTATGGCAATAACAATACAATCGAATGTAGGGTTAAAGCACAATGAGGAATGTACATAATCGATATGCACGGCCGTAACAATACAATGGATGTAAGGTTAAGGCATAATGGATAGTGATACGGTCGGATGTATGACATGACAGAGAATAATACAATGGATGTATAATGCATAACAAGATATGCGGTCAAGTATGCATGCAACGGTACAATCGAGTACGTACAAAAGTACAATCGTAGTACACACATGACAGAGGAAACACACATATTCATACAATAACCATCAGAGTTAGTGTTACAAAGACGCGAACGTACATACTTCCGTAAACCGAACAGCAATGGCTGGTAAGTGTCTACCATGGGGGCCTCACCGACTTATACGGCGACTTATGGCACACCCACGTAGACTAGCCTTGCCTTCGCACCAAACTGTTCTAACATATTTGTATTCAATAAACATACCATAACAATACACATAGCACATGTATGCATACCATAAACATAAGAGTTAATGTTACAAAGACGCGGACGTACCTTCGTTGACGTTATTCGGTATTTCTGGCGGAATACGGCATTTGAAGAGGTAAAAACGTAATCGTGGATATCCTATCAACATAACAATGTACTTGTTAAGGATCTATCATTACGACGGACACTTTTAGTCAAAATGACTATTTTACCCCTGACCCCCTAATCGGCTGAATTTCGCCAAGATTTCGTTACTTTGACTCAGACTTTCCAAAATTTTGCCAGAACTCCGACCCCACCATGATTTTTGAATTTAATACTTAAAATAAAGCTAAAGATCTATCTAGCATTACTACTAAAACTACCTAAAGCATTAAAAGCTAAAGACCGGAAAAATTACCCAGAGCTTCACGCAAAATTCCCCAGCTCCTTCCTCCTCCGTGAGCACCTCTCTAACTTCTCTCTAGGAAAGCTCAACTAGAGAAATGATTTTGGTGTGAAGAATGCAAAGGGAGAGCCTCCTATTTATAGGGAAAGTTGTGTGCACTATTCACACTTTGTCAGGTGGATTCTGGACCGTCGGATCGCACTTTGCCAAATGTCAAGATCCTCACCATGCCACTTGTCCAAACCATCCTCTCCCCCTTAGTTGGTGGTTTGTTACATCAATTAATGTGATGTGATGCTTTTGCTTTATGAACTTGTACCGATAAAGTTCCCGATCGGTGTCCGAATCGCGTAATCTCGGAAAAATCTCAAAAATCCGGAATTACCATTTTGAAGCCCCTTTCCTTCTCATTAGGAATATCTAATCTAAACTAATTTTTGATTCCATCTGGGCTCCAAAAGTCAAAAAAGTTTACGGGAAAGCGTGCCAGTTTCGGAAGAACTTTCTGGGATCATCAATCTCTGGACAAAAATTCACTGATTCCAAATATATATATATATATCTGTGTGAGGGCCGACATCTTTTAAGGGAATAAGAAGAAAAAAAATAGGAAGAGTGTAAATGATAAACTCTTAATTAAATATTAATTAAAGTAAAAAGTTAAAAAATAAATAAACACCGATAGGAATTGGATCCTATCCAGAAAACTACGAACAAAATTTCTAGAGTCAGAGTAAAATATTACTGAGTGGATTTTTATCTAGAATTGGGCTGTTACTGAAGTCGATTCCGAGATCGGTAGGAGATTCTAGTAATAAGACGAAATAGGGAAAATCTGATAAAAAGGCAGATAGTCATAAAATTAGAATTTGAACAAAATAAATTGTAACTCAACATCTGGGGATGAGTTTATGATTATCTGGACATATTTGGAGTCAGTGAATTTTTGTCCGTAAAGTGACAATTCAGTGAATTAGTAAACGGGCACGTTTTCGAGAAACTTCCGCAGACCGTTGGAACCCTGTATGGAATCAAAAATTTGTTTAACCCGGACATTTCTAATAAGTGAGAAAATGTCTTCAAAGTTGTAATTCCAGATTTTTGGGATTTTAAGCGATTACGCGAATCGGACACCGATCGGGGAATTTCTGTCGGAACCAGGGCATAAAGCAACCTGTGACATCATCCAGATGACATCACAGGGCTGCCACCTTTCCCATTTATGTCGACCAAGGGGGTGGATGGCCAAGATCAAGCCATTTCATCCAAGTGCGATCCGACGGGTCGAGAATCCTGTGCAGTAAAGTGTGAATAGTAACTTCAAAACCCTATAAATACCCCCCCTTTCATTCATTCTTCACACCACTTCTTGAGAGAAAACCGAAATTTAGAGAGAAGTTAGAGAGAAGGAGGAGCCAGGGGAATTCTGCAGCGAAGCTCTGAGTAAGTTTTTCGGTACTCAGTCTTAAGTTTCGGTAGTTAGCGTAGAAATGTTAGAATAGTCTTTAATCTTCCGAGTATGATTAGATATCATATGATAGGGGTATTTTAGTCCTAAATTTTGAAAATCATGGTGGGGTCAGAGTTCTGGCAAAATTTTGGAAAGTCGGAGTCAAAGTAGCGAAGCGCTGGCGAAATTCCGCCGATTAGGGGAATAGGGGCAAAATGGTAATTTTTACCTAAAATGCCCGTTATGATGTCAAATCACTAATAAATGTGATATTACTCTTATAGGACATCAGTAACCTTGATCTGCTGTCGTTACACTGTCCGACGTACCTTGCCACCCGATGTTTCCGTCAACAATGCGGTTTAGTCAAAACGTACCGGGAGTACCGCAAATCGTCAACGGAGGTACGGACGCGTGCATCGTAACACTAATCCTATGTTTCTCATATACATATATTTCATAGATACGTTCATATACCGAGGCTCTGTCCAGGGTCGTCGTTATACATACTGACCTTGTACGGGTTATAGACATGATAATACCGTTTTGAGTTTTCCTAGCGCTGAGGACAGTGATCGTGGCACAGGGTAATGTGCAGGCTATTGTTGTGTAGGACTTTACATACTGCTTTATGCTTATGTCCTGTCTGTGTCACAATGTTGTTGTGTAGGACCTTACATACTGCTCCGTGCTTATGTTTTGTCTATGTCACAATTATCTGATAAGATGATGATGTTATGTCATGAATATCTGTTGTCTATATACTGTTTTATTTGAGCATAAGGTTAACCGTTACCTGAGATCCAATGTGGTAAATTGGATCTCAGCTGTAGCTTCAGGGTCCGGTGGACCGAGGATTGGAGACCGGGGGAAGCAGCATGTCTAAGCCGATAGCCGGAGAACCCTTTACTGTTTTCTGTAGTTACTTTCAAACTCTAGGATAACTGTAATCGTTACTATGTTACACTATGGTTGATATTTTGATATGAATCAGTTACTCTTTCGCTCCATTGCTCTACTCTGATTGAAAAAAAAAAAAATTCCGCTTTAAAAATTGGGATGTTACAATGAGATAAGGGAGGCCATGTGGTGGTGTCAAGTGTAATACCCTGAAAATCTCATTTATGATAAGTATCATATTGAGTAAATAATACTTATTGGATATAGGTAAATATGGGATCTCAAAGATCTTGTGAAGAATTTATCTTATTTTTGGGGTAGTTTCTCTTGAAAAAGAATAATTTGCAATTAGGTCCCTAAAAGTTTAGAAGTTTGCAAATAGGTCCCTAAAATATTTACGGGTTATAAAATACCCGTGAAAATTATAAAGAGGCAAGAAAATATTTATTTGAAATAGGGAAGAATATTGTCCCTAATTTAGGTAATTTATTAAATTATTACCTTGGAAAAATAAAGGGGGAAAAGTTAAAAAGTATTATAATGACCAAAATGCCCCCGTGAATTATGATATAATGCATGAGGCATAAAAAACCAATGTAAGTATAAAAGTTGTGAGGTAATGGGTCATTCTAATTAATAAAATTAGAAGCAAGTATTAAGGAAGTAATTAAGTAATTATTGGCAAATTACTTACGCATAAACAAAGGAAAATTCAAAGATAATTATGTAAAACCCTAAAATTATTGGTAAAGGGCTGAAAATTAGCATAAATATATTTTCTAATTAATTGAAAAATATGGAGAAAAATTGGTGAGGTTAGGTAATTTTGAGCCTAAATACAAGTATGGGCCAATAGGAAAATTTTGTAAAAACATTATGTAAAAATAATTATTAAATTATATAATAATTAATTAAAAAATAAATAAAAATATATATATTAATTGTGTGTGTGTGCCGACATGAGGGGATAAAAAAAGAAAGAAAAATGAAAATGAATAAATGTGGAGTGTAGAAGCAAAACTCTTAATTAAAAGTAATTAAGTGTAAAAATAAATAAACACCGATAGGAATTGGATCCTATCTAGAGAACCATCAACAAGATTTCTAAAGTCAGAGAAGAATAATAATGAGTGGATTTTTATCTTGAAGTAGACTGTTCCGGAAGTTATTTCCGAGATCGGTGGAGCATTTTGATAATAAGACGAAATAGGGAAAATCTGAGAAAAAGGCAGATAGTCACAGATTTAGAATTTGAAGAAAATAAATTGTAACTCAACATCTGGGAATGAGTTGAGAATTTCCTGGACATATTTGGAATCAGTGGATTTTTGTCCAGAGGTTGATGATTCCGAAAATTTGTTCCGTAACTTTGGAAGAGGAAGAAGAGATCTTCAAGGATCTGCTTCCAGAATTCTGTGATTTTTACCCAAAATTTAGTTAGTCTAAATATTTTGGAAGAGGAAGAAGAGATCTTCAAGGATCTGCCGCCGATTAGGGGCATCAGGGGCAAAATGGTAATTTTTACCTAAAATGCCTGTTACGATGTGAATCATTAATTAATATGATTTATATTTCGAAAATTATGTTGGAAGAGGAGTTATGTTGAAATTTTGGAAGATTAGGGTCAAAGTAACGAAGTGCTGGCGAAATTCCGCCGATTAGGGGGTCAGGATGGTTATTTTGACTAAAAATGTCCGTCGTAATGATAGATCCTTAACAAATACGTTGTTATGTTGATAGGATATCCCTGATTACATTCTGACCTACTATCGTGCCGTTTACCGACAGAAATACTGATATCGTCAACGAAGGTACGTCCGCGTACTGTAACACTTATCTGATGTTTATGGTATGCATGTATGTGCTAGGTGTATTGTATGTGGTAGTTGATAGCTATGTGATATGTTTATGTACTGTTGATATGTTGAAGTTTGCTATGGGCGATATATCTGCATGCTTTTGGGCGATATATGTATACATGCTGTTGGGCAATATATGTATGCATGCTTTTGGGCGATGAGTGCACATATACTGTAGTTGATATGATTATCTGTAGTCCATATGTTGTATATGTAGATATGAGGTTAACCGTTACCTGAGATCCGGTGCGGATCTCAGCTCTTAATATAGCGTCAGGGTCGGCAGGACCGAGGACCGAGGAGAGAGGGAAGCAGCAAGCTTAGAGATCGGCTGAAGACTTTCTGTTGTTACTCTTTACTTTTGAAAACTCTCGGTCACTGTACCGCTTCTGTAATTAGCCAGTGGGCATTTTAAATATATATATCAGTTACACTCTTGCTCCGATGCTCTACTCTGATGAAAAAAAATTTATACTGCTTTTGGAAAATGGGATGTTACATCAAGTTTCATTAAAATAACTTCCGTAGAATAATTAGATCATGGAGGCTATATATGCATTAGAAATTATCACGTTGTAATTTTTTAAACTCATAAATATAGCCATATTACTTAAATGTATATGTGAAAAAGGAATTTTATAGACACTTTTATTTATTCTACAATTTTCATTCAATTATTTATATAATTGAATGTACAAAATGCAGCATTTGGCAAGACTCAATTTTCAAACCAGACGGTGCATTTGTATTCAGTATGCATAAATAAACAAGTGGACGCGAATGACCTATCCCTCACCATTTACATATATGTAATCCTACGTAATTGAAGAAGACTAGTTAGCTCATGCAAGACTCTGATTTCTTTTCATTTTTGTTTCACCTCAAACTTCTAGAATGTGCAAATTCCCTTAGCTCCATGCCCTCTCGTTGTGGCTGATGATGTAATTTATGTAGCTTTCGTGATCTTCCTTTGATTGTTTTCAATTAATTTATTATTATTCTGATCATATTTACGAGCCACTCTTAACATGCTTTATTATGGAATCAATAAAAATATAAAAACCCCGTTAACTCTATTTTAAAATTAAATTGATTTTTAACTTTAACCCTGTTAAATATATATATATATATATATATAGGGTGGTAGTTGAAGAATTGAAATGATTAAATTTTAGTGAAAAAGGTGGCGATTGTAATAAAAGACCATACTCTACAAAGCAATTGGATCATAATTAGAAAATTAGTATTTATCAAGGACAACCCACACAGACATTTTTGTTTGACTGATATATATGTGTGTGGGCGCGCATGAGAGCGCGCCAATAAAAATATACACACTCATACACATAAACACACGCATGCATGCACACATGTTTTAATGACGGGGGCGAAAATTGACATAGATACCAAAATTGACATAGAAGATGAAGTAGGATATATAGGATCAGGGGCGGAGCCAGGAATTTTAATGACGGGGGCGAAAATAAAAAAATATCATATCATAAATAAAAGTACTTAAGATACAATACAAACCTAATATACGAAAAATTGAAAGAAATCTATTACAGAAATTAAGACAACTTCATTTGACTCTTACTCTACGTGTTTTCATATTGTTAAATTCATCAATAATTGAATCCATGGTAAAACTCAAAACAATTTCTTTTTCAATGTATGTAATCAAAGAATCACCAAGAAATTGGTCTTCCATTCTATTTCAAAGTCTGTTCTTGATTATCTTCATAGCAAAGAAAAATCTTGCAATAGTTGCTGTAAAACTTGGAAGGGTGAGTACAAGTTTAATCACTCTATGAATAAGAGGATAAATGATGGACTTTCCGATTCTTACTAGACCTTGATATAATTCAGATGTAGTTGATAATAAATTAATCAAATATGAATATTTAGAATATCAAGCTTAAAAAGTTGTAACTCCATCTGAATATATTACGTCTTACATTCATTAATTAGAAGATGAATTAAAGGTATATATATAGCTTTGAAGTAGGTGTTATCTTTGAGCAAAAAAAAAAGTAGGTGTTATCAAAAGACAAGAACTAATATATGCTTAATTTTCTAAAACCTACTAAGGATATGAAGGTCTTCATTTTTACTGATGACGCAGGTATTTCAAAGGGAAAAGCAAAATGGGCACTATAGAGTGACAACTTATGTGATAGGAAACACCTTATCTTCAATCCCATACCTATTACTCGTCACTCTCATTCCCGGAGCCATAGCCTATTACCTCCGAGGCCTTCAAAAACCTGCTGACAACTTCATCTTCTTCTGCATTGTATCCTCTTTTCATGTCTGATGCTAGTTGAAATTAAGATGATAGTGGCCAGCATTGTCCCATTTCTCTCTCTCTCCCACTCTACATTTTAGGGGGCGGGGGCCCACTCTAGCCCCCTGTTTCCGCCATTGTATAGGAGCAAAAGCAACAAAGACTTTTTTATTTCTTTATTTATCATGCGGGTCTTTGAAATATAATTAAAATCATTAATTAACAAATCCTTAATTAATACTAATTTGTTTCTTATTTGATAAGGCTACTTGTTTCCAAATTAAATAGTCCAGCCCATTAAGAACGGACATGGATCCAAAGTCCAACAACGTCCTTATCTTCATTTTCAGTAAAGGTGTAACATCTCATTTTTAAAAGCGGAATTTTTTTTTTCATCAGAGTAGAGCATTGGAGCGAAAGAGTAACTGATCATATTAAAACATCAACCATAGTGTAATATAATAAAGGTACATTCATCCGTATGTTCTCAAAAGTAATTACATAAACAAAGGAAACTCTCCGGCCGGCGGTCTACTCGTGCTTGCTTGCCCTTATCTCCAACCCTCGGTCCTCCGGACCCTGAAGCTACAGCTGAGATCCAATACCCATCGGACCTCAGGTAATGGTTAACCTTATGCTCAAATAAAAAAAGTATATAGACAACGAGATATTCATGACATAACAAAGACATATCAATACATAAGCACGGAGCGAGATGCATGATCATAACAATGACAGAACAAGAGCAGTATGTAAAGTCCCACAACAATATCTGCACATACCCAGTGCCACGATAACAACACGTGTCCTCAGCGCTAGGAAAACTCAAACGGCATTATTATGACTATAACCCGTGTAAAGCTGTATGTATACTCGATGACCCTAAACAGAGCCTCAGTCTATGAACGTATCTAACACATATATGTATATGAGAAGCACAGAGTTAGGGTTATAGTACGCGTCCGTACCTTCGTTGACCGTATTCAGCACTTCTGACGGAATACGGTACGTTTGACGGAATTCGGTACTTCTGACGGAAAACGGTACGTTTGACAGCGGTACGTGATCACAGATTTCCTATAAGGATAATATCACATTTATTAATATTTGACATCATAACAGGCATTTTAGGCACAAATTACTATTTTGCCCCTGACTTTACTAATCGGCGAAATTTCGCTGTGAGCTTCCCTACTTTGACTCTAATCTCCCAAAATTTTGACATATCTCTTTCTCCAACATATTTTTGAAATAAATATCATATTTATCCCTAAAACATGATATCTAAACTAACTTGGAAGATTAAAGATTAAACTAGCATTTCTACTATTCATGCTTTATCATATTGAATTTGGACCCTTAGATATAGGTTTAATTGCATGGCTCCATCTTGGCCCTCCAAGGCATTTGGCCGACCTCCCCCATCCCTTTTTGCAGAAAATTGCATCATCAATATGATGTCACACCTTAGCTTTATGGACTTCTACCGATAACGTCCCTGTTCGGTGTTCTTATCGCGTGATCTTAAATAATCTAAAAAATTCAACAACGTAGTCTTGAAGGTCTAATCTTCCTCTTTAGAAATATTTGGGTTAACTAAATTTTTGATCCCATTAAGGGTATTTCCTACCCTACTGAACATTTTCGGATAACCGCCGTCGGTTACGGAAATTACTTCGGGTAACATCAACTTCGGGACAAAAATTCACTGATTCATAATATGTCCATATGTTTACCACCTAATCCAAGGATTTCAAGTTATGATTTATTTTCCATTGGTTCTCATTTTCCTTATCTGCTCTTTTCCACAAAATATTTTTTTTCGTCTTTTCTCTTTAACATTCCGCCGGTTACGGAAATGACTTCGGAGATAGCTCACTCCGAGATAAAAATACACTTGTTTATAATATGTCCTGATCTTAGAAACCTAGTTCATGGTTTTCAAGATAGGATTTAATTTCTATCGGTTCTCATTTATCCTATTTGCTTTTTCCACAAATATCTCATTTTATATTATTATTATATTTACAAATATCATGATATTTTTTTGCAAAATTCTCTCTACCTCAAAAGTCCTATATTTCGGCCAACTCTCTCTATTTTTCATTTTTATTTTATTTTTCTGTTTTTAATTAATTTATACTATTTTCTAATTATCTTATATAATTAGCAAAATTCTCCCATTGGTCCATACCTAATTACATGGATTTAGGCTTTTAAATTATTGTAGCCCTTGATCTTACTTAATGAAATTCAATCTTGACCCTTGTTTAATGTTTAATTTGTCTAATTAGATTAGGAAGCTTAATTAGTACCCTAATCACATGATTAGTAATCTTTTTAGGCTTTAGGTATTTAATCTCAAACATTTTCCTTAATTATTTCTAAGTAATTAGCATTTGTATTTTATGCTAATTATTGCCATAAACCTTTGAGGGATTTTCCTTATTCCATGCTTAAACAATTAGCCAATAATTATTTATTTAATCACTTACTAATTGTTGATAATTTTCTTATTTTGGATTAATCATTATCTCACAACTATTTTACTGACATTGGCATTTTGTGTCCCATGCATTATATTAAAAATCATGGGGTCAATTATGGTTCCCAAAATAATATTTAATTTTCCCTCTTATTATTTCCAAGGAAATAATTTATTAAATTACTAAAATTAAGGACAATATTCTTTCCTATTTTTAAGGAATATTTACTTGCCCTTTAAGATTTATCATAATATTTTCAGGGTATTTTATGACCCACAAATGCATTTTTGGGCCTTTAGCACTTTAATTCTTCTAATTTTAATAGAATTTACCTTAGAAAAATAAACTAAGTATAACACAATATTTGAGACCTCATATATTCATCTATCTGTAACATCTCATTTTCCAAAAGCAGTATAATTTTTTTTCATTAGAGTAGAGCATCGGAGCAAAAGTGTAACTGATATATATATTTAAAATGCCCACTGGCAAATTGCAGAAGCGGTACAGTGACCGAGAGTTTTAAAAAGTAAAGAGTAACAACAGAAAGTCTTCAGCCGGTCTCTAAGCTTGCTGCTTCCCTCTCTCCTCGGTCCTCGGTCCTGCCGACCCTGACGCTATATTAAGAGCTGAGATCCGCACCGGATCTCAGGTAACGGTTAACCTCATATCTACATATACAACATATGGACTACAGACAATCATATCAACTACAGTATATGTGCACTCATCGCCCAAAAGCATGCATACATATATTGCCCAACAGCATGTATACATATATCGCCCGAAAGCATGCAGATATATCGCCCATAGCAAACTTCAACATATCAACAGTACATAAACATATCACATAGCTATCAACTACAACATACAATACACCTAGCACATACATGCATACCATAAACATCAGATTAGTGTTACAGTACGCGGACGTACCTTCGTTGATGATATCAGTATTTCTTTCGGTAAACGGCACGACAGTAGGTCAGAACGTAATCAGGGATATCCTATCAACATAACAACGTATTTTTCAAAGGATCTATCATTACGACGGACATTTTTAGTCAAAATGACCATTTTACCCCTGACCCCCTAATCAGTGGAATTTCGCCAAGACCGTTACTTTGACCCTAACCTTCCAAAATTTCAACATAACTCCTCTTCCAACATAATTTTTGAAATATAAATCATATCAATTAATGATTCACATCGTAACAGGCATTTTAGGTAAAAATTACCATTTTGCCCCTACTCTTACTAGTCGACGAATTTCGCGAGCTTCGCTATTTTAACTCTAATCTTCCAAAATTTCGCCATAACTCCGACCCCATCATGATTTTCGAAATAATGACTAAAATACCCCTAGCATATGATATCTAATCATACTTGGAAGATTAAAGACTAATATAGCATTTCTACTCCAACTACCGAAAGAACTACGAAAGCTTAAGTACCGAAAAACTTACCCAGAGCTTCGCTGCAGAATTCCCCGGACTCCTTCCTCCTCCAGAGCTCCTCTCTCTAACTTCTCTCTAAGATTTCTAAGAGTGGTTTTTGGTGTGCAAATCATGAAGAGAAGGGCAAGCTATTTATAGAGAATTCCAGGGGCAAATTCGCACTTTTCCTCCTTTAATCTCAACCGTCGGATCTAGGGTTTTGAAGTGGCAAGATCTTGGCCACACACACAAAGGTGCCGAACTCCCCCTCCCCATTTGTCAAAAATGATGATGTCATGCCCTGCATCACCTTCTGCTTTATGGGTTTTCATCCGACAAAATTCCCTGTTCGGTGTTCGATTCGTGAAATCTCGGAAAATCCCAAAATTATGGATTCAGAACTTTGAAGATCTTCTCTTTCTCATTAGAAGTGTCTAAGTAAACTTAATTTTTGATCCTATACAGGGTTTCAACGGTCCAGCCGAAGTTTCTCGAAAAACGTGCCGGTTACGGAATCAACTTCCGGAATCGTCAACCTCTGGACAAAAATTCACTGATTCCAAATATGTCCAGGAAATTCTCAACTCATTCCCAGATGTTGAGTTACAATTTATTTTCTTCGAATTCTAAATCTGTGATTATCTGCCCTTTTTCACAGATTACCCTATTTCGTCTTATTATCAAAATGCTCCACCGATCTCGGAATTAACTTCTGGAACAGTCTATTTCAAGATAAAAATCCACTCTTTCATATTTTTTTTATGACTTTAGAAATCATGTTCCTAGTTCTCTAGATAGGATCCAATTCCTATCGGTGTTTATTTACCTTTTTTCTATTTTTTTACTTTAATTAATTTTAATCAAGTGTTTTAATTTAACACTCCTTCATCATTTCCTTTTTATTAATTTTTTTTTTCTTTTTCCCTTAGGATGTCGACACACACATATTAATATATATATATATATATATTTTTTTATTTTATATATATATATATATATATATATATATATATATATATATATTTTTATTTTTTAATTAATTATATTTTAATAATTTTTTTCCATAATTTTTACAAAATTTTCCTATTGGCCCATACTTGTATTTAGGCTTAAAATTACTTAATCTCATTTAATTTTCTTCATTTCTTCCAATTAATTAGAAAATATATTTATGCTAATTTTCTAGCCATAAATTACTAATTATAGAGTTCTACATAATTTATCACAATTATTCCATTGTTCAAGCTTAAATAATTAACCAATAATTATTTAATCAATCACTTATTATTTGTTGATAATTTTCTCATCTAGAACTAATTACTTCCTCTCAAAATCTGAACTAACATTGCTATTTTATCTCCCATGTAAAATATCAATAATTACGGAGTTAGTTATGATCTCCAAATACTTTATAATTGTAATTTTACAATTCTTCCAAGCTGATAATTTATTAAATTACCAAAATTAGGGACAATATTCTTCCCTATTTCAAATAAATATTTACTTGACTCTTTATAATTTTTACAGTGTATTTTATAACCCGTAATGCGTTTAGGGACCTGTTTGCAAACTTCCAAACGTTTTAGGGACCTAATTGCAAATTATTCCTTTTCAAGAGAAACTACCCAAAAATAAGGTAAATTCTCCACAAGGTCTTTGAGATCATATATTCACCTATCTTTAATAGGTATTATTTATTAAAATATAATATTCCAGATAAATAATTATCCGGGTATTACATTATCAAAAATATCCATTTATTTATCTCAATATAATATTCCAGATAAATAATTATCCGGGTATTACAAAAGGTGTGCTTGATTTGAGGTGAGGGTATATAAAAGATTTTTAATGATCCTTTATTTGGTTCAAGAGGTGAAGAGAGGCAGCCATAATTAATTTACCATAATACTCTTACATATTAGTTTATATTTTTTAATCAGTGTGTTATATAAATTAATCTACACCTTAATTCAAATTTGATAATTTATTAAAATTCATTCTCATCTCAACATGTTAGTATGTGTATAAAAATTGATAAATGTTATTTTTATTTCTAATTAATATAATAATATATTTTCAAAATAAAGTATTACAAAAATCATGAGGTTAAAATAATCAATAAATTATTTTTTTAATTTTTTTATTTCAAATTAATTTCCCTCTGTAACTAGAATGAGTGAGGAATTTATTTTTATTCACGAGTATTAATGGAATATCGCAAAATCACAAGGGTAACATTGTTAAAAAAAAAATTGGCCTCTTTTCAAACTCCCAATTCGGAGGGAAGCCAAAATGGGGATCCCCTCTCTCCCATCCAAAGACACAGTCTTTTCCAGGAAAAATTCCACATATGGAAAGCTCAGTAATAAATGCCATTTATCTTCCTTTGAACAACGACTTTGGTATTTAGAGGGGTGATCACGTGGCCAGGAACACCTTTATTTGAATCCTATATTTGTGTGTCTGTGTATTTTATTGTATATATAAGCATCTTT
This sequence comes from Acacia pycnantha, assembly GCA_025563575.1. Taxonomy (NCBI): domain Eukaryota; kingdom Viridiplantae; phylum Streptophyta; class Magnoliopsida; order Fabales; family Fabaceae; genus Acacia; species Acacia pycnantha. The sequence continues at coordinate 88,948 of JAMWYP010000325.1, read as the reverse complement.
TGAAAAAAGAAAGGTTTTTTCTGTTTACATGGATATCACATCTAAACCCAATGGAATCTCATGCATCAACGAAAGCGGAACAATGCATTAATGGCTAAAATGTTTGACATCTATCAAACCAATTATAAAAGATATAGCACCACTTGCACGCACAGTTTCATGCTATAAAAGATCTTAAAGACAACGTAATTAAAAATAAAAATGATCTTAAAGAAAAACTAGTTGGTTTCTTAGGATTATTTTTTTTTTTTTAAAAAGACTTCAAAATCTGTTTCTTCTTAATTTAATCTAAAATTTCATGTTTTTGGGGTTAAGGTACATCCAGCATCTTGAAGTCTTTTTTTAAGTGCATCAAATCTATAAAGCATTTTTTGGTTCATCTAACACCTGAAATATTTTTTCAGGTACGTCATAAGTATAACAGTAACCAACAAAGGGGTAGGGGAAGAAGAAAAAGGGTAACATACAAAGCTTCACATAACTCATTATGGTCGCTATAGGTTTCTTTTTGATTTTTTTCCCTGTTTTGTCCCGTTGCGTGTTGGAGCGGTACGTAGGAGAGGGTATAGGATAAAACGGAAGGACAGGGAATAAGAGAAGAAAATTAAATGCAGTGTACGTACAAGATAAGGTTATACTAATATTGGAAGTTCTATCTGCTAGGGCCTCATATGCATGCATATAATTATTACCAAGGAAATGAAAGAATTTAAAAGACATCAAGGAAATTACTCTAAAGATGAAATGTGAAGATTCCCTCTCTGTTGGTTTTCTGCAACTTTCCTCCAATGGTTGCTTATCTTTTTCTCTCATTTCTGGCATATTTCCATTCTGAATCATTATATTGTTGCGTTATATCCCATATGTGTATATATTTTGAATATCACAATAATTCGTCTGAGCATTTTTGGATTTTAATTTGAACGTTAAGAAAATTTCCAATATGTTAACTGAAATTGATGAGAATAATACATGTACGTGGAAAAATGATTATTTTCCTTACTTATTATTATTAAATGATAAAATTCACGTGCTTATACCTCTAATAATGCTATTTACAATTCATCATACTCTAAGATGACACATGTAAATGAGGTACTCTATTTAGAGATTGAGTTTCACTGCCCAAACAATGAAAAAAAAAATTAGTAGGAGAAATATTATGATATAAAGAAGTCCCACATTTTTAATTAAAGAAGAGGTTAAAAGTATAGATAATGTAAAAAGGGAGTTCTATCAATTAGTTCAAGTTATTTTGATAGATAGATCGCACTAACATACGATCTTGTATCTAAAAGTCAACACTAGGGAGATCTCATGGTACTAGGTTATAAGGCTATTGGTTTGCTTTTCATTGATCTGAAATTTTGTAAATGATGATTACAAACAAACACATTGTCATGATTGTCCTTAAGAAGCTATTCTTATGTATAATATAATAATAAGTCACTAAACTATTTATAAAGTTAGTCGTCTTCGAGATGACGAATGGCGTATAGAAAAAACCTATTAAGTTATTATCTATTCCACGCATAGGGAAGGGAAAAAATATATAGAATATATAAATTCTAACACCGGCAATGAAAAATGTTGACACAACAATAGGGGTTAAGTAGCAATTTTGCCCCAGAAGTACATCCCCAGGAGTAATTTTGTCCTGGAAGTTTTTTTGGGTTCAATTTTATCCTGAAAGTTTTTTTTGGGAGCAATTTTGCCCCTCCGTTAGAAACCCTAACGGACTATTAGGGTTGTTAACGGAGGGGCAAAATTGCTCCAAAAAAAAACTTTCAGAGCAAAATTGCTCCAAAAAAAAACTTCCGGGGCAATTGCTCCTCGCCATATATTTTTTATATTTAATATTCAATTTTCCAATAATGACTCGTTAATGAAAATAATTGCTCCTGGCCGTATATTTTTTATATTTAATATTTAATTTTCCAATAATGACTCATTAATGAAAATGCAACCCTTTTTTATCTCTGCGTCTTCGCTGATTTATGTAATTCGGCCTGTTTAAAGTAGGCATATTTTTGGCCTATTTGAAGTAGGCATGTTTTGCAGTGAAGCATGTGGCCTGTTAGCCTAATTATAAAATTTTTAAAAATATAGGCCTCCTTAACAGGGCACAAGCCAGGCCAGACCTGTATACAGGCCAGGCTCAGGCTGAAAAAATGGCCTATAACAGGCCACAGGCCAGGCTCAGGCCACTTTGTTATCAAACAGGCTTGGCCTTTAAGGGTGAAGCCTGGGCTAGCTTGACTGTTTCCACCCTTAGATAGTACATAAATAAAAATTAGAAATATATGATATGATAAATAGCAGTTTTAACATTTTTTTGGGTTAAGTAGCAATTTTGCCTCCATTTTTTTTTAGCAATTTTGCCCCGGAAGGTTTTTTTTTTTAGCAATTTTTCTCTGGAAGTTTTTTTTAGGAGCAATTTTGCCCCGTTAGAAACCCTAACGGTCAACTTAGTTGACCGTTAGGGTTTCTAACAGGGGGCAAAATTGCTCCCAAAAAACTTCCGGAGCAAAATTGAACCCAAAAAACTTCAAGAGCAAAATTGTTCTTGGGGGTGTACTTCTGGGGCAAAATTGCTACTTAACCCCAACAATAATATCCAATCCAACTTACCTAGACTTTCAATGTATAAAAAAAAATAAAAAATTACATATCATATTTATAACTGCTTGTGGTAGTATGAGTTGTGAAGGTATTAATAATTGACAACCACTATATTATTGCTGGACCACTAGCATCATCACGTGATAACAATATGCATGCATGCAGGACCACTGAGATCATCTGATAACAATAGGCATGCAGAACCACTGACATAATCAGATAACACAAACAAACTAATTAATAGTATTACATAACATATAAACAAAGTATAAACTCCAACACCGTACATCAAAATTAAATTACCATGCGATTACTTCCCAAAAACGATTGATATAATATACTATCTCATTTCATTGGTATAAAGTTATTTAACCATTTTTTGGTAGAGTAAAAAATGAGATAAATTGGTTAACTATAATAAAGGTGACATATGATCTTCTTAAAATATTATATACTACCTCTGTCCTATACATTTAGAACCAGGGGAGTACCTGCGTAATATTAGAATATATTATATATCAGTTTTCTATATTAGGTAAATAAGCTTAGGGAAAATGACAAATATTAAAAAAAAAATTTGGATTAAAGTATCATATTTATCATTTAAGATAGAGTATAACTTCCCAACTAGCTCATGAGTTAAGGACAGGAGAGAGTAATTAGACAAAATCTTTGGAAGATAAAAAAAAAGAACGGAGTGAACCAGCAGTGGCCGGCACAAAAGCTTTCTGGTATAATTCAGGAATGTATGTAATGGGAGTAGATATCCATATATATTTTAAACTTGTTCTCATTGGTTTACTCTTTCCTCTACTCTCTGACATTATATATAGATAATTAGATACACACTACAACACAAGCACGCACACTGTACTAGTAACAGATAGAAAGAGAGATGAGAGGAGGATGGTGAGTAATATCAGAAGTGGCCACATGGATAGTAGCTAGTGATAATAGGGGTGACTGGTGAGATGGGTACGGAATATGGTCATGGGTGATCGATTCTGGGTTGGTGACTCTGTCCAAACGTTTGACCAAAAAAAGACTCTGTCCAAATGGGTAACATGGTACGACAAGCCAAATCCACTCCATTGCCCACTACTTGGTCCCTATATCTCACCCGTTTAGCTAATTAAGCCCATGTTAGCACTGACACAGGCATCTCTTACGCGCTTCCCTTTCCGATGTTGGCATATTATTAAAGGGATGGATGCAAATAGAGGTAGATAGGGTTCTTAATTGGTGTTCAAAAATTAAAGCTATGGTGTAAATTATTACTATTTGGTATTCTAGGAAACCTAGCTGCATGTATACGTTGAAAAGAAAAGACCTTTTCGGTGTTAATGGTGGGGACAAACTTTAATTTTTGCACATGAATGGAGAATAGTACAAGAGTATAACTCAGAGAGCAATGTCTAACAATTCTTGTGTGTATGAATGAACAAATGAATTGGGTGTGTGTGTGTGTATTTCAGCTCCTATACTCTGCCAACATGATAAAGTGAGTGTGGGTTGCTCTCGGCTCTCCCTACAATTAAAGAATCACAAAATATAAAAGAAAAGTTCTGAGTCGACATCACAAGAAATTGACTAGAACTGAACATTACATAATGTGCATGTGAATGCGTATATTTATTATATGCTGCTTTCATTTACATGCACATCTATCAATCCTTATGCAGAGATCAATTCTAATCCTCATCCTGGGGTCATATCTGAATATCTGATGATGTCCAAAAAAAAAACGAAAGAGAATAAAGGAAATTTGTGTGTGAGGTGGTGGAAAGAGTAAGCCATCAGCAGAAAGAGAATAAAGGAAATTTGATAGAGTGGGTATCATCGACTAGGGTTTTCTTTTCCTTCATGAAACCTCATCAGCAGAAAGAAATAATAGGTTGCATCCAGCCAGCAACACTCATGAAAAAAAAAAAAACACACACCCCAATCCTTGATACTTGATAGGCTGATAGCTATATCCCCCCAAAAAAAAAAACGTAATTTTTTATTATATATGTGAGCAATTTGCATGACGTCAAATTTGGCAGTGACCCACCACCTATAACGACATTTAGGTCCTTCCACAGTAAAGGACCTAAATGTTTTGGAAATCACAGTTCTGCCTCAAAATATTTTAAAACATTTCAGTTTAGTCCCTCCTGGAAACTTTAAATTCTTGCATTTAAGTCCCTTAGTCAAAACGCACGTTTTGACCAAGGGAGTGGCTAGGTCAGATCCAGTATGAGCTTCAGACCCGAGACTGGAGACCCGAAATGGAAGATCCGAGAGACGCAAAACGAACTGGAGAACGGATACATAAAGTGATAAAGAGAACATTGCGCCGCGAAAGACCTTCGACTCCCCCGCTCGACCTTCACCCTTCACCGCCTCGCCAGAGACTTCCTCTTCCGCCACGGTCGCCGGCGGGAGACCTTCCTCCTCCCTTAACCACCATTACTTTCACCGGCGGTGAGAACCAGAGGAACAGACAGCACCGCGGAGACGAGAACAGAGAGCACGATCGGACTTCCGTCACAACCTCCAGCTCTTCACCGTCGACCTCCGTCGCTCACCACCCTACCGTGCTCTGTTTTCCGTCTCACCATTGTCGCCGGAGACCTTCTTCTTCCCTGTTCTCTAACACCTCCCTCCTTCACCAATCTCACGCTCCACCATCGGCCATTTTCTGTCTCACACTCCGCCACCTCCAACTTCAAATTTCATGGCAGTTTTACTCTTCCATCAGTTTTGTTAAAAACATCTTTTCACCCTGATGACAATGCTCTCCTTGCATCTCACTTTCTCTCTCCCTTCGTCTTCCCTACTTCTTCATCTTTTGAAAAATATCTCCTCTCCTCTTTGCAAATCACATTTCTTCTTGAGGATAAAAATGGAGGAGGGAAACACACAGCATGACAGCAATGCCCGGCTCTCCCTCTCTGCGTCTCCCTTCTTTTATCTTCTTAACAATATGATCTCTGTGTCTCGCGTTTTTTCCTCTCTCCTTTGCTTACCGTTTCTGCTCGTCCGGCTATCCATAACCCACTCTGGTTACCGGATTTATTCTGGCTTCCAGCCTAAAGTCCGGCTTCGAACGACTTGATCCGGCTGAACCACTTAAGCGGTCTGAAGCTGAGAGTCGGCCCGTTCTCATCACCGGCTGAAGTGCCATTTGACCGTATCGGTGCTTCATAGCTTCTCTCCACCAGATCGGTTTGGGCTCTACTTCCAGGTAAATAATCGACCTTCGCTTCTTAAAGCCATTGAGAGATCAAGAATTTCGATTATTGTGTTCTCTAAGAACTATGCTACTTCCAGGTGCCTAGAAGAACTCGCCCACATCATTCAGTTTTAAAAGCAGAAGAACCAACTGGTTATGCCTACCTTTTACAAGGTGGATCCGATGGATGTTCAATATCAGAGAAATAGCTTTGAGGAAGCCATGGCTGCTCTTGAAGATCTGCTTTGTCTGAAGCTGCTAGCTTGTCAAAGGGTTGGCTTTTAAAAGATGGGTACGTTTTCTTACACTATTTCCTGAAAGGCTTCTACCGATGAAATTTTCAAAGAACTAATTACTGGTTAATTGGCATTCTGTTGAAGATGTTTGACTTTTGCTTTTTCAGTTCAAATGATGTGCTATAATATTGTAGTTTTCACAGTAATTTCCTTATGAGGATTATTATGAAGTTTTAGCTTTTGAGTCTTAAAAACTTTAAAAGTTAAAAGATAACATTTTCATCTAATTTTGACCGGTAAATTTACTTTAGTTTTTATTAATGATATCATAAAACACTATCATGAACATTCATGTAGGATTGCAATATAAACTTGTGGTCTTAATAAATTATACATATTTTCTTATAGTTTATAAAATGTACTGCTTCGTAAAGATTTTGTTTAAAATATTCATATATATTGGTATAAATTAAATCAGGTATTCAAATCTTTTACATGGTTTTTTTTTCGCCTTTGGATAAATATATGTTAACATCTCTGCTTCCTTTTCCTCCTCAATCTGTCTTTAAATCCATCAGCCTATAACTCTATCGTCTACAGCCTTTTAATGTTGGACTCCTCCGCAACACCCCCATCAAACTTGAATCATACTTTCTTTCTTTTTTTCCTGAAAACTAAATTCAGAAGGAGATAGAAGACAATATCACGCCTTGCTATTTTCTATAAGGATATCATTTTCATTGTATATTAATTTATACTTAATTATATATCAGTGAATTCAAGAGATAAATTTTTTTTTTTGTCATTTGAATAATAAAAGAAAGAAATAAAAGGTTAAGCTGTAAATTAAAAACCAACAGAATTTTATCTAGGGAAAAGGGAAAAGGAAAACGAAGACAAAAAAATTACGAAAACTGATGCTTTCTTAAGATCAACAATAACATATTAAACTGATGCTTTCATGAGGCATTGATTTCAACAAGAGTTTTAATTTTTGTGTTTTTCTTTTTCTTTTATTGGTGGCATTGATTTCAATTCCCTTTCCTTCATCAAGATAAGAATCTCTCCCATGGTTATTATGTTTGATAATATATATGTTGTCTAGCAAGGAACAATTTCACAAATTTTATCATCTTTTTGTTATTCGAATTGCAGAGGAAGTTGAACGCAACATATCTTATCATGTTGCTAGCAAACTTTGGTGTTACATTTTCCTGATGCCTGAGGAGATAACAAAGGTAAACATTTTTACCCTATTATACTCCATCCTGCCCTTAATTAATACTCCTCTGCACTTGTCCCAAAATATAAGCTTCATTTTAGTTTTGTCAAAGCATTTATTGTACTTTTTATAACTTCACCCCTTGACTGTATATGTTGCATTTATGGTCCCTCTCTCAACTCTCCTCTTTACAAATAAGGGCATAGTTGGAAAAAAAATACATATTTATTGTTCTTGACTAATTAATTTTAACTATTTCCTTGATAATCATAATCGATTATTTGAAGCTTATATTTACGGTCGGAGGGAGTATAAGAACTAGATAACTAATTTGAATAGATTAAGAAACTTAACTATGTTAGTTATTTGTTATACATATGAGTTGATTTCCTAAGATACCATCTTTCATCTTGTCTACTTGGATGGGAACCTCTTAATGCATACAATTTAATGAGGATACTTTAGGGAAAAATTGTAAATTTTGGAGATGAAGTAGATTTGTATCTTATATTTACGACTAAGTTCAACTCCCAATGGGCTCTTATATAAAGATCCAGAGGTAGTATATATTACTCAGCTAGTTCTATTTACAAGGCATTTTAAATATGTTTCAAAAAAAAAAAAAAACTCTTAAACTTCATTAACTTTACCTTAAAATTCAACAACTTTCCAACTAAACCTCCCATTTAATTACACTCTCCAGGAAAATAAATATTTATACAATTATAAATAAAGGGTAAAATTGCACATTCATATAAAAAATTTAATGATGTACCTTATGCATAAGACCAAAAGTACATTTTTTCTTTGCCTTCTAAAAAGGACTAGAGTGGTATATGTTTTGGAAATTTCTACATTTTAGCAGGCATATAACAAACATTTAGAATGAAGTATCTTAACTAGTTTCTAATGATTAAAATTTATACATTATAGACATTAAATAATTGATAAAACTAATTATTCTAAATTTATTGAAGTTTGAAACCTTATGAAATTTTGGTAACTACTCTTTGACAATGTTTTTCAGAGTTTGAATTGCTATCTTAGAATGATACAAGCAAGACACATATCTTAATTTTGTATTATGTTTCATTTTAGACATGTAATTTCTAAAATTTCTTTTTGATCCCATAAAAAATAGTCAAAGATTTTCCTCCTTCTTCACACCGTTAATTTAAAGAGTATGTTCGTAAATGTCAAAGTCAATTAATTAAATTAATCTTCACAACCTACAAAACCTTAGATTTACTAAATACAGATAACAACTTGTGCAACAACCTAAAAGTTTGAATGTAATTTTTCACCCATGGACGATGAATCTGCTTTTTTTTTTTTTTATAAAAAAAATACAATGTTATTATTGATTTTAATATTTAAAAAAGATTTCAAACTTTAAATAAAAATAATTCATAACAGTAAGTTGGATTTTTTTTTTTTTTTGAAAAAAATGGTTTGACTAACTGCATATCAGAATATTTGTCAAGTTGTAGTTTTAGAGTTGACAAATGAAAAGACTCCTTTCTGTGATCTCATGTCCATTTTAGATGACGAGCATTTTAGAAAGTGGTGCATCTAATATTGCCCAAAGGTTGGTGGATAAAACTATTAAAGAAGTTCAGTATTTCCGTGATTTTGAGGATCACATTCAGTACTTTGTGATAGAAAACAACACTTTGGTTGCAAAACGAAATAAAGTGAAGAATGATAATGAAGATGCCCAACGAAATCAGAATCAAATTGAAGATGATATTCATAATTGGATCAGGGTAGCTGATAATGTAATTCTAGAGAACAATAAAATAAAGCAAACATGGTCTTATGGTTGGTTTATGTATTCTAACTATATTTAGATTCTATCTCATTGATAATCAAGAGTGATGAGCACTAAAAGCTAGACTGTCCAGCTCAAATATGATCAATCTACACCAATTATATAGTTTTCTTAAAAAGTATATTTTAATGTGTACAAAATTTAAAATAAAAATGATCCCTTATTTGCTATGTTTTGAAAAACAAAAAAACAATTAGTAAGAAATCAATAGCTAAAAATTTCAAATATGGAGAGTCAAAATTATATTTGGACCTTGTAGATATCACCGCAGCTATAAGTACCATAGTGCTAATCACTAAGGTGAGCACCAAAACTAGTTCCCCAATATTCATTAGAATGCACCCATAAATTTTCAGACCTTTAGAGGATGGAAATCATTACATGATTGGATTACAAGGGATGGGGGGAACGGGTAAAACCACATTAGCAACACAAGTCGGCAAACAAGTTGAAGAATCCAAAGCTTTTGAGAAAGTCATCTTTGTTGTTGTGTCCAATCCTCCGATTTCGACAAGATTCGCGACGACATTGCTAGGCAGTTAGATTTGCGATTAGAGGAAAGTGAGGAAGTAGATCGCTCAAAAGTCTCGTGGTCTAGAATTTATAAAAATGAAAAGAAATTACTTATAATACTAGATGATGTGTGGATGGAGCTAAATCTTACAGAAATTGGAATTCCATCTGGACTTGATCACAAGAATTGCTCTGTTCTAATAACCACTCGCGATTCAAAAGTTTGTCAAGCAATGAGATGCCAACGTATAGTTCGCCTACACACATTGGATGATGAAGATGCATTACGTCTTTTTCGTTTTCATGCTACAAGTGTTGATAATGATGATTCTTCAAGAAATGAGTTGGAGGGTCTTGCACGAGATTTTTTGAAGGAGTGTGGAGGACTACCTATCGCAATTGTAGCACTAGCTGGTGCATTAAGAAATTTGCATGTTGGAGAGTTGAATGCGGCTTTGAAAGCTTTACAAAATTCCAAGTCATTTGTTGATGTAGATGAAGATTTGGTGAAGGTTTATAGATGTTTGAGATTAAGCTATGATCATTTACATAATGAGAAGGCCCAAAAGCTTTTCTTATTGTGTTCTATTTTCCCAGAAGACTATGAATTTCCTATAGACCTTATTATTAGACTTGGTATAGGGTCAAGTATTTTTGAGGAAGCCAATGATTATTGTGCTGCAAGAAGACAAGCACTTGCAATGAAAAATAAACTCATAGATTCTACTTTGCTACAAAAGGTCGGGGAGAAAGAATGTGTAAAAATGCATGACTTGGTTCGTGAAGTAGCCCAGTGGATTGCAGATGAAAATATTCAAGTGATTAAGGATTCGAGAACAACTTTAAAAACAAACAAGAGATTTGTGTTTTGGAGTACTAATGATTTTCCAGATCAGTTTGATGATACAGAACTTGAGATTTTACTTCTTTGGATAAGTGGAAATGTTCAGGGGAAAGATCCAAATGCATTCTTTGCAAGGATGTCAAGGCTCAAAATTCTGTTTTTACTTGGTGATGGATGTGAAAGAAAAGTTCCCCCTCCATCATTGTTGAAGTCACTTTTTCCGTTAAAGTATATTCACACTCTTATCTTGGATGGTTGGGAATTAGGTAATATCTCCATTTTGAAAATATACAAAATCTTGTGACACTTGAGTTCAAAAATTGTCTAGTTATTGAATTACCCAAAAATTTCATGGAACTCAAGAAGTTGAGATGGTTAGGGATGAGGAATTGTGAAATTGAAAAGAACAATCCGTTCAAAGTGATTGAAAAATGTACACAATTGGAAGAAGTGTATTTTGTTGAGAATTTCAATGTCAAGGATTGGAACACAGAGGATGACATAGAAATTGAAGATGAAATTGTGAAGATATATCTCTATTGGGTTGCAAATATTTTCTATTGCTTATGATGGTTTTGAACGTTTTCCTGGTCATGATAATGGCCTATTAAGATGCTTCAAATCAGAACATATCAAACATCTAATACCAGATTCCATGTTTAAGTACCTTGTGAGAAGTGCAGAAGTTCTTGAGTTGGGGAAAATAGGACAAACAAGTTGGAAAAATCTTTCTCCTGACATTATTCCTTTTGGAAATGGAGGCATGGATAATTTGATCAAGCTTTACTTGTATGAATGGCATGACATTGAGTGCCTTATTGATAATGGTAATTATCATGATTCTAATACCACATTCTTCTCAAAGCTGGTTGAGCTTGATCTGTATGGTGTGGATGTGAAAAAGTTATATTGGGGTGCTATGCCTTCTCGCTTTCTTTGGCAGTTACAGATTTTGAAGTTAAAGAAGTGTATTAAACTGCAAAACATATTCTTCGATGAAAATATCAAGCTACCTCATCTTAAGGAATTGAGATTGATAGGTTGCCCAATGTTTCAACCATCAATTTTCCAACCCTCTGTTGCTCAAAGTCTAAAGCGATTGGAAGAATCAGTAGTTGCAGATTGCAAGGAGCTAAAAAATTTAGTTGCATATGATGAGAGTCAAGAAATGATATTTGGTACATTATAAAGTTCCACTTCTATTAAAGGGAGAATGATTTCTTCCTCGCGAAACTTGGCCCACAACTCTATATCCACCAAATATGTATTTCAGCTCCTTACATTCATCTATGAATAAATCTTTCAACTTGGGAAGGTCTCCAGGAAGAAGTAGTGAAAATACCACTTCTAATTTGCCACATCCTATAATTCGAAGAGATTTTAACATTGGGAACAATAAGTCATAGTTCTTTTGACTGCCAACAACCTGTCATTTCTTCTTTCAACCTCTCATATTCAATTAAAATTTTTAGCTCCTCACAATCTTCAACTTTTAGTTCTTCCAATCGCTCTAGACTTTGAGCAACAGAGGGATGGAAAATTGATGGATGAAACATTGGGCAGCCTATCAAACTCAATTCCTTAAGATGAGGCAGCTTGATATTTTCATCTAAGAATATGTTTTGCAGTTTCATACACTTCTTTAACTCCAAAATCAGAGTCGCCAAAGAAAGCGAGAAGGCACAAGACTCCCCGATATAATTTTTCCACATCCACACGATGCAGATGCAGCTCAACCACTTTGAGAAGTATGTGGTATTAGAATAATGACATTTACTATTATCAATAAGGAACTCAATGTCATCCCATTCATACAAGTAAAGCTTGATCAAATTATCCATGCCTCTATTTTCCAAAGGAATAATGTCAGGAGCAAGATTTTTCCAACTTGTTTGTCCGATTTTCCCCAACTCAAGAACTTCTACACTTCTCACAAGGTACTTAAACATGGCATCTGGTATTAGATGTACTATATGTTCTGGATTGAAGCATCTTAATAGGCCATTATCATCACCTGCAAAATGTTTAAAACCATCATAAGCAATAGAAAATATTTGCAACTCAGTAGGAGATATATCTTGAGCAATTTCATCTTCAATTTCTTTGTCATCCTCTGTGTTCTCATCCTTGACATTGTAATTAGCAACAAAATACAATTCTTCCAATTGTGAATATTTTTCAATCACTTTGAAAGGATTGTTCTTTTGAATTTCACACTTTGTCATCCCCAACCATCTCAACTTCTTTAGTTCTGTGATATTTCGGGCAATTCAATAATTAGACAATTTTTGAACTCAAGTGTCACATGACTTTGTATATTTTTCAAAATGGAGATATCACCTAATTCCCAATCATCCAATATAAGAGTGTGAATACACTTTAATGAAAGAAGTGACTTCGACAATGATGGAGAGGGAACTTTTCTATCATATTCACCAAGTAAAAACAGAATTTTGAGCCTTGACATCCTTGCAAAGAATGCATTTGGGTCTTTCACCCCAACATTTCCACATATCCAAAGAAGTAAAATCTCAAGATTTGTATCACCAAACTGATCGGGAAAATCATCACTAGCTAGTAGAGTAATTGTTTTCTCTGACCATGCTGCTTTGAAGTTTCTTTTGAAAAAGGCAGATGCTAAGCCACGACTCATTCGGTGGATGTTGTTGCTCCAAGAGTTTGATGTTGAGATCAGAGACAGAAGTGGAGCACAAAAATGGGTAGCTGACCACTTGAGTCGCATCACCCATTCTCCCTCTCACCCCTCTTCTATTCGGGATGATTTCCCTGATGAGCAGCTTCTACAGCTGCAAGATAAGCTTCCATGGTATGCTGATCTGGTTAACTATTTGGTCGCTGGTGTTTTTCCTGTAGATTCCACTAGGGCCCAAACCCTTAAATTGAAAAGTGATTCTAAATATTATGTTTGGGATGACCCTTATCTGTGGAAATTTTGTAGTGACCAAGTAGTTAGGAGATGTGTGCCTGATTGTGAGTTTCACTCTATATTGCATTTTGCTCATGCTTCTGCCTGTGGTGGTCACTTTGGACCCCAAAGAACTGCTAGGAAAGTGTTAGACAGTGGATTGTTTTGGCCTTCCTTATTTCATGATTCCCATATGTTTTGTAAGTCATGTGATAATTGTCAGAGAGCAGGAAGTATTTCCCGTAGGCATGAGATGCCCCAAAACCCTATATTGTTTTGTGAGATCTTTGATGTGTGGGGTATTGATTTTATGGGTCCGTTTCCTGCTTCATATGGTTACACTTACATATTGCTGGCTGTTGATTATGTCTCGAAATGGGTTGAGGCGAAAGCCACCACGACTAATGATTCTTCGTGGTGGTGGACTTTGTTAGGTCTAACATTTTCTGCGGAGTTTGGCATTCCTAGAGCTATTATCAGCGACCAGGGTTCCCATTTTTGCAATCGAAGCATGGGTGCCTTGTTACGCAAGTATGGAGTGCTACACAAGGTTTCCACACCTACCATCCTCGGACCAATGGTCAAGTGAAGTCTCAAATAGAGAGATTAAGCAAATCCTTCAGAAGACTGTTAACTCTACCCTGAAAGATTGGAGTAAGCGACTAGATGATGCTTTGTGGGCATATCGCACCGCCTACAAGACTCCGATTGGGATGTCTCCTTATCGGCTTGTCTTTGGTAAGGCATGTCATCTTCCGGTTGAGTTGGAGCATCGAGCCTATTGGGCCATTAAGCAGTGTATCATGGATTTGACTCGATGCAGGATGGAGAGGAAGCTGCAGTTGCAAGAGTTAGATGAGCTTAGATTGGATGCCTATGAGAGTTCACGGTTGTACAAGGAGAAGACTAAGGCATTCCATGATAAGCATATCCTGAGGAAGGAGTTCTCGTGGGCAAAAAGTTCTTCTGTTTAACTCCCGTTTGAAGTTTATGCCAGTAAGCTTCGATCTAGATGGGATGGCCCTTTTGTGATCACTAACATATTTCCCTTTGGTGCTGTTGAGCTATGTGATCCACCCACAGGACGGACTTTCAAGGTCAATGGGCATCGCCTCAAGCCATTTCATGAGGGATCTCCACAGCAGCCTGAGGAAGCAGAGATTCTCCTCATTGATGCCACCTATCCTCCATAAACCCTTGGGGAGTATTCTTCTTTCTTCTCCCTTTTTCTGTTTTGTTTGTTTTCCTTTTCTACTTTGCTTTTTGAAAATAAATACATTCTTTCTTTCTAATGATTGCTACATATTATGAACGTGGACATTTTGGTTTTGATGGATCATTATATTTGGGCTGAATTTCTTGACTCTTCGACTACATGTCTTGGTGGTTGATTTGGTGATGTTGATTGCTTGAGTTGGTATTAACCTTGTGAGTTTTTGGCTGCATGAATGGAATTCATCTTTTGCCATTCTTTCTTTCATGTGTGCATCTCTCATGATTTTTGTTCTCTAGAACTTGCTCCTTTTCTTTTTGAAACTACATTTTTCACTTACATGCATAAGTATGATGGAAGCTTGTTTTCTTTCTTTTGTTTTCTCCACTTTGGCCAAATAGCCTTTCCCTTGCATTATGATTCCTTTGCTAGCCCCTTTGTGCCTTTTGACCCATTCTTTTCTAAGCCACATTACAAGCCTAAGCGTAAAACCATTTCATTCCGCACCTTGAAAATTTATTGAGCATTGGTTTCACATTGTTTTGTGTTTAAGTGTGGGGGTTGCTCAGGAGTGCAACAGTTTAAGTGTGGGGGGGAGATATTTGATTTTTTCTCATTGTGGAGGTATTTGATTTTGTCATTGTGTTTAAAAAAAAAGAGAGAGAAAAGAGAGAAAGGAAAAGAAAGAAAAGAAAAAAAAAAAAGAAAGCAAGAAAGAAAAGAAAAGAAAAAAAAATGCATAGAAAGAAAGAAAGGTTATATATATATGTGAAAAAAAAGGGGGTTTCCATACATAAAGAATAATTGTGTTAAGTAGTGCTCTTTCTAATTACTTTGGTGCTTAACCTCTCATTCCATACTATTACCTACCTTCACCCTAGCCCCATTACAACCCTTAATAACAAGCTCTCTTGATTTGTGCATGCATGTGTTATGAGTAGTGGAGACGTAGAAGTTGAGCAAGCTTATGGTAGAACAATTTTCTTGAGTAGAATTTGAGCGATACACTTATTTACCCTAAACACTTGAGAGATTGATTGATTGAGTACATCCTTTGAGAGACCATCTTTTGTGATTAGCATCATTGATTGAGACTACCATGAATTGTAATTTGAGATGAAGGGATTTTGGTCTTGATTGATTGGTCTTTTGGAGCTTTTGTGTCCATTGGTCAATTTTTGCATTGATAGCAACTGTTAGAAAAAAAGAGTCTTTCCTTTTAGTCTTTTTCTTTGAATTTTGCTCAGGAGTGCAAAAAGATAAGTGTGGGGGAATTTGATAATTGAATATTTAATACACTTATTTTTACCTCTTGATCAATATTTAGGACTCTTTAGTTAATAAATAATGGCTTTTATGTTCATTTGGGCTTTGGGCCTTAGATTGCATTTTAGCCATTTTTAATAATAAAATTCCAGTTTTGTATTGCTTCGCTATTTTGATCATAACTCTTGAACCAGACATCAGATTTGCCTCATTTTTGTCTCATATTTCAGATGATTCAGAGAGCTACAATTGTTATGAAGACATAAAGAGCCAATTCGGTCAAGAGGGCGGTCAATTTTGGAGCCAAAGTCAGATGAACAATTCTGGATTTTATTTGGACCCGAATTTTGTAATTAAAGTCCAGTTTTATTTTATTTCTGTTTTGGGCTAAAACCATTAGAGCCCATTTCGTTTTTAGGTTTTAGTTTAAGTGTGCAGCTGCCGCAAACATTATTCATTCACGTTTTTAACATTAGAGTGTATAAAAATTAGAAGTTTTCAAATTCTCTCATCTGTTCTTCGCATGTTCTTCGTGTTCTTCGTTCGTTCTTCGTTTTTCTTAGCCATGATCGGCTAAACTTTTGTGATTAACCCAACGATGAGGATTCCATGATTCGTCCAGAGAACTTGTGCCCTAATCGGTAACTTACTCAATTCTATTTTCATCTTATCGGATCCGATTTCTGAAAATAGTTCAAATATTAGATTTAATATTCGGTTTGGTTTATCCCAAGGACCGATTTCGGACTAGGTTACAGTGTTGTTGTGCGATTGCACAGTGAGACGCCACTGTCCGGACAGATTCTAGGCGATCGTCTAGGCGAGGATTATCCGGATGAATGCAGAGATTTCGGTTCATCCGAACCAAACGTGAGTTAGTATATTTCGTTCGATGAAGGGAGTTTCTGGAATCCGAATGTTGGGTTGATCATTTGTCACTCTGTTTCTGCAAATTTCATTCTGTTTGACTTTGTTATTGGCTTTTTGTTTATGTTATTTCATTTCGTTTTGATCTGTTAAACAAAACCCCCCAATTTACCATTCTGTTTGACTATTGTTATTAAACAAGCCTGCTGCAAATTCGTTGGGAAACGACCCAGGTTCCCTATTTCTGTAAATAAATTTCGAACTTGGTTATTTTGGAAGGCACGGCAAAAATCTTTTCCACATCTTCATCATTCAATGTGTGTAGGCGAATTATCGGTTGGCAGTTCATTGCTTGACAAACTTTTGAATCACGAGTGGTTATCAAAACATAACAATTCTTGTGATCACATCCAAATGGAATCCCAATTTCAGTAAGATTTAGCTCCCCCCACACATCGTCTAGTATTATAAGTAATTTCTTTTCATTATTGGAAATTCTAGACCACAAAAGCTTTGAGTGATCTGCTTCAACTCTTTCCTCTAACTTCAAACCTAATTGCCTTGCAATGTCGCCTCGAATCTTGTTGACATCCGGAGGATTGGACACAACAACAAAGATGACTTTCTCAAATGATTTGGATTCTTCAAGTTTTTGCCCACTTGTGTTGCCAATGTGGTTTTACCCGTTCCCCCCATCCCTTGCAACCCAATCATGTCATGATTCCCTTCTTCTAACACTTTCACAAGTTCCTTGACTTTTTCTTTTCTGCTCTCAAAATCAATTAAGTCTTTTGAGGAAGCATGGTACCTTATGCCTGGAAGTTCAGTTGGACGAGCCACTTTGTCGAAGTTATATTTCTGGATGTGATCTTTAATGACTCGCGTCCTCTTTGCCAACCTCTTCCCTTGTCGGTATTTCCAAGAGGGACACCAACCATGAAACCGTGTTTGCTTGATTTTATCGTTCTTTTCAATTACTTTATCAGCAAACTGGATCCAGTTTTGAACATCAGCTTCAATTTGAATCTCATTTCGTTGGGCATCTTCAATATCATTCTTCACTTTATTTCGTTTTGCAACCAAACTGTCGTTTTCTTTCTCAAAGTCCTTAATGTGATCCTCAAAATGGCTAAAATACTTAAATTCTTCAATAGCTTTATCCACCAACCTACACTTTCTAAAATGCTCGTCATCTAAAACGGACATAAGATCACAGTTAGGAGTCTTTTCATTTGTCAACTCTAAAACTACAACTTGACAAAAATTCTGATATGCAGTTATTCAAACCAAGTTCTTTCAAAAAAAGAAAACTCCAACTTACTGTTATGATTATTTATTAATTATTTTTATTTAAATTTTGAAATATTAAAATCAATAATAAAAATGTATTAAAAAAAAATCAAATTCATCGTCCATGGGTAAAAAATTACATTCAAACTTTTTAGGTGGTTACACAAGTTGTGATTTGTATTTAGTAAATGGGAAAAACACTTCTCATGTTGTAGAAGAAGTGTATTCTCATGTCACACACACATGAAATGGTGGGACCCATATATATATATATATATATATATATATATATATATATATATATATATATATATATATATATAATTAGCATTATATATATGTGGGTCCTACCATTTCATGTGTGTGTAGGAATCTTTTCCTTCTCATGCAACATGAGAAGTTTAAACCCCTTAGTAAATATAAGGTTTTGTAGGCTGTGAAGATTAATTTAATTAATTGACTGTGAAATTTACGAACATACTCTTTAAATTAACGTTGTAAAGAAAGAGGAAAATCTTTGGGGGAAAAAAAGAAGATTGAGGAAAAGCTTTGACCATTTTTTAAAGGATAAAACAGAAGTTTTAGAAATTACGTCTAAAGTGAAACAAAATATACAATTAAGATTTGTGTGTCTTGCTTGAATCATTCTAAGATTGTAATTCAAAATATGAGAATCATAGTCAACGAGTAGTTACCAAAACTTCATTAGGTAGGTCCAAAGGATGAAGAAAATATTAAAAAAAAAATTCCACAAAAAAAATCTGATGTAAAGTCCCATTAACAACTCCATCGGATATTAATAACTCTATTTATGGGTTTTAACAACTCCTTAAGGCTTTAGAATTTTTTGTGGATCTTTTTTGACATTTATTTGGTCCCTTAGGACCTTAAAGGGATTTTCCCTTAATACTTCTACAAATTTAGAATAATTAATTTCATCAATAATTGGATCTCTATAATATATACGCAATTTTGATCATTAGAAACTATTATCCTCATTAATTGTACACATTAAGATGTTTTCATCCAATGTAGACATGATGAAAGATAATATTTTATAAAAATTAACTCATGCATATTACAAATAACTAACATAACTAAGTTTATTAATCTACCAAAATTATATATCTAATTTTTATACTCCTCCAACCATAAATATAAGTTTCAAATAGTTAATTTGCACTTATCAAGAAAACCGTTAAAATTAGTCAAAATCAATAAATATGTATTTTTCCAACTATGCACTTATTTGTAAAGAGGAAAAGTGAGAAAGGGACAATACACCACAAAAAAAAAAACAACAGATTATTCATAGAATTACCGACGAAACATTATCGATCGGTAATCTCTATCAATACTAAGGGTATGTTTGGTTTGAGGGAAGGGGAGGGGAGGGGAGAGAAAAAAATTGGAGGAGAGAAAACTTTTTTGAAAATTGAGTGTAGTGGGCCACATATTTTATCGGTAGTATTGCATTTCCGACAGAATTCTCCGACGGATGTATTATGTGAACAATTTCTGACGGAACAACAACGTAATTTGTGTGGAAAAACTCCTATGGACACTTTTCGACGAGCATGTTGATGGCATGTCGTCGGAAATTACTGATGGAATTATTCCATTGGTAAATTCCATCATAGAAATTGTTAGTGTTTGTTTTTAAAAATTTATAAAACATTATTGATGGAATTGTGTGGGTACTTTAAGCAAATTTAGGTTACTGACAAAACCCATAAAGACAGTCTTCGGTTGCTAGAATGCGACTTCCAAAAAATTCCCTTCCTTTTCTCTTTCTGCTTCGTCTTCTTTTTCCCTCTTTCCATTTTATAGCCTATTTTTCTCATCTCGGCCTGCTAAATCCAGCAAACTTAGCTGGGTCACTATTGAATCAGCAGCTTCCTCAAAGCTATATCTGTAACTAAGCATGGATACGGCTAAAGCAATGATGCCAAGTTATTGCTTCCTTGTAGTTCCTCACCAACGCCGACATCCATGGCGACAAGGAGAACGATAAGAATGGCGTCAACGCTGTCTTGGATGCTTCCTTCAGCTTCCCATCAAAATTCCCCTATGACTCTTACTCGTACGGGGTCTCTTTGTAGGCTCTGAGCTCGCCGCTGGAGTCGGTGGCTGGCTCGACAGAGACTGACAGTATCGGTAGCGACGTCGATGAGGATTTTTTCGTTGCCTTGACTCTTCGACTGAGTCAATCGTGCCTCTATGAAACTTCTAAGCTCATTGCTGCGACAGGGACAAAAGTGAGGTAAGAGTTTTGGGGATTTTTCTCCAAAATTTCATATTTCGTCTTAAATAGGTCTTATATTAAGAATCGGAAGAGTATCAAGGAAGTACTCATTCTCAATCACATCCTCAATATTCTTATCCCTCCCAATCTCATCTCGTGATTCCATATAATTAACATGAAAGAGGTAAGTCACAGTACTCCTGAATGAAACAGAGTTGCATGTCTTTCTTTGGCAATGAGACAAGGGAGGCCATGAGGTGGTGTCAAGTTTCATTAACATAACTTCATGTAGAATAATTAGATCGTGGAGGCTATCACTACTACAAAAATGCTAAACAACGACCTAAATAAGACCCAATTAACGACCCTTTTCTGAGGGACGTCTTGGAGGGGGTAGAGGAAAATTTCCAAAATGACGACCTGATCCAAAATTAGGTCGTCTTATTAAGGCGACGATATTAGATCGTCGCCTTAATAAGCGACGATTTGAAATCGTCGCCTTATTTACCTATATAAGGCGACTGATTGGAAATCAGTCGCCTTATATAGGTAATAAGGCGACCCGATTTCAAATCAGTCGCCTTATTAAGCTAAATAAAAGATAGAGAATTCGCCTTAAAGGCGACTGATATTCTTATCGTGTCGCCTTAATTTCAAGAAAGGCGACTGATTTTTAAATCGTCGCCTTTGTTGAACTTAAGGCGACCTTATATTCGAATCGTCGCCTTATCGTAACAAAGGCGACTGATTTAAAAATCAGTCGCCTTTGTTGAAATTTTTTTAAAAAGTAAACTACAAAATATGAACATCTACCAAGGCAACGAAAGAATCACACTCTAACGAAGAATCACCGAAACCACCACAAGCAACGAAGAATCTCACTCTAACACAATACATAAACGAGACTATATATAACACCAAAATTGCATATTTTGTACGAGACAAAACACCAAATACATACAAATGAACAACGGTTAACATATTAATTAATCATGCTCGGTACTAACTAGACGCTATGTGTTGAAGAAGATATCTAGATATCATGTCCCGAACCGAATCGATCTCATCCTGCGAGTACGGATCCTTAGTACCCAAAAGCGTAAATTGGGAAACAAGGTATAAGATAAACCAATTAAGTGAAGGAAATAATTAACAACTCAAGTACAACAACAAAAATTAAATAAACTTGAGAATCACAGAGCGATTACGTACGTTTTGAAAACCTTGAGTACGTCCGCTGTTAACGATGGATTGCATCCAACTCATAACGTAATATTCGCACTCGGTGCTCCCGGTTGTTGATGGCACTATAAATCAAAGGCAAATTGTTAAAAACGAATAAAGGCATATCTAAAGCTACGTGTCAATGAAATAACTTGAATTGAAACTACTCACTGTCGGTTTAAACCACTTCGGTCCTCCCTGCTCTTTTGCATTGATAAGCTGTCTATACGTTTTGAGGCCCCTATCATTAAAATGGAAATTAACAGACATGTTAAACCATTCATTTAACAGAGATTACGATGAATATAGAAGTTCGATAGGGGAAGAGTAACACAAAGCACATCTAACAGAGAATCAATGAATGACCAGAGGCATAAGAACAACCAAAACTAAACCACTATCTAATCACAAAATACTCCTATAATACTTCAAAATCAACTACTACAACCAATCAGTGTGACATGACCAATTTAATGAAGCTTTAGACAATTTAGTTGGCCACCAAATTTACTTGAATAAAAATCTACAAATAAGAGCGGTTCCAAATTGTATTCTTTTTAATTAGCAAGAAGTACATTACCAATTAAATGGGGTTTGGAATCAAAGAACAAGAAGAACGAACAAGCTTACTTGGTTTCGCAGGTTTTGATCGGGAAGGAGGTGGAGTGAGCGAGTGAGAGGCGGAATCCTAATCAGAAGCAAAAATCCAATCTATAAGCAAGAAGCATTAACGATTAAAATGGGTTATTAGGAATCAAAGAACTTAAGAGTAACATCCGAACAAGCTTACTTGGGTTTGGTGGGTCTCTTCGATCGGCGAAAGAGGCGGAGTGAGCGAGAGAGTACCGTGATCGATCAGTGACGACGGCGGAGACGAAGGAGCGACGGCGGAGACGTACGGCAAGGAAAGCGACGAAGAGCGGAACGAGAGTGAGTCTGAGAGGATTTCGCAGCCTCTGTCGGAGTATGAGTGTGTGAGGGAAAATGAAGAGGCGCGAGTTTATTAACCTAAAAAAATTGACTATCACTACAAGAAAAGTCATGTTTTGCGGCGGAACTTTTCCGTCGCAAAACATGCATTTTCCGTCGCAAAAATGCTTTGCGGCGGAATTTGCGACGGAAAGTAGTCCGTCGCAAAAATTCTCCTCGCAAACCGTTTTTGCGACGGAAAAAATTATTTTTCCGTCGCAAAAATGACTTTTGCGACGGCAAAACATTTCCCTCGCAAAAAATTGGAATTTGCGAGGGAAAATTTGATCCTCGCAAAATCCAAATTTTTGCGAGGGACAAATTTCCCTCGCAAAAAATTGGAATTTGCGAGGAAAATTTGTCCTCGCAAATTTTGAAATTTTGCGAGGACAACCTTTCCCTCGCAAAAATCCTGAATTTTGCGAGGGTCAGATTTTCCCTCGCAAAATGCAGGAATTTTGCGAGGGAAAGTTTGTCCCTCGCAAAAATCCAATTTATTTAAAAAAAATAAATAAGCAAAAAAAAATATAAAAAATTAGAAAATAAATAGACTTATATATCATAAAAAGTAACATTCATAAGAGTTTACAAATCAAAAACAAAATATTACAAATTATAATGTTGTGGCCAAAATGAACAAAAAAAAAAAACAAAAGAAATCTAAACAGTAGCATTCTGATCATCGTTATCACCACCAGGAGTTCCTGTACCCTTTTCCTTCAATAGGGACTGGATGAGTGCCCGCATCTTAGTAAGCATTTCTCCTTGCTCCTTCACCTTCTCTTCTAACACCTTTACCCTCTTATCTTCTACAAAATCAACATTACAAAGTCAGTTTATTTTTTGTACTTCATTTAAATAGACGAGAGAATAATGGAGAGAGCTTCCATTAAGTATTCCATTTTTAGGTTAATGCTTCTATAAATACATTTCATTTCCTTACCATTGAAGTTTCAATTCATTGACAGTGTCAAAAAACATTATAGACACTTGGATTCACAGATGTGACCATGTGTGAATCCAAGTGTCTATAAAATATCTTAATCTTTAAACTTTATTCACTGGTACGTAAGTGAGCAGTATATACTATAAAGTATATTTGTATTAGCAATTAGGAAATAAAGCTTCTATGCATGTCAGCCATAAGTTTATATAAAACTTAAATTAGATAAACTGTACATTAAAGTTCAAGCTTCAATACTAGCATTGAAGATTGCATATGAGATCATACCACAACACTTCCTGGACCAAGATAGTTATCATACTCTTGAATCATTTCTACAACATCGGGTGCCACCCAAGCAAAAGAATGCATTCTTTTGGTCCCAGATTTTCATCTGAAGCCTACATGATGATCAGTAATAAATGTGAAGATCTTGAATAAATGGCATTCAATGTTAATCAGAACAATTTTCCAATGTAGTCGTCCTACCTTGGAACCTGATCTTTTAGAACGCTTTACAATATTAGCTAGTCTCATTTTACTCAATTCTGTAGCATGCTCTACATCTTGTTCTTGAATTACTTGGTCATGAATTCCATGAATTCCTTCTCTCTTGTGTGGGTATGCATGTGCCTCCTTTGTACCACGAAAGGATCGATCATTAATACCTAAATGTGGGAGGCTTAGTGACATCAAGGAATATTCTAGCAAACCTTATGAAATTAATTGACTTCAAAACCTTAAAGAAAAAAATTAAGAGCATATGTTTTTAATATCAAAGTTATAACTGAAAATTACCAGAGAAACTTGAAATCCAAATGGGATATAAATTAGATTTGGTTATGAGCTAGTCTACATACTTTATCGGTTTGCTTGATTTCGGTATCATTTGGATGGAAGTTTATCCTTCCATTCGATAAAGACCGCAGACAACCGCCTGAAATAATATGAATAGAGATATAATTTATGTAAGCAACAAATGATGAACTCCGCAAACAAATTAAATTAATTACCTCTTGAAATGCATGTCTTACTTTCCTATAGGTCAATCCTTCTAGGTGAGTTAAGTGCAAAGATTAAATACATTTTCGAAAAAGCAAAAGCAAAACTAGTTAAATTTCAGGGACATATAAAATTTATATGATAGGTTAATAATAAGCAAGTTTCCAAATCTAGGGTCATCAAATAGGAAAATGTTTCATTTACCACCTTACACTAGCCATAACAAAACAATAACATAATCAAAGCCAAATGCAAAGATTGGAAAGCAATGTTTATTCTAAGAATTTACATATAAAATGACTAAACTTTAATGAAATGGCACAATTGAGTGATTTAGCAGATATAATTCACCCCATAAAACAATTCGATCCACTTTGAGTTTTATTCTCAATTTAGATGTTAGAACCTATAAAATAGAAGTAGAAATAGGGGAAAGGGGAAGAGAAGGAAGAGTAGAGAGAAGAGGAAATCTAGAATCAAAATTTGTAATCCTAGAAAGGAAAGAATGGAGAAGAGAAGGAGGAGGAGGGAAGAAGGGAGAGGCTAGAACTAGAACCTAGTTCTTGGGGAAAAGAGGAGAGAATTATCTCAACAATAACTTCATTCATTCATCCATATCATTGACAAAGTACATAACATGACATTTATAGTTTTGACAGAATAACTGAAAGTAATTACCAACCACTAAATACATAGAATTGCCAGTAACTTGCAATAACCAACAATGGACACTTGTCACTATTAACCTAAGACAAATAATAAAACATAAAACACAAATAACTTCCTAGAATACACTAGAAAAGGTCACTGGATACCTATCATTTGCAGAATAAAATACCTTGATAATTTAGTAAGTGTCTGTAGATCTTTATAAGCTCCTTACGCCGAGAGCATTGAACAAATAATTTGGATGCAACATTTTCTACCGGCTCTACTTTCAATCCCGAGATAGATTTTAAGAGCTCACATGTCTTGGGACATGAAACCTACATTCATTAAATAAGACCAATTCTTAATTTTGTGCACAAACATTTGAATTTTATTTTGTTTATTTCACTTCAAGCTGAATGTATGCAACATACTTCAACTATGGTGGGGACAGAATCCATTTTTGGAATTGGTGAAGGGCTAAAACAGATAGAAAAGCATCGTGTCAACTTCATACCTATGAATCAATAAACTTCATTAAAGTGAAATTCGAATATTGATCGACAATAAAGACAAGTGATTACTTTGCTAAAATAACCCAAGTCTGCCGTGCAAGCATTCGAAACCAGTCATTGAGTAATGTTTTACATTTAATAGAAAGAAAATAAGCCACTACTTGCCGATACAAGGGATTTTAGCAAGAAACCCTTGATTTTGATATCTGTTCTTTCGAATCATTTTCTTAACGATTCTAGTCATTTCCTTGCACTTATATTACACACGGTATTCGGAAGATAATTTCTTTAGTACATTTTTCTTCATACACGAATAGGGTGGACCTAGTTTTGTTCTTGGGATGTTCAAGTAAGGGAATTCCTCTTTCATGGACCTTTCCTAACTTTTCTGTGTATTCCTTCTATTCTATCTTAATTATCTTCGGCTCAAGGTTCCCACTTCATTTATTTCAGAATCTTAACAACTGCCAGACTTAGAACTTGTTTTATTCACTGGGCATCTTTCTTTTAGAAGAAAAATGAAAAACGTGAGGCCCCAATGACTCAACAAACACAAGGCCAAACAATATTAATTGGACAAAAATGATAACTAGACGAACAAAAAGTATTCCAAGTCTACTTCTATTTAAAAGGGAGCATTGGAGAATACAATACAAGTCCTACATCTAAAAGTGATAAGAAATGTAAAGGGTATATAAGCTTGGGGCAACCTACATCTAACAAGGATGACAAATTAACCTTTATCTCTGTACGTAGTAAGTTCATAACATTTCAAGAGAGGGAGGGAGAGAAGAACCGGTTCATGGAGAGAGCTTCCATACGTCCAATAGCCAAAGGAAAATACCTGACATATTAATCTTCTCTTGTACTGCACTGCGTCCTCCGGAGCTTAAACTTTTACAGAAACAAGGCACTGAGAGTGTTGAAGAATAGAATACAGAATTTGCGGTGCCTCTTGTGGATAATGTTTGGCGCTTTCGAGATAAGATTTTTGGACCCCAAGTTTTCAGAACCATCCAAAAATCTTATACTTACCAAAGCAAGATTGAAGGGAGAGTGAGAGCGCAGAGGCAAGCAAGACGCAACAAATTGAAGGGGTAGGACGCAACTCGCAAGACGCAGGAGCAGCCGAGCAGGACGCAACTCGCAAGACGCAGGAACAGGACGCAACTCCGCGACTGAAGAGTGAAGAGAGGGCAGAGCCAAGGCAAGAGTGACGGAGGAAGGATTGAAAATGAAGGGGTTAGGGTTTTCAAATTTCAAAGGGGATTTGGGTCTTTGCGAGGGAATGGATTTCCCTCGCAAAATTACTTATTTTTGCGAAGGAACAATGATTCCCTCGCAAAAATGAGTCATTTTTGCGAGGGAAAGGATTTTCCCTCGCAAAATTACTCATTTTTGCGAGGGAAAATCAGTTCCCTCGCAAAATATATGATTTTAAAATTTAAAATTTTCTTATTTAAAGTAGCTTTATATGGGATTTTCCCTTTTGAAAACTCCAAACCATTCAATAAATTTAAATTTTTTTTATTATTATTTCCTGTTTATTTTGATTTTTTTGCATTTGTAAAATTACTTATTCTAATTTTTACTCATTTTTGCGAGGGAAAGTTGGTTCCCTCGCAAAAATGAGTAATTTTGCGAGGGAACGTTGTTTCCCTCACAAAAGTTAGGGAATTTTGCGAGGGAACCAACGATCCCTCGCAAAAATGAGTAATTTTGCCTCACAAAAGTTAGGGAATTTTGCGAGGGAACCTATGTCCCTCGCAAATTTGGGTCATTTTGCGAGGGAAAAAGTTTTCCCTCACAAAATAACCTTAATTTGCGAGGGAAAAATTTTTCCCTCGCAAAATGGGTTAATTTGCGAGGGAAAAATTTTTCCCTCACAAAATGACCCAAATTTGCGAGGGAAAATTTTCCCTCGCAAATTCCGCCGCAAATATGGTTTTTTCCAGTAGTGTATAGGCGACCTGAATCATCTTTCAGGTCGCCTATATTCCAATTTTTGGCGACCTGAATGAGAATCAGGTCGCCTATATTTTAAAAATGGCGACGATTCGATTCAGTCGCCTATATTTAAAAATGGCGACTGAATCGGAATCAGTGCTTATATTTAAAAATGGCGACACGATTCTAATTCGTGTCGCCATTTTTAAAATATAGGCGACTTAATCGAATCAGTCGCCATTTATAAAATATAGGCGACTCGATTCTCATTCAGTCGCCAATATTATTAAATTTTCTAATTAATATTAAAAGAAAATCCTTGGCGCCAAACAAAAAATTCGGGAGCGAAGAATTGACACATTAAAGACGTCCCGAAATATATGTAGGTCGCCATAAATGAATTTTATTGAAAAAAATTAAATATTATGGCGCCAAACAAATATTTCTCATATTTTTATGGCGTGAAACAATTTTAGACGTCCCGAAAACAAATCGGACGCCAAAAATCAATTTAAGGAGTCCGATTTCTTATTCGGGACGCTGAAGGCTCAACTTCCTTAAATATAATTACAAGAATGCCACCGCCTTCACTTTGGACGTCCTATTTCTAAATAAGGACGTTTTTTAGGGTAGTAATATCCAATTTTTGTAGTAGTGTATATATGCATTAGAAATTAGCACGTTTTAATTTTTTAAATTTATAGATATAGCCATATTAGTAAAATTGTATATGTGAAAATAAATTTTATAGACAATTTTATTTCTTCATCGTTCAAGTTCCATTCAATTATTTATATAATTGAATGCACAAAATGCAGCATTTAGCAAGATTCAATTTTCAAACCAGACAGTGCATTTATATTCACTATGCATAAATAAACAAGTGGACGCGAATGACCTATCCCTCGCCATTTACTGATATGTAATCATCACCTCCTTCAATTGTTGTCCTGATTATATGTAAATCTCTCTCTCTCTCTCTATATATATATATATAGACACACATATTAAGAAAATTAAGAATTACATAAAACTTTTAAAAAAAATTATACTGTTTGTAAGATATAGATCATATAATGTTTATATTTTATATCAACCATTTTTGAACTTAAAAATAATATGGAAAAAAATAAAACTTTTTGTTGATAAATTAAATATTTAACATTTGTGACTGTGTGTGTAAATATGAACTATATATTACAATTTTATTATATATGAGAGCATACGTGACTACGTTTATGTTAGTGTACACATAAACACCATGCTATAGAAGGGGAAAAAAAGCGTATATTTATATACTCTTCACGAAATAGAAAAGAAATGTCTATTTTTTTTATCTCTTGTATTTAAGAAAAAGTTTATATCTCACCCTCTATTCTCCATCTTCGTTTAAATTCTCAAGAGTCAAGATGCGTCAGACTCAGACTGCTAGAAAAAACATCTTTCTATGCATAGAAACTATGACTAATCCACCCTAACGAAGAGGAAGTTGCTATTTTCCAACCATGGTTTCTGATTTTTCAAAAATTACTCTGAAAAGTGTAATACCCGGATAATTATTTATCTGAAATATTATATTTTAATAAATAATACCTATTGGAAATAGGTGAATATGTGGTCTCAAAATTAGGTATTATTTCTAGGGCTATTTCTATTAAAATTAGAAGAGATAAAGTGCCAAGCAAGCCCTAAATGCCGTAGAAGTCATAAAATACTATGATAAATCCTGAGAGGCAATAAAATAATTATTAAAAATTAGAGAGTATGTTGTCTCTAATTTAGGGAATTTGTGGGATTAATTTCCTTGGAAAATACTGAGGCGAAAATTAATATTATTTTGGGAACAAAAGTGACCCAATGATATTTAATATTTTACATGGAGCATAAAATACCAATGTCAGTAAAATAGTTGTGAGATAATAATTAATCCTAATTAAGAAAATTATCAACAATTAGTAAGTGATTAAATAAATAATTATTGGCTAATTGTTTAAGCATGAAACAAGGAGAAATCCATGTTAAATTAGGAGGAACCAATGGGAGAATTTTTAAATAATATAAGATAATTAAAATATAATATTAAAGTAATTAAAAAATAAATAAAATTCCAAAGGGAGCTGACCGAAATTGTTAAGAAAAATAAAGGAAAATTAAGTGAAATTAAAAGGGAAACTTAGTGAAGAAGTTGTTGAAAAAGCATATAGGATAAATGAGAACCGATAGAAATTAAATCTTATCTCAAAATCCTTGGATTAGGTAGCTAACAGCAGGACTTATTATAAACAAGTGAATTTTTAGCTCGGAGTAGGTTATCTCTGAAGTTATTTCCGTAACAAAAAAGGGTTATACTGAACTGGCTAATTAAGAAGCTATCAGATATCCAAAAAGCAAATCAGATAAATGAAAATCTATAGAAACTAAGCCATAACTTGAAATCCTTGGATTAAGTGGTAAACAACTGGACATATTATGAATCAGTGAATTTTTGTCCCGAAGTTGTTGTTACCCAAAGTAATTTCCGTAACCGACGGCGTTTATCCGAAAATCTTCAGCAGGCAAGGAAATGCCCTGAATGGGATCAAAAATTTAGTTAACCCAGTGGAAAGGGTTTTTGCCGTATCTTCCAAAATAACCAAGTTCGAAATTGATTTTCAGAAATAGGGAACCTGGGTCGTTTCCCAACGAATTTGCAGCGGGCTCGATTAAAAACAATAGTGAAACAGAATGGTAAATTGGGGGGTTTTGTTTAACAGATTAAAACGAAAATAAACGCAAAGCAGAACAAAATCAAATATCTAATATTCCAAAAATAAACGAATCAAATAAACGAAGCAGATTAAAGAATGATCAACCCAACGTTCAGATTCCAGAAACGTCCATCATTAAAGGAAATATAACTAACTCACGTTTGGTTCCGGATGAACCGAGATCTCTGCATTCATCCGGATAATCCCTCGCCTAGACGATCGCCTAGAATCTGTCCGGACAGTGGCGTCTCACTGTGCAATCGCACAGCAACACTGTAACCTAGTCCGAATTCGGTCCTTGGGATAAACCAAACCGAATATTAAATCTAATATTCGAACTATTTTCAGAAATCGGATCCGATAAGATGAAAACAGAATTGAGTAAGTTACCGATTATGCACAAGTTCTCTGGATGAATCATGGAATCCTCATCGTTGAGTTAATCACGAGAGGTTTAGCCGATCATGGCTGGGAAAACGAAGAATAGACGAAGAACGCGAAGAACATGCGAAGAACAGATTGAGAGAATTTCAAAACCCTAATTTTGATCCACTCTTAATGTTAAAAACGTGAATGAATGAATGTGTTTTGCGGCTGCCATCTAACTTAAAGTTAACCTAAAAACGAAATGGGCTCTAATAGTTTTAGCCCAAAACAGAAATAAAATAAAACTGGACTTTAATTACAAAATTCGGGTCCAAATAAAATCCAGAATTGTACATCCGACTTCGGCTCCAAAATTGACCGCCCTCTTGACCGAATTGGCTCTTTATGTCTTCATAACAATTGTAGCTCTTTGAATCATCTGAAATATGAGACAAAAATGAGGCAAATCCGATGTCTGGTTCAAGAGTTATGGTAAAAATAGTGAAGCAATACAAAACTGGAATTTTATTATTAAAAATGGCTAAAATGTAATAAAAGGCCCAAAGCCCAAATGAACATAAAAGCCATTATTTATTAACTAAAGAGTCCTAAATATTGATCAAGAGGTAAAAATAAGTGTATTAAATATTCAATTATCACCCAGATACTTTTAAAGAGGATGAATAGACCTTCGAGGCTATGTTCTTGGATTTCTGAGATTCTTCTAGATTACGCGATTAGAATACCGAACAGGGAACCTTATCGGTAGAAACAATAAAGCAAGACAAGGTGACATCACATGACACCATTTTGGTGACAAAATGGACAAGGAGGTCGGCCAAGCTAGGTGGATGGAGGAGATTGAGTTTCAAAAAGGTGACTTTAATCCAATGGCCAAGAATGAATCAGGGGAAATTGTTATACCGGTTGTGTCCCTGGGTTTTTGGCTATAAATAGCCCTTCCACTTCTCTTCATTTCTTCACCAATTCACAAGTATTCCTAGAGAGAAGTTAGAGAGAAGTGAGAGCAAGGAGGAGCTTGGAGAAAATTGTAGTGAAGCCCTGGGTAATTTCTTCGGTTCCTAGTTTAAGTTCT
Organism: Acacia pycnantha; assembly: GCA_025563575.1. Classification (NCBI taxonomy): domain Eukaryota; kingdom Viridiplantae; phylum Streptophyta; class Magnoliopsida; order Fabales; family Fabaceae; genus Acacia; species Acacia pycnantha. Next base: position 57,199 of record JAMWYP010000325.1, on the reverse strand, counting down.
AGTCTTTCGATTCGGTAGTTATAGTAGAAATGTTGTTTTGATATTTAATTTTCCAAGTTAGTTTAGATATCATGTTTTAAGGTTAAATATGATATATATTTCGAAAATTATGTTGGAGTAAGAGTTATGTTGAAATTTTGGAAGATTAGAGTCAAAGTAACGAAGTTCTCGCGAAATTCCGCCGATTAGTGGGGTCAGGGGTAAAATGGTCATTTATGACTAAAATGTCCGTCATAATGCTTGATCATTAATAAATGCTCTATTGTCCTTATAGGATATCCCTGATTACGTTCTGACCAACTATCGTACCACATATCGTCAACGAAGGTACGTTCGCGTACTAGTAACCCTAACTCTGATATTTATGGTATGCGTGTATGTGCTATGTGTATTGTATGTTTATGTACTGTTGTTATGGTTGCTGGGTATTGGGATACGCTTGTTAGTGGCCTAGGTGCCGCGGGGTATGCTTCAAGGGAGGGCCTAAGTCTTGCTAGGGTACACTTCGGGGCCTATGTGCGCCAAGATACGTTGTTTGGAGATGCTTGTGTTATGTGCTCTTATACCGTTGATGTTGGTATGCGTAGTCCATATGCTGTATATGTAAATATGAGGTTAACCGTTACCTGGGATCCGTATGCATTGGACCTCAGCACTTAATATAGCTTCAGGGTCGGGAGTACCGAGGACCGAGGAGAAGAGTAAGCAGCACGCTTAGAGAACCGACAGAAGATTTCTTTTTGCGGCTGAAGACTTTCTGTTGTTGTATATTACTTTTGAACCAATCGTATAATGTACCGCTGTTATAACCACCGGACACACTCTTGTTGGTATTTTGAATATATATCGATTACTCAATTGCTCCGATGCTCTACTCGATGAAAAATTTTATTATCTTGCTTTTGAAAATGAGATGTTACAAAAGTCTCATAAATATGTTACACCCAAACACACAACTTTATTTGTTCTTACTATTTCTCTCTCTCAGTTTTCCAGCTTTAGTTTGCATCATCTTGTGTTCCATATATATATATATATATATATATATATATATATATATATATATATATATATATATATAGCCAGAAAGGGGAAGATCACCAAATGAGGATAAGAGAGTAAATTAATTATGGGTAGTGGGAGAGAGTAATAATTAATATTATTAATGTTTAGTGTAATTAGTAAGGATAATATTGAAAATAATTACTTAAGTTTTAGGGAAAATTTAATGCTTTTAACTATTTACATTAGTTTGAGAGAATTGTTAGTTGATGCTTTATAATAAGAACTACAAGGAGAGGGAGTAACAATTTAAATTTCTTTTTTAAGTAATTTTATAAAATGTTAAATATGGATCTCTAAATTTAAATATAACCATTGAAGTGGGAAATGGATAAGAATGGTAGTGGAGAGAATTTAAATCTAAGAATTTCTCATACTAAAAGATATTCTTAACCATGGGTTAAAACGCATCCAAAGTTGGACGGATATACTAATGAATCGTTGAATCAATCCATTGATCGTTCTGCTCAAGAGTATATTGGCTATAGCCTAATAAATAAACATTCTAAATTGAGTCCAAATTATTAAAAATACATTTAGCAGTTCAAATATGAAAGAGCAATTAGTCAAAGAGAGTATTGTATTCTTCTGGATATTCTCACGAGCTTTTACATTGGCATCTTGCAAAATGCAAGCAAGGAGCATTAAATTTTGTAGTGTGCTTTTGTGAACACAATTTATCAATGTTGACAAATAATTTACCTTCTTCCCAATTCCCATGTATATAAATTTTGTTAAAAGGGATATATATAAAATTAAAACTTTCAGAGTTTGCAGTGTTGAGTTTTGATACTCTCTCATGCACTCATATGCTAAGCGCGCAATTTAAGTTTTTGTAATACCCTAAAAATCTATATCATAATTTGGTAAAATTATGCCTATAGAAATTAGGTGAATATGAGGTGTCAAATGTTAAGTCATGATTATCTTATTTTCTAAGGAAAAATCTAGGAAATTAGAGAGTTTAAGGGCCAAAGTGCCAAAATGACGAAAATGCTCCTAAGGGACATAAATGACTTAGAAAAATTATGAAAAATCCTGAAAGGCAGTAAGATGACCAAGTGAATTATGAGAATATATTATCTCTAATTATGATAATTTGGTAAATTATGAACTTGGAGAAATTGAGAAAGAATGCTCAAAAAGTATTAAAATGACCAGAATACCCTTGTAAATTATAGAAAATACCCTTGTAAATTATAGAATAATGCAGAAGACATGGAAATTCTAATGTTAATGCAAACTTTATGAGGTAATGAGGTATTCTAATTAAGAAAATTATCAACTATTGATAAGAAAGTAATTAGGTAATTATTGGCTAATTACTTAAGCATAAGCAAGGGAAATTTATGAATAATTATGTAGAACCCTAAAATTAGTGGTTTTTGGCTTAAAATTAGTAAAAATATATTTACTAATTAATTGGAAAAGTTTGAGAAAAATGGATGAGTTTAGGTATTTTTAAGCCTAAATACAAGAATAAGCCAATTAGGGATTTTTGTGGAATTTTTGGGAAAAATTAAATAAGTAAATAATTAAATAATTAATTAAATAAAAGATAAATATTTATTAATTATAATTAATGAGCAGCCGAAATTTTGCTTACAAAATGAAGACAAGAACAAGCAAATAATATCTAAGATTTTTATAACAAGTTGCAATATAATATTATATAATTAAATATAGTGAATAGTAATCAAATAATTAGGAAACGGATCCTATCTAGAGATCTAGGAATAGGAATTTCAAAGTCAAGGTAAAATATTGATCAGTGGATTTTTATCTTCCGTTAGACTCTTCCGGAAGTAAATTCTGAAGCCGTTTATGCATTTTCCTAATAAAACAAAATAGGGAAAAATGCAGATATGCACATTTTTGGATCTGAAGAAAATAAATTCTAACTCAACATCTAGAAATGAGTTTGAAATTATCTGGACATATTTGGAATCAGTGAATTTTTGTCTAGAAGTTGGCAATTCCATAAATCCAATGGTTTAATTCAACTTGGAAAATGACCATTTTGTCCCTTGAAATTTCTATAAATAGGCAAGAGATGTTCTTCATTTCTTCACACCATTTCCTTTGTGAAATCTGAAATTAGAGAGAGGTTTTAGAGAGAGAAGCTCTGGGGGAAATCTGCAGCGAAGCTCTGGGTAAGTTTTTCGGTACTTAAGCTTTCGTAGTTCTTTCAACAGTTTAGAGTAGTAGTATAGCCTTTAATATTTCAAGTATGATTAGATATCATATGATAGGGGTATTTTAGTCAAGATTTTCGAAAATCATGATGGCGTCGAAGTTCTGGCAAAATTTTGGGAAGAAGATAGTCCATGTAGCGGAAGCGCTGGCGAAATTCCATCAATTAGGGGTATAGGGGCAAAATGGTAATTTTTACCTAAAATGCCAGTTATAATGCCAAATCACTAATGGAAGTGATATTACTCTTATAGGACATCAGAAACCCTGATCTGCTGCCGAATTCTGTTGCCCGACGTGCTGCATTGGACATTTCACGTTTTAGTAAAAGTACGTTTTTCCGCCAGAAGTACCTAACGCCGTCAACGAAGGTACGTTCGCGTACTGTAACACTAACACTTATGTTTATGTATGCGTATAAGTGTGATGTTATGTGTATTATATGTGATAGATGATGACTTGATGTCTGCTATATGTTTATGTAGTATTGGTGTATGTACGTCCGCGTACTGTAACACTAATCTGATGTTTATTGTATGCGTGTATGTGCTATGTGAATTATATGTTAAGTACTGTTGATTATATCTGTTGGATATTGGGATACGTTTCAAGGGGGCCTATGTGTCTTTGTCGGAGGCCTATGTCTTGTCGGGGGCCTACGTCTTTGTCGAGAGGCCTATGTCTTTGTCGGGATACGTTGCGGGGTAGGGCCTATGTCTTTGTCGGGATATGTTTATCGTGCTATATCTGCTAAATGAATTGGTCTTTGTTAGTGTTGTGATTGTCGTAGTCCATATCTTGCTATATGTAAATATGAGGTTAACTTGTTACACGAGGTCCGGTGCAATGGACCTCGGCTCTTAATATAGCGTCGGGGTCGGGAGGACCGAGTGCCGGGAGAGAGGCAAACGGCCGCATAGAAGATCCAGCTGAGGACTTCCTTTTGCTGTTCCGGCGGAAGCCTTTCTTTTGTCGTTATGTACTTTTAAAACACTCGGTTACTATGCCGTTGTTGTAATTAGCCAAACTTACGGCATTTGAAATACAAGTATCAGTTACTCAATCGCTCCGATGCTCTACTCTGATGATTTTGAAATGATATTTGATGACAAAAAAATTATACTGCTTGTGAAAAGTTGGGATGTTACATTCTGCTTGTGAAAGTTGGGATGTTACAGTTTTTAATGAAATCAATTACAAGAGCTTTTGTTAAAAAAAAATTACAAGAGCTTAATTTTCACACCAAATAAATCTATTTCAGACAATGAAACATTGTTTTCTCAATGTAAATTATAGTTATAGGTAATTGAACGACTTTATATAGAGGGGATGTGAGTGAAAGATGTGCAAGAGAAGTCACGGGTAGAACAATGGACCACTTTCCATAACGAGCAATGGATGTTGAAAATCAAGTAATTATTGATTTTCATCTGTTATTAGCGTTTATATGTGTTTCTCACACATATATAATTCCTATTCTTCTTGCTAATTGATAAAAAATAATTTAATTGAAAATTCTTCTTTCACATTCACAGAAATGTGTAGACTTGAAGATGGAGTTGAGTAGAACATAGAGACATATTTTGAATAAAATAATGGGATTTATTTGTCATGTTGAACATCCTCATAAGTTTATATCAAATTAGCTTGCAACTCTTGAAGCTCCTGAAGAATTCAGGCATGAAGCTTGGAAATTTGAATTTGAGTCCACGTAGCTCTCCACAAAATGAGTAATGAATTTAATAGGGTCATAAATGCTTGATGGTGAGGGGCATATACAAGCCTACCCTGTGACTCTTTTTAAAATAACTTGCATACGTCCAAGTAGAGATTAATATTTAGGGATCCTTTAGGATATAGAGTAGTACATTATAACATTTAGGACCTCAAAATTATTGAAATGGCAAAAAAATGCATTATTGTTCCTTGTTTAGAGTTAAAAATAAAATTTGATAATTTACACCAAAAAGAATAAAACTTGATAGCTAAATTCCTCTTGTTAGAGATCCTTAATCCAAGAGCATGTTAACTTTTTTTGTTTTTTAGATATTAAAGAAGCTGGATAAATTATATTAAAGCATTTATATTTATAGTTTTTCCCCCAAAACTTATGTGTTTAACTTATAAGCTGATATATGATTTAATAATGTACAACATATGTTATGATTAAGTAATTTATTTATATTCTTTAATTAATTCAAAATAAATCAACTAACTCTTATATTAAAGATTGGAGGTAGAGTAGCATCTAACATTAATTGGCTCCAAATAATTGAAAACATAATCTTTGGCCCTCAAATTTATCTTCATTTTGGTTCTGGCTCTTCAAGTTTCAGACTATGGGTTTTGGTCCTCAAGTGGTCAAATGGTCCTAGTTTTTATTAACTTATAGGTATCAATATTTTAAATGAAATGAAATTTCAGAGACCATAACCTAAAACCTATAGTCTAAAACTTGAGAGATCAAAACAATAATGAGGAAAAATATCCTAACCTCCACAACAAATTGTATTTATAAAGAAAAACTAAATAGAGTCATATATGTTGGGTAAAAAACAACTCATGATGGGTCCACACATGCTTCATTAATTATATGATAATAAATTTCTATGAATTCGTCTTTGTATCTGTTCATTTCAGTCAGCCACTTTTGATTGCTTTTGGGTTCACTTTCAGATGCGTACCTAATTTTTTATCACTGTGATGGAATCTCAACCGTTTAAATTTAATCGAATAATTTAAATTTTAAATTTTTATTTATGGTTTTTAAAATGATAAATTCATTTTTATAAGAAACGATAGTTAAAAGATTATCTTTATTTTTAGAGTTACATATATTACAATAAAATGTATTTAAAATATTGTAAGTTAAATTAATTAAATCTAGACCATTCAATATTAATCTATCCGTAAAATAGATGATGAACACAATTTTTCTCATCATATGAGCATAAAATTTGCTTGGCTTTGATTTTTTTATTGGTTACCCATCCGGTATTGGAGAACAGCGCGATTAATCAGAGATCCGCCTACATCGATGCACTTTTGACTATGATAGGAGAGTCTCCCGCTTTTGATTTGACTCTATGCTCTTTGTTTGCAACATCCAAATCCAATAATTATTAGAAGGCTTTTCCCTTGTTTGGACGTAAGAGGAAAAAATGGAGTGTGGGCCCCCTGCGCACCAAGTTATTAGCTACATGTGACTTTCAGGACGTCCTTGGATTGAAGCAAGGGCTTCGGGTTTCAGGGTCTTTTGGCACCAATCCGCCTCTAGGGTGAATTTACAGATATGCCCTTGATTGTACAGTACACTTACTGTTGCTCTCTCTAGCTACTCTCTTCGGCTCTGCTCTAGTTGCTTCTTATATATCTCTTCTCACCCACTTCCTTCATCCATCTTCAACCTCTTCCTTACCCTCATCAATATATATATATATATATATGCACCGAAATCATGCCCTCTACAAATCATCTCTCTGAATTACCCAAGAATCCCACTTGCTTCAATTCACTCCTCCATGTCTGTGAGCAATTTCATTATGGACTTATCCCTTGACACTCAAAGGTGGCTCTACCAGAAAAGACCACCAAATCCTACCACACTTGGCTCACCAATGTCCTTACTAACCACATTGATCACTTATAGAGTCTGATCTCAATGACTTAGTCTCTAGAGCAACCTTCAGAACTGCCACCATCGGTATGGATCTAATTTTCCTTTAGTTTTGTCTAGATATGGCTTTGATCCTATCTTTTAAGATTTTTTTTTCCCAGTCTATGATCAAACTTGAAAGCCTACATTTTCTTTTCTCAGGGTCACTCACTATGAACGAGGCATGGCATGTCAGACCGGTGGCTTGAGTGTGTCACTGACCGGTGGCTTGGTTCGCTACTTCTTGTACCACCAGAGTTCTTTTATTGTGTATACTCTGTAAGTCTTTCCTGTGGTTGAGTAGTTCCACAATATTCCTTCATGGCTTCTAGCATAACATTTTCCTAACTGTTCCATTCCATTGTTGTGAATCAAACATTTGCAGCCAATTGGTTTGAAATATCTCATGTTGGGGTTCCTTCCTTTCTATAATGCACATACAGGGACAGGGTTTTTTTGTGAGAAGCCTTGACATTTCAAATCAACCAACAAAAAATAGTCACACCCCAAAAACACAACACGAACCACAACCATATTGGTAGTTATATTCTTATATGTTTAGCAACTTCTGCCTCAACTCAAAAAAAAAAAAAAACAATTACAACAAAATGATATCCATCATAGTACATAAACATTTCTATATGTAACATGAGTTGACAACATCTCAAATATGGTGCTAAATATTTCTAAAGATCTTATCAATATACTTCCTTAACACCCCCGACGCATTCAAAAACATGGCCTGCCTCAAAAGCATTTAACCATGCACTCCCCTATGCGTTGCGTGGGATGCATTTACTTCATTTCATATTTCATTCCATGCAGTTCTCTTCACCTTCACCAGAAATGTGTTTTGAATTACCCTAAATATGCAGCTTCGGGCTTTCAAATCATATTTTTGTATGGCTTCATAAAACAAAGCCATACTCTTTAGTACGGTGTGATTTAACGTAATTTGATATATCATTGGTTAGACAAAAAAAAAAAGCATGTGTAACATCCCGTTTTCACAAGCAGTATAAATTTTTTTTTTTTTTAAACATCATTTGTAAACATCAGAGTAGAGCACCGGAGCGATTGAGTAACTGATATATATATTAAAATACCCACGGTAGCATGTCTTGCTGGTTAAACAGCGGTACAAGAGTGTTTCAAAACTAATACAGAAAGGAGTCTTGGTAGCGACTCCTAAGCGTCTTGCTTGTCCTTCTCCTCGATCCTCGGTCCACCCGACCCTGAAGCTAAGTTAAGAGCTGGAGTTCATGCATCGAACCCCAGGTAACAGTTAACCTCATGATTACATACATCATATATGTACAACAGACGTTCTTAGACTTTTGGCAACATTTACTACGGTCAGACATAGGGTATACATATCAGATATGTATAGCAATAACAATACGGTCGGATGACAGACAACGATACGGTCGAGATACGAGACAACAGTACAGTCGAAGTACAGACAATAGTACAGTCGGATGTACAGACAATAGTACAGTCAAAGTACAGAACAATAGTACAATCAGAGTACAGACAATAATACAATCGGAGTACAGGCATGACAGATAATAGGCATGACAGAACAACAGTACAGTCAGAGTACAGGCATGACAAACAATATACACATATGCATACAATAAACATCAGAGTTAAGGTTACCAGTACGCGAACGTACCTTCGTTGACGGAATTACAGCACGTTTACTAAAACGGTACTTCGACGAAAACGGTTATTTCGATAGCAGTTCGTGATTACGGATATCCTATCAACATAACAATGTACTTGTTAAGGATCTAGCATTACGATGGACATTTTTAGTCAAAATGACTATTTTTCCCCGACCCCTAATCGCGGAATTTCGCCAAAGACTTCGTTACTTTGGCCCTACTTTTCCAAAATTTTGACATAGCTCCTACTCCAACATATTTTCGAAATATAAATCATATTGATTAATGATTCACATCATAATAGGCATTTTAGGTAAAAATTATCATTTTGCCCCTATTCCCCTAATCGGCGGAATTTCGCCAGAGCTTCGCTATTTTAACTCTAATCTTCCAAAATTTTGCCAGAACTTCGACCCCACCAAGATTTTCGAAATAATGACTAAAATATCCCTATCATATGATATCTAATCATACTTGGAAGATTAAAGACTAATATAGCATTTCTACTCCAACTACCGAAAGAACTACGAAAGCTTAAGTACCGAAAACTTACCCAGAGCTTCGCTGATTTTCTCAAGAGCTCCTCTCTCTAAAACCTCGCTCTACTTTCTAAATTCTCAAGAGAGAATGGTGTGAAATTTCCAAAGGAGTTGCTTGCTATTTATAGAAGAAGTTGTGAGGGCATAATAGTCTTTTTCCATATTTCAACTTTCATTTTAAACCATGGAAACTTAGGGTTTTGGTGGATGATTTGTGGCCATGCAACATACAATTTCGTTCAGCCCTTCCCCAAGAAAAGATGAGTCACCAACTTATGTGACAAGTTGTGTATTCTAGAAGCATTTATACCCGATCGGTACCCGATTCGCGTAATCTCGGAAAAATCTCAAAATTCTGGATTTACAACTTTGAAGCCATTTCCTCACTCATTAGAAATGTCCAAGTTAACCTAAATTTTGATTCCATATAGGGCTCCAACAGTCAGTCTGAAGTTCATCGAAAAACGTGTCCGTACGGGTCCGGTTATGAAACTCGTTTTCGGAATCATCAACTTCTGGAGAAAAATTCACTGATTCCAAATATGTCTAGATAATTTCAAACTCATTTCTAGATGTTGAGTTAGAATTTATTTTCTATCTACATTTTTCCCTATTTTGTTTTATTAGGAAAATGCACAATCGGCTTCAGAATTAACTTCCGGAAGAGTCTAACGGAAGATAAAAATCCACTGATCAATATTTTACCCTGACTTTGGAAATTCCATTCCTGGATCACTAGATAGGATCCGTTTCCTATTTATTTGATCACTATTCACTATTTTTAATTATAATATATAATATTGCAAGTTGCATGAAAAATCTAGATATTAAAATTTTCATTCTTATCTTCATCTTCCCTTCAATAATTCGGCTGGCCCTAATTATTAATTAATAAATATTTATTTTTATTTAATTAATTATTTAATTATTTATTTATTTTCAAAAATTTCACAAAATTACCTAATTGGTCCATTCTTGTATTTAGGCTTAAAAATACCTAAACTCAACTATTTTTCTCCAAAATTTCCAATTAATTAAAAATATATATTTTTACTAATTTTAAGCCAAAAACCACTAATTTTAGGGTTTTATACAATTATTCATGAATTTCCTTTGCTTATGCTTAAGTAATTAGCCAATAATTACCTAATTACTTTATTATCAATAGTTGATAATTTTCTTAATTAGTATGCCTCATTACCTCATAACTTTTGTATTGACATCTTTGTTTTCATTTCTCCTGCATTATCTTAGCATTTACGGGGGCATTATGGTCTTTTCAATACTTTTTGAGTATTCTCCTTCAATTTCTCCAAGTTTGTAATCAAAATTAGAGATAACATAATCTCTTAATTCAAATAATTATTTCCCTGTCTTTTAGGATTTTTCATAATTTCCTAAGTCACTTTATGCTCCATAAGGGCATTTTGGTCATTTCTGACACATTTACTAATTTTTCCCTAATTTCCATAGCATTTTCCTCAGAAAATAATATCTCCGTAACTTAATATTTGATACCTCATATTCACCTATTTTTAATGGGTATTATTTACTCATTTTATGATTTTTACCCTAAGTCATATTTTAGGGTATTACAAAGATGACTTAATTAATCATGGCCAAGGAGTTGATACACATTATTAGCCTTTAATTGAAAATAATGTCTATCAATGCAACGGGTGGTGTCATGTGAACTTACATCAATATATATTATCACCAAATGTCTGTTTTTACAAATGATCGTCCAACTAAAATTCCTTCAAATGTATCAAGCACAACCCCCTCTAAAAAAGAAAGAAAGAAAAAGCCGTATGTTGCGCGAGAGACATCTACTTATTTTCATATTTTGTGTTATTCACCTTGATTGACATTCAAACAACAAATTTTTTGAATTACACTAAATATGCAGCCTAGGATGGTTAGTAGGATGATGTGGGGATTTCTTTTTAATTAAATAAATAAAATATTAATAAAAGCTAAAATCATTATCATTCTAAAAGAAAAAGGAAAAGACTAATTAATTAAAGGCTAAAACTATTAACTTTTGTAGAAATTTTGACAACTTGAAATGGATAATGAAAAGCTGACAACACATTAGTTTAACTCCAACTTTAAAAAAAGATACTTAAATATGTTCCATCATTATTTAATTTACTCCTCCAAGATAGTCAAGTAGAATATAACTATGAGTTTGAGAAACTTGACTTGTTGTAAGAAAACCAAAAAGAAATAGATGACCATAAATACTTCATTACTTTCTTATTTTTATTGTCCAATTCTAATTATTTGTGAATACTCAAATTCATTCCACTTGCCAAAAGCTACATTTCTTTGGTCCCTGTTTGTGCAATATAGCCTTCCACCAAAACTAAACATAAAGGAGTAAAAAAAAAAAGATTATGCACTGCATGATTTTTTATCTTTGAAAGCATTGGACACTAGGCTTTTATCTTAGGGAGAAAAAATAAAGTAACCATAGTATGTAGATCCCAAGCTATATCTTAGGAAAAGGACACGAACAATTTATGCCTTGTTCTACACCCACTGACGCATCAACATTTCTATTTTCAATTGGTTGCAGAAGTTCACTTCTTGTGCCAACTCATCATCTTTATTGTTTTACAAAGTACAAAAGAATGAAACAAAGAATACTGTAGTTAAATTAAATTAAATTATCAATCTATAGCTTCCAACAACAATGAAAATTTTCTACTTTGATAAATAAAAAGACTTTTTTGACAAATGAAAAAGGAAAAACAAAATACCTTGTGCATAATATATTATTGAACTTCTCGGAACAACAAATTAGCAAGGTGTCCTCATATGCACATGATGATTTTACTTATGTAAGTAATAGTTTTCTTTTTTTTTTTTGCAAAAAAATAATAGTTTTATTTCATTTTAATAGACTTAGAAACATCACAACAATACAAGTAAATAACAATCAAGTATGATGATTAATGCTTAATATGAGATGTTTATTAGCTCCATTAATTACATTTTCAGCATTATCATATGAAAACATGAGTCACATAGTCATCAATCAAATAGCTTAAATTAATTTCTATTGTGGTTATACTTTATCATGAATTGGTCTTCTATTTAGGAATTTGCATTTTTAAATCCCTTTTTAATATTTGACATTCACTACCAACCCATTATTATAAAAACTACAAATAGCTTAAAAGCCTCCCTCCACTTTTCCATATATATATATCATCCACAAAAGTACACTATAGTCAATTAGCCAAGAAAAAGTGACAGACATAGAGATACAATAGGAAAGTGACTAAAATTTGTAACTTGAAAAGACAACTTGAAAAATTAGGTTTACTAATGTGTAAATATAATATACAAAATCCCATTAATGGATAATAGTTAAATAAAATAAAATAATCCCCCATATCTACACCCTAATCCTATAAATTAGGATATATTGTTATCATTTCCTATAATTTAAATATGTGTAATATATCGTAATCAAATTAATTTAAATAGAGGATAAAATGTAGGGAATATGCGATTAATATATAATAATCAAATTAATTTAAATTATCCCACAATCTTTGCTCTCATATCTGCACCCAATTCCTATACTTCAGTATGTTGATTTTTAACAAAACACTTGTCATAAAAAAAATAAGAAAATTTCCAAAAGGCAACTTCTCACTTCTCTCCCCCATCCACCATTGTCTTCTTTCTTTCTTTTATTTTCCTGCAAAAGGAATTAACACCAAAGCACATTGATAATACATTAAAACTATATAGACAAACATTAAAAAAGCCAATCCCTAAAAATTAGAAAAGAATTGAAAATAAAAAGAGAACGGGAAACCATTCAAATAAGCCATAAATAAAAAATTTCACTAAACTCTTTTAAAAAATATACCAATAATATAAAATAATCAAATTAAATCAAATAATCCCACGGTATTTGTACCCAAATACTATGATGTAGGATCTAGTTTTACTGTTTATGCACACAAAGTAATATAAAATCAATGGATAACTCCTAAATGAAAAATCTCAAGGAGACATGGTTTGTTGCCACCTAATAATCTAACCTACTAAAGATGGAACAATAACCATAATTAAACTACATCTAACATTTAAAAATAATATATTGTCGAAGTTCACCATCCCTAAAAAATTGGGAAAAGTAACCTACAATAACACTACCACATGACAATCATTACACTGTTAATTAAATTCTTATAATTTATGATATTGATTCTTACCGTTTCTACACGATGTCATATACAACCAATGGTTAACTCCATTATGGCAATTACCTCTCCATAAAACTAAAGTTATAAATTCATTAGTTATGAGAAACTCTTTAGCCAAATCGTAAATAATGAAGTAATGTGAGGACCAGTGAACAATGAAGTAATGTGAGAGAAGATACACATCATGCTTTGAAGTTGACCAGATCAAGCTTGTCAACTGCAAAGTCCAAAGTAAGGGCTTCATTGAGAGTGAAGATCGGACTTGGCTATGGTTGTGGGTAGAAGTTAATTTCGAGATCTATATTTTTCTGTCATGTGTTTTATTCTTATCAATATGAGCAATTCTCCTTTTCGGATTATTGTAGTATTATGTGTTTAAGACCCTTGCACATATTATTCTCAGCTTTATTAGTTTTGATTTAAGATGCTTGCTCATATTACCTAGAAAACATTATTTTCTTTCTTTCACTCTGAATATGTCTTGGAATCTATCATAATTTTCCCTACATAAAATGAGGGTGCGGTTACATAGGGCAATGCCATGATTTCCCAATTGATGTGTCTATAGAGAAACAAATGGAAGTGTAGGTGTAATATCCCGAATTTTGGGGTAAGAAGTTTAGGCATAAGATTGGGATGAGAGGTCGCTAAAGCCAAGAGGAGTCAATAGTCTTAAACTTATTTTGAGGAGAAAGTTAAACAAAAATACTTTTGCACCTTGAAAATTTAGGGAAAAAGTATGAAATACTATTTTGAGAATCTAGAACTATTATTAGGGGTTTAATTACGAAAGATTGGCTTAAATAGTCTTAAAGCCATTAGTTGGAATTTAGGATCTACTTTCCCAAAAATTCAAGGAAAATTAGTTAGAGGATAAATTGTGGCCTAGAAATTTTAAAGTTGATATTTTAAGGCCTAGAGAAGTCAATTGAGGAAGAAAAATCCTTATATGGAATTAAGGATTAACTTCTAGCACTTGTTCAATATTTGCAATTAAATGAGCTAAGGACCTAATTGTAAATAAAAGTATTGTAGAGGATCAAATAAGATCAAGTGGGATAATTTTAGGAGTAGACCCCACAACACTCCTTTCCTCTTAATTTAATTGTGACAGCTCCTCTTCCAGAATTGTGACACCTTGCACCCTCCCTCTCTCATTTGACGCCACATCTTGCCCAAATGCACCAATTAACCATTTTACCATCCCTCACTTATTTAATTCATGTGTTCCGCCATAACACATACTCCCCCATTTCAATATTCATTTCGGTTGTAAACAAATCTGTTCATTTCACAATTACTCATTTGGCCGAAAGCAGAAAGAAAAGGGAGAGAAACCGAGTGAGATGCGGAGGAAGAAATCGAAGGGAAGAGATCATCAAATCCACATGCAACACTAAAATCTGACTAAGGTAAATAATTAGAACCTCATTCCATCTCTGTTTCCTTCATTGGTACATGCTTAATGGGAAAAAATGTAGGTTGAAAATCAAACTTAGGGACAGAAAATAGAGAACGCAAAGATATGCTTAAATTAATGTTATGGGAAGATGGAATATAGGGTGTATTGGTTGTTTCATAGCTTGCATGTTTAATATTGGTTATGGGAGAATAGCTTCGAATATGAAGTTCTTGTAGCAGGGGAGTCTTATTCTGTATATTGTGAGAAGTTCCTAGAAATGTTTGAATGCTATGACAGATAATGTTTTAAAGCTTAAAAAAAAAATGAAAAGACATTTTGGTAGCCAACATCATCAGCACAAATAAGACAAATGCAAAGAATCATCAGCACAAATAAGATAAATAGCATATGCATAGAATTTGCTGACAGACTATGATTTGGTACCCAACATCATCAGCACAAATAAGACAAGCAGGATAACAAAACACCTGGCGGTCTGTGGAAATCGGCCGATCCCCACCAACTGATAATACAATCGCCAATTCAATAGATATATTCACCACAGGAATTATTGTTAGAAAAAAGGAGGTTCATGCATTTCAGTTCACTATTTGAACTTACAAGGTAATTTCGGAGACTCGCTACATGGTTTCCATCCTTGGTTGGCCAATGGAGACCACAGGCCGATGATTTGCTGATCATCAGACTGGAACCCGGAAAAAAGAGAAAATCAGGAAAGAAACTAAAGTTTATAATGAAATGCTCTGCATATTTTGGGGAAAAACTGCCAAGTTAATGTTCACCCACAATTTGGCGCTGCAAAGCACCCTCTAATAGAGCTTCGTGCATCGGTTTTGGAGCATTCCACTCCTGCAATACAATGGCCACTTCTCAGAAACTATATATATAAGACATAAAATAGTCATAACAGAAAATTATCTCCACATTCTTGGCAAGACAGGTTTCCCAGTATCGCAGAATGGCAACTAAAAATTTAAGTCTTTGCGTACATACACAAGAAGGACCACAGCAGAAGTGTAGGCAGATCATAAAACCTCAGATATTTGAACTTCCAAGAACCCTAACTATAAAGTTAAATATTGGCAACAAACATTTAACTGAAATCGGAAAAATTATTCTTTTCTGAAAAAAAAAAATTGATTTTTAATTTTTTATAGGCAGCTGCTATACTAATGAATGGTAATTACTCCTAGAGTTGGTGTGTATCCAGATAAAGCGAATTGCGTGCCCCCAAGCGTTTCATTCTAGCTTTCCTTTTCGTCTCTCACACAAATGCAATCTCTGACAAAACCATCCTCCACTGTTCATCCACCACTAATTCCCATGTCAAACACGACTCAGTTCATCAAAATGACTGAAAAGGAACGCAGACACTTACAGAGAACGTTGAAGGCCACGCGCCACCTAAAGGACCGAACAGATTGGGAACAAAAAACGGCAACAGAATCACGAAAACTCCAGCAAATGCAGCTTTATGAGAGTGACTTAGGTGATCGTACAAGAAAAGCTTTGCTGTCGCCATAAGAATAAAAAAATTTAGGTCAATGAATCATACGAAGAGTTTTACATAATAAAGGAGGCGATAACTAAATTGCCCGGGGCCCCGAGATGATTAACCGAGAGAAAAAGTTCTACACTCCTTCGGAACTGTGGTTGGAAAGTGGAAGAAATGATCGAAGTTCAGGAATGAGTGTACATCCCAGCAACAAACCACATCTGTGCACGAAACTGGGTGAATGGGCTTCGACAAGAAAAATTAAGGGGAAGCGGAGAGACCTTAAATTGAAATTGAAAGATTGAAAGCGAGAGAACAAATGAGAGAGCAGGTAATTTCAAAATTCAAAATGAAAAATGAAAGGGGGAGGGCCAGAGTTGAAGGGAAAGGGGGAGGGATGCAAAGGTTAAAATGAAAAATTGAGAGAGAGAGAGAGAGAGAGGGAAACAGACAGTGAAATCGGACATGTGAATGGGCTTCAGGCAAGAAAAATTGGAGGGAAAGGGGGAGGGATGCAAAGGTTAAAATGAAAAATTGAGAGAGAGAGAGGGGGGGAACAGACAGTGGAGAATTTCAAAATTCTCCTAGAGTTGGTGTGTATCCAGATAAAGCGAATTGCGTGCCCCCAAGCGTTTCATTCTAGCTTTCCTTTTTGTCTCTCACACAAATGCAATCTCTGACAAAACCATCCTCCACTGTTCATCCACCACTAATTCCCATGTCAAACACGACTCAGTTCATCAAAATGACCGAAAAGGAACGCAGTCACTTACAGAGAACGTTGAAGGCCACGCGCCACCTAAAGGACCGAACAGATTGGGAACAAAAAACGGCAACAGAATCACGAAAACTCCAGCAAATGCAGCTTTATGAGAGTGACTTAGGTGATCGTACAAGAAAAGCTTTGCTGTCGCCATAAGAATAAAAAATTTAGGTCAATGAATCATACGAAGAGTTTTACATAATAAAGGAGGCGATAACTAAATTGCCCGGGGCCCCGAGATGATTAACCGAGAGAAAAAGTTCTACACTCCTTCGGAATTGTGGTTGGAAAGTGGAAGAAATGATCGAAGTTCAGGAATGAGTGTACATCCCAGCAACAAACCACATCTGTGCACGAAACTGGGTGAATGGGCTTCGACAAGAAAAATTAAGGGGAAGCGGAGAGACCTTAAATTGAAATTGAAAGATTGAAAGCGAGAGAACAAATGAGAGAGCAGGTCATTTCAAAATCCAAAATGAAAAATGAAAGGGGGAGGGCCAGAGTTGAAGGGAAAGGGGGAGGGATGCAAAGGTTAAAATGAAAAATTGAGAGAGAGAGAGAGAGAGAGAGGGAAACAGACAGTGAAATCGGACATGTGAATGGGCTTCAGGCAAGAAAATTGGAGGGAAAGGGGAGGGATGCAAAGGTTAAAATGAAAAATTGAGAGAGAGAGAGGGGGAACAGACAGTGGAGAATTTCAAAATTCTCCTAGAGTTGGTGTGTATCCAGATAAAGCGAATTGCGTGCCCCCAAGCGTTTCATTCTAGCTTTCCTTTTTGTCTCTCACACAAATGCAATCTCTGACAAAACCATCCTCCACTGTTCATCCACCACTAATTCCCATGTCAAACACGACTCAGTTCATCAAAATGACCGAAAAGGAACGCAGACACTTACAGAGAACGTTGAAGGCCACGCGCCACCTAAAGGACCGAACAGATTGGGAACAAAAAACGGCAACAGAATCACGAAAACTCCAAAGAAATGCAGCTTTATGAGAGTGACTTAGGTGATCGTACAAGAAAAGCTTTGTTGTCGCCATAAGAATAAAAAAATTTAGGTCAATGAATCATACGAAGAGTTTTACATAATAAAGGAGGCGATAACTAAATTGCCTGGGCCCCGAGATGATTAACCGAGAGAAAAAGTTCTACACTCCTTCGGAACTGTGGTTGGAAAGTGGAAGAAATGATCGAAGTTCAGGAATGAGTGTACATCCCAAAGAACAAACCACATCTGTGCACGAAACTGGGTGAATGGGCTTCGACAAGAAAAATTAAGGGGAAGCGGAGAGACCTTAAATTGAAATTGAAAGATTGAAAGCGAGAGAACAAATGAGAGAGCAGGTAATTTCAAAATTCAAAATGAAAAATGAAAGGGGGAGGGCCAGAGTTGAAGGGAAAGGGGGAGGGATGCAAAGGTTAAAATGAAAAATTGAGAGAGAGAGAGAGAGAGAGAGGGAAACAGACAGTGAAATCGGACATGTGAATGGGCTTCAGGCAAGAAAAATTGAAGGGAAAGGGGGAGGGATGCAAAGGTTAAAATGAAAAATTGAGAGAGAGAGAGGGGGGGGGGGGAACAGACGGTGGAGAATTTCAAAATTCAAAACCAACATCCCAATCTGTGCACGAAGCCCAACACAACACTGAGCCACACACTGTTAAGCCATTACTGTTTAAATAAACAGTGATTTGTGAGTGCAGCAACAGTAGATGGCTCATATTGCTATTACTATTATTGCTATTACTATTAAGGTTATATTAATAATGATGATTCCTTGGATTGGGTTATAATATTAATTTTGCTCTATTTTCTGACAAGTATGAATCACTAATAGGTGTAAAACAAAATAAGATCATAATAGAAACGAAAAACGGACTTAATTATGGGTTTGAGAATGGACCTACCATGAATATATATGCCACAAAATTGTTACTTTGTGTATAGATGAAACAACCATTAAAATAAAATAATTTTGCAAGGGGTAACTTTTTCAGGAGTAGAATTAGAAGATTTACCATCAAAATTGTTACTATTGAATACTAAAACTTATTTAAAGTAATTTTCTTTGGACTTGTTTCATTTGCTTCTAAAATTTATTTTTATATGCCTAAACTATATTAATTTATTTCTTCACATACAAAATTAAAATTTAACAATATTTTTTTATAGTTATAAATTCAATTTTTTTAGTTTTATGTTACTTTTATTTTCATATTCAAGAATAAAAAATCAAGATGCAATTTTTAGAATTCAAGTTCACATAATTTTTATCCATGTGTGTGTGTCTATATATATATATATATATATATATATATATATATATATATATATATATTTATTGAAATGAAAATAGTTTATAAAGTACTTAAAAGGCATCCCTTTTCAATGTGTGAGACAACTTTTTTAAAGCTCATTTATGATACTAGCTAGGGACTATTGCCATGAATAAATATATGCCATTTTACATGTGCAGTGCATATTTACTTTTCAGTTTGAATTCAACCATGTTACTCAATCATTTATCTATTTTTACTGTATCACATTTTAAATTTGTTATAGTTATCAATTTTTATCATCCAAACTTTGCTTAAGTTTATAGCTAGTCTCAAGCTTTGAATAAAGGAGGAGAGTTGTGTTAGGCCTTTGACAACAACATAAAACTCTGTTGAATCTTTATGAACATGAATCAACCAAGAAATTGGGCTAATGCTAAGTCATTACATAAAAGTAACGCGTTGCATGGCTCGAATACCATGAGAAATGAGTGAGAGTTGTTGCATATTATCATCACAGTTAGTAACCTTGATGACTTTAACATTCACTGTTTGGCAATGGCGGATTGTAACATCTCATTTTCAAAAGCGGAATAATTTTTTTTTTTTTTATCATTTAAAATCATCAGAGTAGAGCATCGGAGCAAAAGAGTAATCGATTCGTATTCAAAATGTCAACCATAGTGTAATATAATAACGGTACATTTATCCGAGTGTTTCCAAAAGTAATACATATCAAAAGTAAAATCTCCAGCCGGGTCTCTAAGCGTGCTGCTTGCTTTCCTCTTCCGCCCTCTGTTCTCCTGACCCTGACGCTATGTTAATAGCTGAGGTCCAATGCACCGGACCTCAGATAACGGTTAACCTCATGTTTACATATACAGCATATGGATTACAGTTATTCATAACATTAACTGAATATATGCACTCAACCAATGCAGATGTACCTCACGGAGCGAATGCAAATGTACTGCACGGAGCGAGTGTAGATGTACCGCACGGAGCGAATGTTCCCTTACGATATGTCACCCGAGTGAATGTACCCCAAAAGCACATAAACATACAACAGATCATCAACCACATATACGCAAACAAAACTCATAACACATATACGCATACATCAAACATCAGAGTTAGGGTTACTAATACGGTTCGTCTGTTGGTCAGAACGTGATCACAGATATCCTATAAGGATAATAATGTTTTTATTAATGATCAACATCATAACAGTCATTTTAGTCACAAATGACCATTTTGCCCCTGACTTACTAAACGACTAAATTTTGCCAGAGCTTCGCTACTTTGACTCTAATCTTCCAAAATTTTTCCATAACTCTTTCTCCATCATATTTTCGAAACAAATATCATATTTAACCTTAAAACATGATATCAACATCATACTTGGAAGATTAAAGATCAAACTAACATCTATACTAAAACTACCGAATGAAATACTAGAACTTAAAACTAGGGACCGAAGAATTTACCCAGAGCTTTGCTACTTCTTCACAAGAGCTCTTCCTTCTCTCAGCCTTCTCTCTATATTTCGAAATTCCTCTTGAGTTTGGTGTGAGAATTTTGCAAATGGGATGAAGGCTATTTATAGGCAAAAACTTACAACTATTCACACTTTTTCTCCTTCAATTCTAGCCATAGGATCTAGGTTTTTTTTCAAGCTCAAATCCTCACCATCCAATGGAGTTGGCCGACCTCCCCTCCCCTTTTTGCAAAAATTACATCATCAACATGATGTCACTCATTTGCTTTATGAACTTTTACCGATAAATCTTCCTATTCGGTGTTCCAATCGCGTAATCTTAAATAATCTCAAATATTCCTTAGCATAACCTTGGAGGTCTAAGCTTCCTCTTGAGAAATATTTGGGTTAACAAAAATTATGGTCCCATTAAGGGTATTTTCTAGCCTGTTAACCATTTTAGGATAAACGCCGCCGGTTACGGAAATAACTTCGGGTAACATCAATTTCGGGACAAAAATTCACTTATTCCTAATATGTCCTGATGTTTAATACTTAGTTCATGTTTTTTGAGATAGGATTTAATTTTTATCGGTTCTCATTTATCCTATTTGCTTTTTACAAAATATCTTCTTTTATATCATTATTTTATTTCCACTTGCATAAAAATCACAATTACTCCCACAATTCCATAATTTCGGCTAGCTCCCCTTGTCCTTGAGTTTTTATTTATTTTTTAATTAATTTATATTATATTCTAATTATCTTATATTTATTTTACAAAAATTCTCCCATTGGTCCTTTACAATTAACATGGATTTAGGCATTTTAAATTGTTAGAAATTTCATGGCCTTAGATCTTGCTTTAGGAGATTAAATCCTAACCTTTGATTTTATGTTTGATTTGTTTAATTTGTCAAAGTTAATTAGAGCCCTAATCACCTCGATTAGTAATCTCTTATGCTTTAGGGATTTTGTACATTTAATTTCATCCATTTTCCTTAATCTTTTCTAATTAATTAGCAAGTATCCTTTATGCTAATCTTAGCCATAAATATTTAATTAAGGGTTGTTCATAATTAACTTTGGATATTACCTTTATTCATGCTTAAACAATTAGCAATTAATTACTTCTTTAATCACTTACTAATTGTTGACAATTTTCTTAATTTGGATTAACTATTTTCTCACAACTATTGCACTGACATTGGTAATTTATGCACCAAGTATTATTTTAAAAATCATTGGGCAACTTATGGTCCCCAAAATAATATTAAATTTTGCCTCATTATTTTCCAATGAAAATAATCCCATAAATTACCTAAATTAGAGACAACATACTTTCCAATTTTTAATAAATATTTAATTGCCTCTTAGAATTTATCATAATATTCTCAAGGTATTCCATGACCCATAAGTGTATTTAGGGCTTTTTTACACGTTATTCCTTCTAATTCCATGAGAAATTACCCTAGAAACAAAGTATTTATTCTACAAAATTTGAGACCACATATTCACCTATTAAAAATAGGTATTATTTACTAAATTATGATGCTTATCATAAGTGAAATTTTTAGGGTA
Organism: Acacia pycnantha; assembly: GCA_025563575.1. Taxonomy (NCBI): domain Eukaryota; kingdom Viridiplantae; phylum Streptophyta; class Magnoliopsida; order Fabales; family Fabaceae; genus Acacia; species Acacia pycnantha. The sequence goes on along the minus strand of JAMWYP010000325.1, from coordinate 34,839 downwards.
TTACATGCCCAAAAAAAATGTTTAGTTTTTTTTAAAAAGAGACTAAAGTACAAATCTTTGAAAACTTTGTAGAAAGTGCTATAATTTCTGAAAACTATGGATATTTTTCTGTAAGTTTCCCTAGTCCGTTTTCTTCATTGCTTGCAAATTCCAAAAATTCTGGGGACTTTTCTATAACTTTTCCTAGTTCTCAAAACATTAATTCTGACCCTCCAAAATCTCAAATGTTCTTCTTAAACACCTACAGTGCAAAATTAAGAACAATAAGTATCAAAAGTCCAAGAAATTATTTGTATGAATAATTAACAAATTATGATAATTTTACCCTAATATCAAAAGTCCAAGAAATCATGACAAACCTCATATTTTTTTTAAAAAAAAATTAATATAATGTAAAATTTAATATAATATTTTAAAAACGTTATATAATCATAAAATTTTTTAATTAGTTAATGAGTATACATTTAAACCCCCAAACATTTTCTCTAAGATCCGCCACTGCTGTTTGGTAAAATCCATCCAACTGATTTTAAGGAAATATAGTTAACATAAATTTTATTTTATTTTTTGGAGGAAAGTTAACATAGAATTAAGTTAGTAGCTAAAACCAACATGGAATACTAGCCAAAATCGAAGAGAATAACCAGAAATTCATAGTACGGTCAAAGAGAGTGTATAACCTCTGGAATCAGAAGCTACTATGGAAGAGAGTTTTAAAATAGAGAGCTCAAAGGATTGTGTGAAAATCAAGGCTTCTCACATGACTTTTCAAATGGCAAGAATTCTTGAGCCAAAAAAAAAAAAGTACAATTGAAAGAATAGAATACTCCAAGACATGGCAAAACAATGGTGTTGGATAGCAACCTACCTAAATACTTGTGGGTAGAAACTGTATGTTAATACAGCATTACGCTACATTCTCAACAAGTATGAAGCAAAACCCCTGTACCTATATGGGCATTATAGAAAGGAAGGAAACCCAACATGAGATGTTTCAAACCATTTGGCTGCAAACGTTTGATTCACAATAAAAGAACTCTGTTGATATAAGAAGTAGTGAATGTTGTCTTTATTGCTCAGTACCATGAAAAAAAAAACTATATTAGAATAAATAATGTATACTAATTTACCCCACATAATGTTAAATCCCTAATTTATCTTTTAACTTTATATTTATTAATAGTCTATTTAATACTTTTACTAAACTTTGAAAAATTTGAGTAATTTTTTGTGAAAAATATTAATAGCTTGATTGGAAATTTGAGTAACTTTTTTAAACAAACATATGTTTAATGAAATAGATTTGATGATATTGAATTATAATATATTAATATAAGGATCTCAAAATTATATTATTTTGTAATTTTATAATTTAATTGAATATACATATATATGATTGCAAAACATTCTATAATACCTTTATATGGGTATTATTAACCTATGATGTTCCATCCAATATGAGATAATTATATTTGGCTAAAAACTGATTGGCCTACTTGCAAAAATCATAATATCTTTAAGATAGATTCAATAGATGAATTTCAAAATACTTAATCTTTATGTGGTTAAATTAATATTTTCTTCTTGCACACATTTTTTTTTTAAAAAAAATTAAGACAATCATGTTTGAGGAATAAATATTTTCCAAAAAAGAACTAATAAACGCAGTCCTCAGTAAAAGGGGTAACAACACTGCGTAAAAATGTAAAAATGTACCGCTTTTAATGAAGAAGATTGGGAAGATGTAGACAACTTAGATGTTGATGCCCGTAATGAGAAAAGTTTGATTGAAGTTGAATTTACTTTGTGTCCAAATTAAATTAAACCAGGGACATGCGATAGGCAAGATAATAAGGACAATAAGTTTTTAGTGAGTGGTGTGGATTGATTGTGAATATTCAATGCAAGTTATACCTAAATACACCTATTTCTATTTCAGTCTCAAATGGGGAGAGATATGGTTTTCCAAATCCTTTATTTCAACCCTGTGCGGTTTAATGATACCAACTATAGCAAAGATAGTTTAGAAATAAGAAATTTTCCCTGATCCCCAATTATTTAATTAATTCACAATATTAGTACACAGAGCAATTAATTTCTTTCAGTCACTTGTGTAATGAGAAAGGCCATTCTTGCTTTCAAGTTTCAACACCCACTTGCAGGTGGCGGGCCCATCTCTTGATTTTTTCTTTTTTCTTTTTTAACATTGCCATAACATTTAATAGATTAACTTGTAATTTTATGAAATACGGGCAAATATTGCCGAGCTTATCAGAAAATAGGTTGACAGCAGACTTGGGTTGGAAGCTAGATTCCCACGTTTAAAGCAAAATTTGATGATTTTTCCCCTCTAACAAACAGTGGTCGTCTCTTCTATTAATCAAATTCCGACGTTTAAAGCAAAATAGGTTCTGCTGGGTATGGAAATCGGGGTCCTCTCTTACCATTGTTCTATCCGTGATTGCTATTGTGTTTCAAGAAGAAAAGAAATGGAAATCTGAAATATTATTTCTCATCAATAATATGATACAAGTGTGCTTTTATAAGCATAATAAGTAACAGTTGTACAAAGAAAGTATCTCCTAACTAATTCTGTTCTAATAGTTATTTCCTAACTAAAATAGTTATTCCCTAACTAAAATAGTTATTCTAACTAACTACATTATACACCAATAATTGCTCCCTCTGTCTTCCCTCAATCTTCACACCCATCCCCTCTATATATATTAGAGAAGAAGTATGGAAATCGGGGTAACGACGAACCCGATTGGAGTATGTGACGTAGAGAAAGAGAGAGGGAGCAGAGTTTGTCAAGAGAGAGAGAGAGAAAGGCAGAGCAAAGTTTGTCAATCTTCACAACCATCTAAGTATACCAATCTCTCCTCACCCAAACTCCACTCTGCCTTTGTCTCTCTCTCTCTCTTAACAAATTATGCTCCCTCTCTCTTTCTCTGCGTTCACATACTCCAATCGGGTTTGTCATTACCCCGATTTCCATACTTCTTCTCTAATATATAGAGGGGTTGGGTGTGAAGATTGAGGGATGTAACAACCCAATTTCCAAAAGCAGTAAATTTTTTTTTTTAAAAAAAACATCCTTTCAAAATGATCAGGGTAGAGCATCGGAGCGATTGAGTAACTGATATGTACATATAAAATGCCGTAAGTCTGGCTGGATACAACAGCGGTACAAAAACCGTGTGGTTCAAAGGTATAATACAACAGAAAGAAATCTTCAACTGGATCTTCTACGTGGCCAGGCACGGAGTATCTAAGTACCTGCCCATAGACACGGGTATCTAAGTACGGTTCCATAGACACGGGGTATCTAAGTACGATTCCTTAGACACGGGGTATCTAAGTACGGTTCCATAGACACGGGGTATCTAAGTACGGTTCCTTAGACACGGTGCATCTAGCACCGAACGTAATGGCCGTGTAAGTGTCTATCATGGGGGCCTCACCGACTTTACGGCGACTAAATGGCACACCCACATAGACTAGCCTTGCCTTCGGCACCAAACTATTCACATAACATATTATCACATATAATCATTCAATAATCATCAGATTAGTGTTACAGTACGCGAACGTACCTTCGTTGGCAACGTTAGGTACTACCAGCGAAAACGTACTTTCTACGGAGAAACGTGCAAGAATCCTACAATGCAAGACGTCGGGCAACAGAACGGCAGCAGAATCAACGTTTCAGATATCCTATGAGAATAATGTCACTTCCATTAGTAATTTGACATTATAACTGGCATTTTAGGTAAAAATTACCATTTTGCCCTTCTACCCCTACTTGGCGGAATTTCGCCAGCACTTTGTTACTCTTACAAATTTTCTTCCCGAAATTTCGCCAGAACTTCGACGCCATCATGATTTTCGAAAATAAAGACTAAAATAGCCCTCCCATATGATATCCAATCATACTAGAAAAATTAAAGGCTATTCTAGCATTACTACCCTTACTACTGAAAGAACTACGAAAGCTTAAAGCTCTGCACCGAAAAACTTACCCAGAGCTTCGCGCGAATTTCCCCGACTCCTCCCCCGCAGCTTCTCTCTAACTTCTCTCTAGGATCTCAACTTTGGTGTGAAAATGAAGAGGAAGGGGGGTATTTATAGAAAGGAGGTAGGATTTCTACTGGCTGGATCAACTTTGTGAGAATCGATCCGAACCGTCCAATCCTAACTTTTCCAACAAGCTTTTTCCCTTTTCTTTCTCTCTTGGACGTCCTGCACAAGCTCCAAAGTCCAAGGGATTGGCCAATGGGAGGAGGCCAAGTGTCTCCTTCCGTAAGCCTTCCTGCTTGAATTTCTCCGATTGGTACCCGATTCGCGTGATTTCGTAGAAATCTCAAAATTCTGGATTTACAACTTTGAAGACCTTCTCTTCCTCATCAATAATATCTATTTAAACTTGAATTTTGACTTTAGACAGGGTTCCAACTGTCCAGCTGAAGTTTCTCGAAAAACGTGTCAGAACGCGTCCGGCTTCGAACGCATTTCGAAATCACCAACTTCTTCGAAAAATTCACTGATTCCAATATGTCAAAATAAATTCAAACTCATGCCTAGATGTTGAGTTAGAATTTATTTTTCTTATATCCAAAAATATCCCTATATGCATTTTTCCCTATTTTGTTTTATTAGGAAATGCATAAACGACTTCGTAATTTTCTCCTAAAGAGTATAACTAAGACAAAATTCCACCGATCATTATTTTTCCCTGACTTTGGAAATCCCATTCCTAGATCTCTAGATAGGATCCGTTTCCTAATTATTAAATTACTATTCACCCTTTTTCACTTTAATTAATTATATTATTAAAATATTAAACTTAACTTAGCAACTAAGTTTCTTATTCTTTTTTTATTATATTTTTTTTATTTCGTTTTTTTTTCTTTTATTTTCTGCTTTTTTTTAATTAATTATTTAATTAATTATTTAATTAATTAAATAATTATTTTTACATAATTTCTCACAACATTTTCCTATTGGTCAATTTTTGCATTTAGGCTTAAAAATACCTAAACTCATCCTTTTTCCTTCAAATTTTCCAATTAATTAACCAATATATTTATGCTAATTTTTAGCCATTTATCACTAATTTTGGAGCTTTACATAATTATCTCCGAATTTTCTATACTTGTGCTTAAGTAATTTGCTAATAAATACTTAATCACTCAGTTATCACTGCTTAGTAATTTTCTTAATTAGAATACCACATTACCCCTTAACCTTTGCTTTAACATGAGATTTTTCATGCATTCGCATTATTCGCATTTTTCCATAATTGCAAGGGTATTATGGTCATTTCGACACTTTGACCCTTAAACTTCCTGATTTCCTACAGAATTTAACTTAGAAAAATAGACTATAATTACACAAGTCTTGAGTCCTTTATTTCACTTATCAGAAATATCCATTATTTATAATTTTCCAGATAATAAATATCCTGTATTACATTTCTCCCCCCGTTAAATAAAATTTCGTCCTCAAAATTTACGCGTATCACCTCGGAGAAATAACTTAGACCTTTGTCTAACCCTTGTCCATGCATACTTACTTAGTATGCATCCCAACATTCCAACCGGTACTTCGGTTACATACAGTGACTCATATGTCCATTCTTCGTGTTTCTAGCCGTTGCACTAACCAAATTTCGAACCATACGCTACGGATACTTATTCTATCAGAACATTCTTAGATCATTTATTTCAGTGATCCGAGAAATCGTTTCGGCTTGATTATAAAGTTTTTATCATGTTTTGAGTTGATATATAGTGTTTCCGTGGTGTCACAATACCACGTACTTTATATATATTGCTTCGTGGCGCCCATAACACCGCGTACTTTAGTGTTTTAGCGTTTCGTGGCGCCCATAACACCGCGCATAAGTGTTTCCGTGGCACCCATAATACCGCGTACTACACATTCATCATGTCGTATTTCGATATACTGTATCCCTGTGGTTCCCATACACCGCGCAATACCATATATCTCGTACTCATGGATATCACGTCGTACTTCGATATATTATGTTCCCATGGTTCCCATACACCGTGGCAACATAAGATACCTAATACTTAATAATAAAATCGTGGTTTTGTTTTATAATCATGACAATTACTATCTCTAGGTCATGTGTAGTTTGGTTCTGACTTGAGAAACTTGAGAGTGGTAAGTCATCACATTGTCATGCTGCAGCCTAGACATATCCCGATCCAACTCGTTGGTACCATTATAAAAATCTATTTGGATTTGGGATAACCAATTTCTTGGTGTTGTGACCAACTTCTCCCTCACTTCATGAAAGCTTGTCTCATAGTCTTTGTTCAACATTAATGATTTGGTCTCCTACTTGTGAACTTCGTTTAAGTTGTGAAAATTTCTCATGAATCTGCGGTACTATCCCGCTAGATCCAAAAACTACGCCTCCATATTACCATTTCTGGCTATTTCTTCAAGTTGCCTTCTCATCACTTTAATTCCGTTTGACGTTGTTTGATATGGTTCTAGTTTAACACCATCGAGAATGTCGTTGACATTATGAAGTAGTAACGAGATTTATATTATACTTGCAACTTGGTTCAAAACTCGCTTACAAACTAAAAGCTCACACCTAATGGTGCAAATTTACTATTACATCGTAAGGAAATACATATGTATGCATCCCAAAAGGATCCGTATCAAAAGTAGTTGATTTGTTTAACACTCGGATCAGACTATAACGGCAATAGCTTTCTACAGAGCTCTAGTATCGTGGACCACCCCTGATGGTTCTCCGGTCTCTTCACAGGTTAGAGCAAAAACTCGGCCTGGGTTTTGCGGCCTCATCCCAGCAGTTTCCACCGCGCTTGTCAAATCTAGGAATCGTTGGGACATGAGTCTTTCACCAATCTCATATTTTAGTCCGTGAACTCAAGATGTTCACCATACTTCTCGCATCATTTCCTTCCGCAAGTGTGGTGAGTATCGAGATAAATTGGTGAATCGCGCGTAGTAATCGTCGAAAGATTCCTCCTGTCCCTGTCGGATATGGAGAAATTCGACTCCTTGTTCATTTGCACAGTATGAGGAAAATACTGCTCATGAAATTTCTCTAGAAATTTTTCCCATGTCACGGACGGTAATGGGTCTGCAAAGTTTCTGCTGTGACCTCCCACCAACGGTCTGCATCTCCTTCGAGCTGGTAAATCGCTAGTTGGGCTTTGCGATTTTCAGGGCAGTCAATCACCTTGAATACTTTCTCCAATCTCTTCAGCCAATCCTCTGCTATGTCTAGTCTTCCTCGAAAAGTTGGTGGCTTCAGCTTGCAAAACTGGTTAACCCAGTATTGAGTGTTTTTCTCTCTTCTCCTGTGTCGTGGAGGTGATTGGGATCTCTCTATACAAAGAAAACTTCAATTAGTATATCACGGATTTTATCGCGCTAACATCTACTTTGCATATAGACTTATCATAATTAGTATTCGTACTTACGAATGTGCATCCGAAATATTTCCCTCGTCCAGGGTTCCGTTGATTTGGTCTACCCAAACATGGGTATGGAATTTCGTATCAGAAGTTCCTCTACATGAGTCAAATACTACATGTACTTATCCTTATTGGTCCCGAGTTTCATCCGACGTGACCCCGCTTCACTTCTAAGCTCGGGTCTAGAGTGGTGCTCCCACGTAAAGTGATACACCGATTCAGGATGGTACACCAGCTCAATCGGTATACCGACATAGGGTAGTACATTTACTCGTGGCTATATCGCACTCATTTTCAAAACACGCTCAAAGTTTAAAAGGCTTTTGAACATAACTCCGTTATTCGAATGCAATGGCCAGTAAGTGTCTACCATGGGGGCCTCACCGACTTATACGGCGACTCAATGGCATACCCACGTAGACTAGCCTTCCTTCGGCACCAAACTGTTCGTAGTAACATAGTCAAGTTCATGCCAGGACTACTGCTCAGATACCAAATTGTCTCACAGGCGAATCCACGCCGTGGCAACAAATCGTACCTCAGCTCGCTAGTTTTACGCACCGCCTCACGACGGATGCAACCTATCCGGTGGTGGCCAGGCAGCCATGCCTGGGTAAGAGCCAATGCTTCGCCACAGATCACACTGTGAGAACCCCCGATCATGAATCGAAGTTGCCATCAGAAAAACTAGCTCTGATACCAAATTGTCTCACAGGCGAATCCACGCCGTGGCAACAAATCGTACCTCAGCTCGCTAGTTTTACGCACCGCCTCACGACGGATGCAACCTATCCGGTGGCTACGGCGCACAGCCATGTCGGGGTAAGAGCCAATGCTTCGCCACAGATCACACTGTGAGAACCCCCGATCATGAATCGAAGTTGCCATCAGAAAAACTAGCTCTGATACCATAAGTGTAACAACCCAATTTCCAAAAGCAGTAAATTTTTTTTTTAAAAAAAAACATCCTTTCAAAATGATCAGGGTAGAGCATCGGAGCGATTGAGTAACTGATATGTACATATAAAATGCCGTAAGTCTGGCTGGATACAACAATGGTGACAAAACCGTGTGGTTCAAAGGTATAATACAACATAAAGAAATCTTCAACTGATTCTACGTGGCCTCCCGCTTTCTTTTCGCTCTCGGCCTCCGACTGAAAGTTATAAATGAGATCCAATTTACCCCATTGGATCTCGGGTAACGGTTAACCTCATGCTTATAAACATGATATGTACAATGTATTTCTAATTTCACAAAGATTGATCAAGCCAAGATAACAACATAAAACGTAATAGTGATCTAAGTACGATTCCTTAATCACAAATAGTGTCTAAGTACTGCCCATAGGCACTGAGTATCTAAGTACGGCTCCATAGACACGGTATCTAAGTACTGGTTCCATGTATTACCTGGGTATCTAAGTACGATTCCTTAGACACGGGGTATCTAAGTACGGTTCCATAGACACGGTATCTAAGTACGGTTCCTTAGACACGGTGCATCTAGCACCGAATGTAATGGCCAGTAAGTGTCTATCATGGGGCCTCACCGACTTTACTACGACTAAATGGCACACCCACATAGACTAGCCTTGCCTTCTGCACCAAACTATTCACATAACATATTATCACATATAATCATTCAATACTCATCGATTAGTGTTACAAGACGCGAACGCACCTTCGTTGGCAACGTTAGGTACTACCGCGAAAACGTATTTTCTACTGAGAAACGTGCAAGAATCCTACCGCACGCACGCTGCAGCAACGGCAACAGTAATCAACGTTTCAGATATCCTATGAGAATAATGTCACTTCCATTAGTAATTTGACATTATAACTGGCATTTTAGGTAAAATTACCATTTTGCCCTTCTACCCCTACTTGGCGGAATTTCGCCAGCACTTTGTTACTCTTACAAATTTTCTTCCCGAAATTTCGCCAGAACTTCGACGCCATCATGATTTTCGAAAATAAAGACTAAAATAGCCCTCCCATATGATATCCAATCATACTAGAAAATTAAAGGCTATTCTAGCATTACTACCCTTACTACTTGAAAGAACTACGAAAGCTTAAAGCTCTGTACCGAAAACTTACCCAGAGCTTCGCTCGCGAATTTCCCTACTCCTCCCCTGAGCTTCTCTCTAACTTCTCTCTAGGATCTCAACTTTGGTGTGAAAATGAAGAGGAAGGGGGTATTTATAGAAAGGGAGGTAGGATTTCGTACTGTCGGATCAACTTTGTGAGAATCGATCCGAACCGTCCAATCCTAACTTTTCCAACAAGCTTTTTCCCTTTTCTTTCTCTCTTGACGTCCTGCACAAGCTCCAAAGTCCAAGGGATTGGCCAATGGGAGGAGGCCAAGTGTCTCCTTCCGAAGCCTTCCGCTGAATTTCTCCGATTGGTACCGATTCGCGTGATTTCGGAGAAATCTCAAAATTCTGGATTTACAACTTTGAAGACCTTCTCTTCCTCATCAATAATATCTATTTAAACTTGAATTTTGACTTTAGACAGGGGTTCCAACCTGTCCACCAAGTTTCTCGAAAAACGTGTCCGAACGCGTCTCGGTTTGAAACGCATTTCGAAATCACCAACTTCTTCGAGAAAAATTCACTTGATTCCAAATATGTCAAAATAAATTCAAACTCATGCCTAGATGTTGAGTTAGAATTTATTTTTCTTATATCCAAAATATCCCTATATGCATTTTTCCCTATTTTGTTTTATTAGGAAATGCATAAACGACTTCTTTAATTTTCTCCCGGAAGAGTATAACGGAAGACAAAATTCCACTGATCATTATTTTTCCCTGACTTTGGAAATCCCATTCCTAGATCTCTAGATAGGATCCGTTTCCTAATTATTAAATTACTATTCACCCTTTTTCACTTTAATTAATTATATTATTAAAATATTAAACTTTACTTAGCAACTAAGTTTCTTATTCTTTTTTTATTATATTTTTTTTATTTCGTTTTTTTTTTCTTTTATTTTCTGCTTTTTTTTAATTAATTATTTAATTAATTAAATAATTATTTTTACATAATTTCTCACAACATTTTCCTATTGGTCAATTTTTGCATTTAGGCTTAAAAATACCTAAACTCATCCTTTTTCCTTCAAATTTTCCAATTAATTAACCAATATATTTATGCTAATTTTTAGCCATTTATCACTAATTTTGGAGCTTTACATAATTATCTCCGAATTTTCTATACTTGTGCTTAAGTAATTTGCTAATAAATACTTAATCACTCAGTTATCACTGCTTAGTAATTTTTTTAATTAGAATACCACATTACCCCTTAACCTTTGCTTTAACATGAGATTTTTCATGCATTCTGCATTATTATGCATTTTTTCCATAATCGCAAGGGTATTATGGTCATTTCGACACTTTGACCCTTAAATTCCCTGATTTCCTACAGAATTTAACTTAGAAAAATAGACTATAATTACACAAGTCTTGAGTCCTTTATTTCACTTATCAGAAATATCCATTATTTATAATTTTCCAGATAATAAATATCCGGGTATTACAAGGGAAGACAGAGGGAGCAATCACGTGTAATACCCTACCGCGGCCTCGCCCTCTCAGGTGGCGAGTAGCGTGGTACCTTTACTGAATATCGATATTCATCAGAGTATTTAAACGCAATCCATACATAGTTGTGGGGCAAAACAGAAATAGTACAATGTACTGATAAAATAGCAATTTGATTACATATAGGAAATTCCCATAGGGTCCATACACATTACAGACAATCAAGTTATTTACACTTTCATCCTTCAATTCTTCATCATTCCCTCCTTTGGTTTGTCTTCAAGAAACCTTCCCTCCATGATCTCATGGAACACTTCTTTCCAGTGTACACCTGCTAACTGGTAGTGATGGGTGAGATTTTGGGAAATCTCAATAGCAGACAATACCAAACAATGCATGCAAAATAAATGCTAGTGTATAAAATGTTTGCCTTGCTTAGACTCATGCCAACATAATGACATTTTCTGCATGCTCAATGCTTCATGCATCATACTCATGGCCATAGTATACTCAGAAACAAAGCTTCAATAATTCAAATATGTTAAACATAAACAAGCAAGCATAGCAATTATACACATTAACACATAAGCAATATATCAAGTACATGCAAGTAGGGTAAGTCTACTACCTTAAGGACTCATGTCCTTCCTCAGTTTCCTCTTCTTCCCACCATCGGGATTGCTTGAAGCTCCTTCCCTTCTTCTCAAGGCCCTTATCTTGATTCCATGATCGGTTCGGAGATCTGGCAACAACTTCATGTAGACATCACCAAACATCTCATATCAATAATCTGGAACCGTAGAAACGTTGCTCTCATTGAGAGGAACAACTTTAGAGAAGGCCTTGGGAGCTAGAAATGCTCAATCAGAGGCGAAATCGGCCCCAGACTCTTTCTCTCTCCTCTAGCTCCTTCTTCCTCTTCTCCTCCTCTCTTTATTTCGTTTTTACCTCTCTCTCCTCTCTTTTCGATGCTTCGACCAAGAATGGCCTAAAGACAAATGAGGGGGAAGGGGTATATAGAACACGAATGCGGTCCAAAACACGCCACGTGTCTGGTTGAGAACGCATTGTGTGTATAGTCCAGAACACGCCACTTGTTGCGCCACGTGTCCTCTTTCCATTGGACCAACACAAAAGTACCTTTATGCATTGTCATGATGACAAGACATGTGTCATGCTCTTGTGGCGCTGACTCAAAAGCTATATCATAATGAGGGGACACGTGTCACATTTCCATTTGACCAACAAAGTATATTTTTACTTGTATGATGGTGGACACGTGTCATGTTTCTATTGGACCAACATAAAAGTGTGTCATAATGAGACAACACATGTCATGTTTCGATTACGCCAATGCAAAAGTAGTTTTTCTTTGTAATCATGATGAGACACGTGTCATCATTTCACTGGGACAACATAAAAGTAATCTTGTACCTTGTATGATGACGGGACACGTGTCTTGCTCTTATTAGACCAACACAAAAGCAACTTTATGCTTTGCCATGATGAGGGATACGTGTCATATTCTTGTGGTGACGACTCAAAAGTTATGTCATCATTAATCATCATGACCTAACTTATTAAAGTTACTTTATCGAGCTCAGGATTGCGACACACATACCAAGATCTGACAAATGATGCCACATACCAATGTTTTCTTAAAAAAAACGTAGGGCATACACACTGCTTTGAAAATGTCGTATACTTATTTATACCGGCATATTTTCGCTCAACTAGTTATCCTATACCTTAAGAGATAGTTGGGTGGCATCTTTTCCAACCAGATTTACACCGTATAAGTCTTTTGTGCCCCTTTTCGTCTCTCGGCCGAAGATATGGCTTTGTTCAGAATGTCACACCTCCTGAACCGAGTTTAGTAGTCCGACTAATTTAGGCTTATTATCAATTCTCATGACCCAAAATTCAGGATGTTATATCACGGATAGAACAATGGTAAGAGAGGACCCTGATTTCCATACCAAGAAGAACCTATTTTGCTTTAAACGTCGGAATTTGGGTTAATAGAAGAGAGGACCACTGTTTTTTTTTTTGGGGGAGATCACCATCAAATTTTGCTTTAAACGTGGGAATCTAGCTTCCAACCCAAGTCTGCTCGGCAATATTTGCCGGTATTTCATAAAAGTACAAGTTAATCTATTAAATGTTATGGCAATTTTAAAAAGAAAATCAAGAGATGGGCTCGTGACCTGCAAGTGGGTGTTGAAACTTGAAAGCAAGAATGATGTTTCACATCACACAAGTGACAGAAAGAAATTAATTGCTCTGTGTACTAATATTGTGAATTAATTAAATAATTGGGGATCGGGGAAAATTTCGTATTTCTAAACTATCTCTGCTATAGTTGGTATCATTAAACCGCACACAGGAAGTTGAAATAGAAGATTTGGAAAACCATATCTCTCCCCATTTGAGACTCAGATAGAAATAAGTGTCTTTAGGTATAACTTGCATAGTACATTCACAATCAATCCACACCATTCACTAAAACCTTCTTGTCTTTGTTATCTTGCCTATCACATGTCCCTGGTTTAATTTGGATACAAAGTCATTTATAAATACCTCACTCCTCAGCTTCCTCTCTTCCCTAAATTTAAAATTACAACATTAATGGATAATAATAATTTGTAATATTAATGAAGACAAGAGAGTAGTTACACTTAATAAGTTGTAGTATAGCTTAGTTGGACGTCCATATTGGAAACTAATATTTATGGGCACTTTAAGATATATTATTATATTTAGAGATCTCAAAGACGAGTATTATTCATAATTGTTCAGAATTAAAAATAAAACTTGTGATCAGAAAATAAATCAAGCAGTCTCAATGCCAAATTTGTTGAGTTGGCTAGCAAAAGACGAAAGGTTTTGAAGCTTATTAAGTCTAAGGTTTCGCTTGATGAGATGAAAGCATGTAGAGTTAAACAAAGGCACTTTTAAATTTGTTTTGTTTTTTGATGAATGGCTCCATATATTTTTCTTTTAAAAAAAAAGCCTCTGAATAGATGATCCTTTAGCTTGAAATTAATATTGGAAGGATGACTGTGAACGAATAAAATTAATGTTAGCAGCTTTAAATCACCAATGGCAAGTACTTTCTTAAAAGTCTTGAGCATTATCTAGGAATGTACTTATAAATGGTTAAATTTTAGAAGAAAAGGTAGGGATTGTAATAAAGACAGTACTCTACAACGGGGTCAGTAATTAGAAATTAGTGCCTTTGAGGAATGTCGGATGTTGATGTGTGAAATTTATGCACGTGACTTTGGATTCGCATGTGGCCGAGTCTCAAGGTATACAAATGTGTATGTGTATATTACACGAAAAGCAAAAACCCAAAAATTATTATTCAAACAATATACAAATTAGACTTTCATTTTTTGTTCTCTCGGTCTTCTTCATTTCACACGCGGACAGCGGAGATGAGAGTGGAGGAATGTGAATGATGGTGTCCAATGCCCCTCGCACCGTTCTCCAAGCTCCTGTGTTCTCTGCCTACCGGCAGTGAGGAGCGATGAAGGTAGGTGACGATGGTGGAGGTAATTAAGGTTGAAGGAAGGTGAAGGTGAAGGTGAATCGTGGTGATCGAACTTCGGAGGTTTCCCTGCGGCGTTTCCTCTGTGTCTCACCCTGATGCCGTCAATCTCCCCATCAGAAGCATTCCAGAAAGAACGAAGAAGTAGCGGCTTCATTGTCGGATCGGGCTCCAGGTGCAATCGGATCCCTGGTCAAAACAGGGAATGGATGATTCGAAAGTTTGTTGGGGGACTAATATAACAATTGAACATTTTGTGGGTAACACCATAATATTTAAAACATTTTGGCAGTTTTATGAAATTTTCTCTGGCCTTACTTATCAATTTGTATTTTCTAAACATTCTGAGATTTTTATGTAATTTTCATCAAACTGATGTGCAAAGAGTAAACCCAAAATATACTACCTTATATTCCAAAAACTAATCAATTAAGGCAAATAATAAATTATATGACATTTTTACCCTTTTTCAACCTTAATTTCTCACAAACTCCTTTAATCACAAACGAGACATTTTATGCTAAATTATTATGACAAAAACCACAAATAAAATATAAAAATAGAGATTTGTCATGGATTTACATATTTGGCAGCCACATTTAATGAAAGGGTGTGAATCAGATATTAATCAAGGGACCATCAAATTAAAAAGGGATATAGTTTGGCACATTACTAAACCGCGCGTATCACTTATCCATAGTTAATCACCTACTCTAATAAACAACTTCAGTCTTCTAATGTAATTTCTCTGGTACGTTGTTTGTTTGGTTCAAATTCATTTAGAGGAGCCATAATGTGGTTTGTTGATATGAATAATGATTTAACTACATCACAGAGGCAAAAATATTCCCCTAGCTTTCACAAATCACAGACTCCACGTAATTATTTAATCTGATTCAAAATCAACCATGTAGCTCATCTTACAAATAACATTAGATGCATATCACCTTCTGTTCATTTTTTAGATCAAAACATGATTCAGCGAATCTTTGTACTGTTTGGAAAAAAAAGAGGGACAACACATCAGATTGTACAGGCACGATGGTTAATTGGGTGGGTATAAAAGGATAAAGACGATACAGGGGCAAAAAAAGGGCAGAGTACTAGTAACTCATATAAAGTATTATTATTAAATATTAATATTTTCTTCAGTGTTTTTCCTTCGAGTAGACGAGTAGTGGTCCATTTGAACACAGAATAGGGTATGACGTAGCAGTATATAGAAAATGAGGTAGGGTTTCTACTGTCGGATCAACTTTGTGAGGAGCGATCCTGCCGTCCAAAGCAACTTTCAAAAACCCTTTCTTCCCCTTTTGTATTCACACCTGACCGAAATCCAAGGGGCTTGGCCAATGGGAGGTGGCCACGTGTCACCTTCCGAAGCTTTGTCCAATTTCCCGATCGGTACCCGATTCGCGTGATTTCGGAAAAATCTCAAACTTCTGGATTCACAACTTTGAAAACATATTCTCACTTAGTAGAAATGTCCAAGTTAACCTATATTTTGATTCCATATAGGGCTCCAACGAGTCCAGTTGAGTCTTTCTCGAAAAACGTGTCCGAACGCGTCCGGTTTCAGAATGCATTTCTGGAATCCTCAACTTCTTCAGAAAAATTCACTGAATCCAAATATGTTCATGAAAATTCCCAATTCTTTTCCAAATGTCACAACATAACATTTTCGTCCTCTTGGCTATCTGGCCTTTTCTCAGAATTTTCCTATTTCGTCTTATTAGGAAAAAGCACAAACGGCTTCAGAATTAACTTCCGTAAGAGTCTAACGGAAGATAAAATCCCACCGATTAATATTCTACCCTGACTTTGGAAATCTCATTCCTTGATCTCTAGATAGGATCCGTTTCCTAATTTCTAAATTACTATTCACTATATTTAATTATATTATTATTATATTGCAAGTTGCAAATTTATTTTCCATTTCTTTTTTCTTTTTCTTTTTTTTTCTTTTTTTTCTCTTTTTTTTTTATTTTTCGTTTTTTTTATATTTGATTTAATTATTTAATTAATTATTTAATTAATTAAATAATTATTTTTACATAATTTTTACAAAATTTTCCTATTGGTCCATTCTTGCATTTAGGCTTAAAAATACCTAAACTCAACTATTTTTCTCCAAAATTTCCAATTAATTAGTAAACATGTTTTTACTAATTTTCAACTATTTTCCACTAATTTTTTAGCTTTACATAATTATCGCTTAATTTCCCTTGCTTAAACTTAAGTAATTAGCCAGAAATTACTTAATTACTTTATTATCACTAGTTGGTAATTTTCTTAATTAGAATGTCTCATTACCTCATAACTTTTGCATTAACACTTGTGTTTTCATGCCTCTTGCTTTATTCTATAATTTACAAGGGTATGTTGGTCATTTAATACTTTTGAACATTCTTCTTCAATTTCTCCAAGTTCGTAATTTATCAAACTACCACAATTAGAGATATTATACTTTCTTGATTCAATTGATCATTTTATCGCTTTTGGCATTTTCCATAATTTTTCTAAGTCAATTACAAATCCTAGGGGCATTTTGGTCATTTTGACACTCAAGCCCTTAAATTCTCTAATTTCCTACCGAATTCAACTTAGAAAAATAGACTATATTTTCACGAGTCTTACGATCATAATTTCACTTATGAGAAATAACCCATTTATTTATCAAAATATAATATTTCGGATAAATAAATATGCGGGTATTACATTTCTCCCCCCGTTAAATAAAATTTCGTCCTCGAAATTTAGGCGTATCACCTTGGAGAAATAACTTAGACCTTTAGTCTAATCCTTGTCCATGCATACTTACTTAGCACGCATCCCAACATCCCAACATCAGTTTTATCCAACTGGTACTTCGGTTAGATACAAGACTCACATGTCCATTCTTCGTACTATCTAGCCGTTGCACTATCCAGACTCCGGACCATACGCTCCGGATACTTATTCTATCAGAATACTCTTAGATCATTTCCTTCAGTGATCGAGAAGTCGTTTCAGCTTGATTATAAAGTGTTTATCATCTTCTAAATTGATATATATAGCTTCCGTGGCGCCCATAACACCGCGTACTTTAGTGTTTTAGCGTTTCCGTGGCGCCCATAACACCGCGTACATAAGTGTTTCCGTGGCACCCATAATACCGCGTACTACACATTCATCATGTCGTATTTTGATATATAGTATCCCCGTGGTTCCCATACACCGCGGCAACACCATATATCTCGTACTCATGGATATCATGTCGTACTTCAATATATTATGTTCCCATGGTTCCCATACACCTGTGACCAACTTCTCTCTCAATCTATGAAATCTTGTCTCACAGTCTTTGTTCAACATTAATGATTTGGTTTCCAACTTGTGAACTTCGTTTAAGTTATAAAGAATTCCTTATGAATCTGCGGTATTATCCCGCTAGATCCAAGAACTACACCTCTATATCACCATTTCTGCTTATTTCTTCTTGTTGCCTTTTCAGCATTTTAATTTTGTTTGATGTTGTTTGGTATGGCGCTAGTTTAACACAATCGAGTTTATCGTTTGATGTTCTGAAGTAGAACAGGATTCATATTATACTTGCAACTGGATTCAAAACACGCTTTACAAGCTAAAAGCTCACACCCAATGGTGTAGCTACTATTACATCATAAGAAAATATATATATGCATCCCAAAAGGATTCGTAGAAGTCTAACACCCAGATCATACTATAACTTAACTAGATCTCTACGGAGCTCTAATATCATGGACCACCCCTGAAGGTTCTCCGGCCTCTTCATTGGTTAGAGCAAAAATCCGGCCTGGGTTCTGTGGCCTGAATCCCGCAGCTTTCTCAAGGCAGTTCGGGGCAATGTGTCCTGGTTTTTGACATCTGTAGCAAACTCGTCTCTCTGCATTTTTCTCAGGACAGTTTGTACTAATGTGTCCCGGCTTCCGACAGTTGTAGCAAATCCTTTCCCCAACACAGTCATTACCAGGTGATACCTTCCGCAATTAGGACATGGTTGGGATTCGGTGTTCGTGAGTTGTTCTGTTGCCCCGTTTGGAATGGCCTCTTGCTCTCTCTTTGGGATTCATTCCAGGGTGCCTCTCTCTTACGTGAGGAGTTTTCACAGTTTCCTTCGCTACGATCGGCACGGCTACCATTGTGATTCTGTGAGATACGTAACTCCTTCAGATTGCGTTCGGTCATCCGGCAAGATTCTACCGCTTGTGCCATGACAGGAAACTGTTGAGACACCAATCTGGCCCTTATGTCATACTTTGCCCGTGAATCAACTCATTCGCCTTCCGAAGATATGACGAATACCGAGACAGGTTGGTGAACCGGGCAAAATAATCGTCAAATGATTCCTCCTGATTTTGTTGGATTTGAAGGAACTCTTCCTCCTTGATCACCTGCACCGAGGGAGGAAAATACTGTTCATTGAATTTTCCTATGAACATCTCCCAAGTGACGGGGCAAACATGGGTTTGCAACGTCGTGGCTTCACTCTTCCACCATCTATGTGCGTCCCTTCCAGCTTATAAATTGCAGTGAGCTTTTCGGTCCTCCGGGCATTCCATCACTTCAAATATCTTGTCTAAGCTCATCATCCAATCCCCAGCCAATTCGTTCTTCCCCGAAGCGGGTGGCTTGAGCTTGCAAAGCGTGTGACCCAATGTTGTGTGGTCTCGCACAGCTCTCCCTTGTCGTGGAGGTGACTGGGACCTATCAGATTCCTCAGCTTCCTCATCGTACTCGTCACTTTGCTCGTTTTCTTCTTCTTCTTCATCATTATGCTCTTCCTCATTCTGTCGTCTTTCCAGTTGTCTCTCAGCTTCTCGGTCTTGTCTATTCTGCCTTTCCAGCAGTGCATCTATGAGAGCCCTCTGCTCTTGCAGGGTTCTCCTCATCTCCTGTATCTCATCCTGCTCTGGTTGGTTTGGTACCGGATTTACCCGAGGTTGTCTACCTCGTTCTCTGCCACGGCCTCTGCCTCGGCCTCTAGGAGCTCCGGCTCCTCTTAGGTTCGCCATGTCGCGTTCTTTTCCTCTATTAGGGAAAACATCAAATTAGTATTTCACGGATTTTATCGCACTAGTACTGCACATAGACTTATCGCACTTCGTATTCACACTATGAACAGGCACCCGAAATATTTCCCTCGTTCAGGGTTTCATTGATTTGGTCTACTCAAAAACGGGTATGGAATTTCGTATCAGAAGTTCCTCTACATGAGTCAAATACTACATGTACTTATCCTTGTTGGTTTCGGAGTTTCAATCAGCGTGGCCCAGATCCACCATAAACTCTGGGTTAGAGTGATGCATCCACCGAAAGTGGTACACCGATTCAGGATGGTATACCGATGTTGACCATTATGCCGAAACAGGTGGTACATTGACTCTGGCTATATCGTACTCATTTTCAAAATATGCTCCAATTTAAAAGGCTTTTGCACATAACTCCGATTATCCGAACAGAATGGCTGTAAGTGTCTACCATGGGGCCTCACCGACTTATACGCCGACTCAATGGCATACCCACGTAGACTAGCCTTACCTTCGGCACCAAACTGTTCGTAGTAACATAGTCAGGTTCATGCCAGGACTACTGCTCTGATACCATAAAATGTAACATCCCAACTTTTCACAAGCAGTATAAAATTTTTTTTTTAAACATCTTTTCAAATCATCAGAGTAGAGCATTTGAGCGGAAGAATAACTGATATATATATATTCAAAATGCCCACTGGCTAGATACGAAGTGGTATAGTACCCAAGAGTTTTCAAAAGTAAAAGACAACATCGGAAAGTCTTCAAATAGGAACCATGACCCTGCTTTGCTTTCCTCTCTCCTTGGTCCTCGATTCTTCGACCACGCTATAGGCGAGATCCAATTTAACACATTGGATCTCGGGTATGCTGTTAACCTCATATTCATATATACGGTATATATTCCACAATCATTCATATTAACAGTATAACAGATGTGTCACACGGAGTGCATAAAGATGTATCACACGTAGTGCATGTAGATGTGTCACACGTAGTGCATGTAGATGTGTCACACGTAGTGCATGTATTCAAAAGCTCATAACAATACTCACAACATATCATCGACCCTCAACCACAAATACGCATATAGTAAACATCGAGTTAGTGTTACAAAGACGCGAACGTACGTACTCCAACAAGTAATTAAACACACAAATGCACATAAAGTCATCTGACGTCCTATAAGATTAATATCACTTCCATTAGTGATTTGACACAATAACAGGCATTTTAGGTAAAAATTACCATTTTGCCCTTCTACCCCTAATTGGCGAAATTTCGCCAGCACTTCGTTACTCTGACAAATTTTCTTCCCAAAATTTTGCCAGAACTTCGACGCTATTTTGATTTTTGAAAATAATGACTAAAATAGCCCCCCCCATATGATATCCAATCATACTTGAAAATCTAAAGGCTATTTTAACATTATAACCCCTACTTTTGAAAAAGCTGAAAGCTTCAACTTTTCACGACTCGATCCCTACTATGTTTTTACCTCTGCATATTTTTCAATGCAAACAAGGCCTAAAACAAGAATAGGAATCTCATCACCTACTTCCTAAATCTAACCAACAATTCTACTAACTACCGAACTAAAGTCTAAAGACCGAAAGACTTACCCGTTGAAGATCTCCGAACAATTTTCCAGGGCTTCGCTGCAAAAATTGTAATACCCCAAAAATATGTATCATAATTTGGTAAGATTATACCTATAAAAAGTAGGTGAATATGGGATATCAAATAATAAGATATAATTATCTTATTTTATAAGGAAAAATCTATTGGAAATTAGAGAAATTAAGGGCCAAAGTGCCAAATGACCAAAATGCCCCTAAGGGACATAAAATTATGGTATCAGAGCTATTTTCCTGGCATGGATCTGACTATGTTATTACGGATAGTTTGGTGCCGAAGGCAAGGCTAGTCTACGTGGGTGTGCCATAAGTCGCCGCTAACCCGGTGAGGCCCCCATTCTGTTCGGTTAACGGAGTTAGGTTCAAAGCCTTTGAGCATATTTTGAAAATGAGTACTGATATAACTCTAGCGTTATGTTCTGGAGATGGACAGAAACGAGGTCCCTTGCATAAAATATTTAGGGCGAAGAAAGCGTACCGTGCATATATCTGTAAGATAGGGTTCAGATTAAACCTAGAATCGGTATATCTACCGCCTAGACTTATGCCGATATCAGATATCTCTGATACCACTGATACCATCGAAAACCCGGATATCTCTGATACCACTGATACCACCGAAAACTCGGATATCTCTGATACCACTGATACCACCGAAAACCCGGATATCTCTGATACCACCGAAAACCCGGATACCACTGATACCACCGAAAACCCGGATATCTCTGATACCACTGATACCACCGAAAACCCGGATACCACTGATACCACTGATACCACTGAAAACCCGGATATCTCGGATACCCTTGATATCGTAAATAACCTTGATGACCCTGATATCAGTATCTGATAACTCTGATATCAGTCTCTGATACCTCTGATAACCTCTATATCAGCATATGATAGTCCCGATAACCCTGTTAGCAATCTCGGATAGTTAGATAGCCACGATATCGAGTCTCCGATAACTCGATATCGGTCTCGATAGCGTTGATAGCTCGATATCGGTTCGGTAGCTCTGATAACCCTGATATCAGCCTCTGATAACCCTGATAACCCTGGTAATGTCGCCTACCGACGACAATTTTTACTACTCGAGAGACCATAGATCTTGAAAACAGTCCTGACACAAATTCGGGTCATTCTGATATCAGTCTCTGATACCAGTCTCTGATAATCCTGATACCAGTATCTGATCACCCCGACATCTCTGATAACTCTGAAAACTCTGACAACTCTGATAAATTGATGTCTCAAATAGTTCGGATGTCTCTGATAACTCCGGACTCTGATAATTCTGATAACTCTGATAATCGCCAGTTTGTACTGGGACGGTAGTTCTAGCCTAGCACAAAGCTTGTAGGTGGAGTTAGGCCACGCCGACGAAACTCTAAGACCGACGAATAGAAATACATGCGGTATTCGACCAATGTTAAAGATGTCTATAGGAAGAACCATTACATAATTTCGTATCTTTCTGGAGATTGGACTAGATCCACTCCTCATCACTCTCCTCGAAACCGCTCCTGAGTGGAAAGCACAAACGAGCTCCTAGGAGAAGGACTATCTAAAGTTTTCATATACCATTCGTCGTCTCAAGTGGCGGGAAACCCACAATATCTAGAAAAAAGGAAACGTGAATGACCTACAGAAGATAGATAAGGAATGGGGGAAACATAGTTGTGATGTTAGATCCCTGAGAAGTAATATAAAAGCAGATATAACCAAGTAGGGTTTGTACGCACAGATGATTATAACATCTTAAGCATATTTTGAGTATATATTCGTTATTGATATTCCAAATAACCTTGATAAATTCTGAAATCTCTTATCATTCCAATAACTTTATTCACTCTGAAAAGCCTGAAAATCCACATCTTTCATTAGTAGGCAGCAACTTCAACTACCCAGAGAACGGAAGTCTCACACATCAACTCTGAACCTGTACAAAACTTTGATTCTGTTCCCTACCTTGTATCTATGGCTAGAATGCCTTCTCAATCAGGAGAACCTATAGGATCAGATCATTCTTCCGATGATGACAACCGTGAATATTTCTTTGCACTAAGCTATCAAGATGACTCAGAATGATTCTTTCTATGAACTAAATCTTCTACAACATGTCCTGGATACAAACAAAGAGTTGATCAGTGTTCTACGAACCGAGTATTTGACGGCAGAGCAACGAAGTGAGACTAGCAAAGGGACGTATTTCCGGTTTCTGAACAGTCAAAACGATTTACGCACCGAGAAATAGGTGCCCTTACCGGCTAGATGACTGGGTGAAATCAACTCTATACCTTCTTCCCGAGACCGCTCTCGGATGGAGCAGACTAATAAAATCTTAGATGGAGAACGTACAACCAATTTCTACTCTTTCCTAAATCATCTTCAAAGGCTAGTTTTAGACAATATGTAAGCAAGTAGTTATAAATCTAGTTATAAGTTGTAACTACGGATGTTAAAACTAGTTAAATGATATAGTATCTTTTTCTATGAACAATATGTGATATAGAGGTAATACAAAGCTAGTTCCCTAAAGAATTGTTAATCTTAAATAGAAAGACAAGATGAAAAATTGGCAAGGAATCGAAGTGCTTGGGGGCCAAGATCAAGATGAAGATGCAGGTAGACAACCACTAGTAATGCCAATCCCAGTACAACATCTTGAACACCAAAGTGAGTTGTAAGAGCTGAAGGAATGACTGGTTGAGCAAATAGCTCGAATGACATCTATGAAAGAAAAGCTGAAAGAGCAGCAGACACTTATTGATACCCTCCTAGCTGAAAGACAAGAAAGGCAGATTGAGAGACAACTGGAAACCTGCCGTCTGATGGAATATAACTTAGAGGAGCTGCGTAGATCAAGGAATGCCAGCAGTAGCAGATCAAGTCATGATGGACTTAGGCACAAAACACCCACACGGAAAAGGAAGGCGCCTTGGCTCAGAAATCAAGGGAAAAGCAAGAAGGTAGCTCAGACTAAACAACAGAACCATTCACAAATGCCAGGACTCCAACAGTGTCCAAAATGCGGGAGGTACCATCCTGGCGATAGCTACCAGATGGACAGCGAAATGTAAACTTCATCCATGCGGAAATGCGGGAACTACCATCCGGTGTTGCACTGTGATGTAAGACCAATTTGCTCTAAATGCCGAGAGCCAGGGCATGTTGGCAAGGACTGTTCCCAGATGGCTATGGAGAACGAACCACAGAACATAGACCAAATAGCATTGCTCGGAGCAGAAGTCGGAGAATCCTCAGAGATGGTTCCGGATACTATCGTTTAGTTAAAGCTATTTCAGTAGATATTTACTTCAGATATGAATCGATCCAAGTGCTAAACCGATCATTTCCTTTTGATGCTTATACGGATCCTTTTGGGATGCATACGTATATTTCCTTACGTTGTAATAGTAGCTACACCATTGGGTGTGAGCTCTTAGCTTGTAAGCATATTTGAACCAAGTTGCGGTTATAATATGAATCTTGCTTAATAGTGTCAACGATACTCTCAATAGTTTTCAATAAACGGTGAAGATAGATGGCGACGAAGAGAATATATGATTCTCACAAGCAGAGATAGAACTGATGCGGAAACCGAATCTTTATTCAAGTAAATTTCGCGTAACATGTCAATAAACAAGGCTCAGGAGTAAGGAATTAAATCATTTATGTTGAACAAAGACTGTGAGACAAGTTTTCATAAATTGAGTGAGAAGTTGATTACCGCACCAAGAAATTGGTTATCCCAAATCCAAATATTTTTAATGGTACCTGAATTGGGATATGTCTAGGCTAAAGCATGACAAAGTGTGATAACTTACCACTCTCAAGTCTCTTAAAGTCAAACCAATTCACACATAACGTAGTGATAAGTATTATCATATTTCTTAAGTAACTATAAAACATATCACGATTTTATCACTAAGTATAAGGTATCTTATGTTGCCACGGTGTATGGGAACCACGGGAACATAATATATCGAAGTACGGCATGATATCCATGAGTATGAGATATATAGTATTGCTGCGGTGTATGGGAACCACGGGAATACTGTATATCAAAGTGCGATATGATGAATGTGTAGTACGCGGTATTATGGGTGCCACGGAAACACTTATGTACGCGGTGTTATGGGCGCCACGGAACGCTAAAACACTAAAGTACGCGGTGTTATGGGTGCCACGGAAGCAATATATATAAAGTACGCGGTGTTTTGACGCCACGGAAACACTGTATATATCAATTTAAAATATGATAAAAACATTATAAATCAAACCAAAGCAAATTTTCGATCACCAGGACGAAAGACTCAAATTTTCGACATTAGTATCACCTACCATAAGTTAAAAGGGGTACAGATCCAAAAACAAATGTTCACTTCCAAAGATCGACGATCTACTCTATTGTCTAAAATTCCTACAACTTGTCAAAGTTGACTTACGTCCGAAATACCATCAGTGGTGAACCAAAACTAGCAAAGAATATAGAAAATAAGTAGTAATCGGATAGAGAAAACTACCAAGAAGATACTCTCTACAGAAGAATGTACCGGTATTTCACATGACGATTCGAGGAAACAAAAGCTGCATGGATATGAAAACTTGATCTTGATAAAGGAAATTCCCCGCGAAACTGTAAATACGCCTGATAAAGCCGAACTTCCAAGTTTTCTTACAATCAAGATGGCACAGATTGACGCCTTGAATGGGTAGAAGTGTAAATCACTTATATTGCTCGATAAATTATCGGAGCAGAGATTTTCGTAGTTGGGATATGATTGATCACGTCTCTTGATAGTTTGTACAAGTCACAAAAGATCGTGAGAATCTTTTGGTGAATGAGATGGTCGTACATCCCTAGATGCCGGTATCAAAAGAACACCTCAAAAACGAACAAGTAGTTCGCATCACATGAGATCATTCGAAGTATTTGTTGGCAACAAACAAGTCGCTATTAGATAACCTTATCCCCAAACCTGTTTAGATTTCCATACGATGTGACAAAATCGTTGCAGTCGGATTTGTGATAGAATAGAGATCCGAGGTTAACAGCCAAGGTTTAAGATAGTTCGGAGTTTAGAGGATAAAGTACAAATTTCGAGGACGAAATTTTGTTTAAGGGGGGAAGAAATGTAATACCCCAAAAATATGTATCATAATTTGGTAAGATTATACCTATAAAAAGTAGGTGAATATGGGATATCAAATAATAAGATATAATTATCTAATTTTATAAGGAAAAATCTATTGGAAATTAGAGAAATTAAGGGCCAAAGTGCCAAATGACCAAAATGCCCCTAAGGGACATAAATATTTAGGAAAATTGTGAAAAATCCTAAAAGTCAGTGAAATAATTATTTGAATAATGAGAGTATGTTATCTCTAATTAGGGTAATTTAATAAATTACAAACTTGGAGAAACTGAATAAAGATATTCAAAAAGTATTGTAATGACTATAATGCCCTCACAAATTCTAAAATACTACGAACACGGGAAACAGAAATGTCAGTGTTATAATTACGAGGTAATGGGACATTCTAATTAAGAAAGTTATCAACTAATGATAATAAAGTGATTAAGTAATTTCTAGCTAATTACTTAAGTCTGAGCAAAAGAAATTATGAAATAAATATGTAAAACTCAAAAATTAGTGGTAATTGCCTTAAAATTAGTAAAAATATATTTACTAATTAATTGGAAATTTTTGAGAGAAATAGTTGAGTTTAGGTATTTTTAAGCCTAAATACAAGAATAGACCAATTAGGTAATTTTATGAAATTTTTGGAAAAATAAAATAAATAAATGATTTAAATAATTAATTAAATAAAAAAAATAAATTAAAAAGGGCCAGAGGTTGGTGACCGAAATATAGGAACCTTAAGGGTTAAGTTTGAGCAAAATAATATCCAAAAATTTTTGTACAACTTGCATAATATTATATATTATAATTAATTAAAGTAGAAAATTGTGAATAGTGATTTAGAAATTAGGAAACGGATCCTATCTAGAGATCTAGGAATAGGAATCCCAGAGTCAAGGTAAAATATTGATCAGTGAGTTTTTACCTTTAAGTGACCTCTTCCTAAGTTAATTAGAGGCCGTTTGTGCGTTTTCCTAATAAGACGAAATAGGGAAAAATGCATATAGGTATATTATTGGATATAAAGAAAATAAATTCTAACTCAATATCTAGGGATGAGTTTGAATTTATTTTGACATATTTGGAATCAGTGAATTTTTCTGAAGAAGTTGATGTTTTCAGAAATGCATTCTGAAACCGAACGCGTTTGGACACGTTTTTCGAGAAAACTTCAACTGGACTGTTGGAGCCCTATATGGGATCAAAATTTAGGTTAACTTGGAAATTTCTAGTAAGAGAGAATGTGTCTTCAAAGTTGTAAATCCAGAATTTTGAGATTTCTCCGAAATCACGCGAATCGGGTACTGATCGGGGAAATCGGCCAGACCGGTCATAAAGTGGCAATTGTCACTATTTTTGGACCACTCCTAGGCTGCCACACAGCCCTTGTGCATGTCGACCAGCCCCTCCATGGCCAAGGATTTTCCACCATTTTGTGTTGAATTTTCCATGGTTATAATCAAAAGGAAAATTACAACTTTGGGCACAAAGTAGTTTGTGAAATTGCACAACTTGCCCAATCTTTTCCTATATAAAGGCATGAGGGGGTCTTGAAATTTCACACCACTTTCTCTTGCTTGGGCCGAAAGTAGAGAGAGGATTCTAGAGAGAGAAGCTCTGGAAAAAATTCTGCAGAAGTCTTCACGGGTAAGTCTTTCGGGCTTTGGTTTTAATTCGAAAGATAGTAGAATTTGTTAGGATAGCCTTTAAATTTCAAGTATGATTGGGTATCATATGGGAGGGCTATTTTAGTCATTATTTTCAAGAATCATAATTGCGTCGAAGTTCTGGCGAAATTTTTGGAAGAAAATTTGTAAGAGTAACGAAGTGCTGGCGAAATTCCGCCAATTAGGGGTATAGGGGCAAAATGGTAATTTTTACCTAAAATGCCGATTATGTTGCCAAATCACTAATGGAAGTGATATTACTCTCATAGGACGTCGAAATCCTAGTTTGCTGCCGTTACGCTGTCCGACGAGCCGTTGTTGGACGTTTCGCCGTTTTCCGTAAACGTGCCATTTCGTCAAAAATGCGAAGTACCATCAAACGAAGGTACGTTCGCGGCATCTTGTAATACTAACTCGATGCTTATAGTCTGCTTATATATGGTACGGATAATTTCATAAGCCATGGGTGTAACTCTGTTCTGGGCCATGCACAGTGACTAAGGTAATAAACTTAGATAATCACTTACACTTTACGGGTTATATTAAGTATAATACCGTCATGTTTTCCTAGCGCTACGGACACGACAAGTACATCGTGGCACACAATTAAAGTGCAGACGGATAACTTTGCTTGTAGGGCGGTTGTTATTTAATGATCATATATATCATTCTGTAAACATAGAAATATACGTTGAACATAAAGTGTTATATAAGCATGAGGTTAACCGATTACCCGAGATCCGATGAACGTTGGATCTCGGCTCTTACTATAGCAACACATCAAGGTGCGGAGAGAGAGACCAAGGACGGAGGATAAGAGTAAGCGGAGCGGACATCACACATGAAATTGAAGACCGCATGGAGACTCGATCAAGGACGTCTAGTATCTAAACAGATAATGTATTAATCTTTATGAACAGGCAGATACGCCACTGTTATTGTTATAATCAGTTACTCAATGTTTTTATTCCGCCGATGCTCTACTCTGATGTTTTAAAAAAAAAGAAATTGGCTCTGAAATTGGGATGTTACAAAAATCTCCAGAGCTTCTCTCTCTTCTTTCTCCCTCTAGGCTCAGCCAAACAAGGGAAAATGGTGTGAAGAAAGTGAAGGGAGGGGGGTATTTATAGAAAATGAGGTAGGGTTTCGGCCGTCGGATCAACTTTGTGAGGAGCGATCTGGGTCGTCCAAAGCAACTTTTCAAAAAAAACCCTTTCTTCCCCTTTTGTATTCACACCTGACCGAAATCAAGGGGCTTGGCCAATGGGAGGTGGCCACGTGTCACCTTCCAGAAGCTTTCGGTCCAATTTCCCCGATCGGTACCCGATTCGCGTGATTTCGGAAAAATCTCAAACCTCTGGATTCACAACTTTGAAAACATATTCTCACTTAGTAGAAATGTCCAAGTTAACCTATATTTTGATTCCATATAGGGCTCTAACAGTCCAGTTGAGTCTTTCTCGAAAAACGTGTCCGAACGCATCCGGTTTCAGAATGCATTTCTGGAATCCTCAACTTCTTCAGAAAAATTCACTGAATCCAAATATGTTCATGAAAATTCCCAATTCTTTTCCAAATGTCACAACATGTCCTCTTGGCTATCTGGCCTTTTCTCAGAATTTCCCTATTTCGTCTTATTAGGAAAAAGCACAAACGGCTTTAATTAACTTAGTAAGAGTCTAACGAAAGATAAAATCCCACTGATTAATATTCTACCCTGACTTTGGGAATCTCATTCCTAGATCTCTAGATAGGATCCGTTTCCTAATTTCTAAATTACTATTCACTATATTTAATTATATTATTATTATATTGCAAGTTGCAAATTTATTTTCCATTTCTTTTTTCTTTTTCTTTTTTTTTCTTTTTTTTTCTCTTTTTTTTTCTTTTTCGTTTTTTTTATATTTGATTTAATTATTTAATTAAGTAAATAATTATTTTTACATAATTTTTTACAAAATTTTCCTATTGGTCCATTCTTGCATTTAGGCTTAAAAATACCTAAACTCAACTATTTTTCTCCAAAATTTCCAATTAATTAGTAAACATGTTTTTACTAATTTTCAACTATTTTCCACTAATTTTTTAGCTTTACATAATTATCCCTTAATTTCCCTTGCTTAAGCTTAAGTAATTAGCCAGAAATTACTTAATTACTTTATTATCACTAGTTGGTAATTTTCTTAATTAGAATGTCTCATTACCTCATAACTTTTGCATTAACACTTGTGTTTTCATGCCTCTTGCTTTATTCTATAATTTACAAGGGTATGTTGGTCATTTAATACTTTTTGAACATTCTTCTTCAATTTCTCCAAGTTCGTAATTTATCAAACTACCACAATTAGAGATATTATACTCTCTTGATTCAATTGATCATTTTACTGCCTTTTGGTATTTTCCATAATTTTTCTAAGTCAATTACAAATCCTAGGGGCATTTTGGTCATTTTGACACTCAAGCCCTTAAATTCTCTAATTTCCTACAGAATTCAACTTAGAAAAATAGACTATATTTTCACGAGTCTTACGATCATAATTTCACTTATGAGAAATAACCCATTTATTTATCAAAATATAATATTTCGGATAAATAAATATGCGGGTATTACAAAAGGAAGATGAGGGTATTATCAGGACTTAACTTTGTTGTTTTTTATTAAAAAAAATAAAAATAGAACTCTTCCTCCCTATTTTATTTTGGTGTACCATTTTGTGTCATTTCTTCATGTCTTCTTATAATATTGAATATGTTATGGGCTCTGAATATAGAAAACTGTCATGTGGATTTTAAAATTTCGCAGGGAACTTTTGTTTGATTTCTTTATAAGTTCTGGGAATAGAAACCCTGACAATATAATAATATTCAGGCACGTCTTTTATAACACCTTGCTCTAAAAACACTGAATAAAGGTACTTAACTAATTATGAACCATTAACGACCCATTCAGTTCTCTAAGAGCTGAATAATTTGATTTTTTTTTTTTTTTTTTTAAAAGGCTTAGGTAACATGGACTAAATAATTTTCCTCAAAATTCATAACAAATTGGAGTCAACTATCTCCACTATGCTTGAGATATTTTAATTATATTATTATCATTATTATATATTATACTAGTTAATTAATTAAAATATCAGTCTGTGTAGGATTTATCTTTTATACTATCTTTCCTAAATTTCGAACACACGATTAGAGGTGAATTCGATCACCTTTGCTGCAACTTGAATTTCTAGATATCATGACTTCTATGCATGTCATGGTTCAAAATGCTAATGTGGAGATCACATACTGCAGTGACCTACTTGTGTTGTGTGGGCGAACGTCCTCACTTATGTGACAATTTTTACAATCTTCATTAGTCTTGATTGGCTTTCTTGTGTTTCCTCCTTAATATTAATAATAACAACATCAACAACAATAATGTGACAAAATTTGCCTTGGTCCCTATCACATCAACGGAGTTGCAATAATTGAATAGAGTGCCCTCATATATCCTCAAGATAAAAAGGTCATTATCTTTTTATAACGTGGAATAATGTAAAGTGAAGTGATCACGAGACCATGAAAAGCATTATTAGTACTGCTCCATTACATATAATAAGCTTATGGCCTGAGTTTGGCAAGATTATATATTAGTTCGAGTTTATCTTCTTCTTTATACTGTTTGGATTTAGAAGCTTCAACGCGTTTTGTTGTATGTTTTTTTCTGCTGTCCTCTGTATCTTTCTCTTTCCAATTTTCCAATCCGATTGCTGCTGAATTGGAAGAAAGAATATGTACTTTGAATAATATTAATAATGTTTTGGATTTTGCTTTTAGTGCAATTTGTATATATCTTGAGACTTGGCCACGCACGAATCCAGAGTCACATGCATGTGTCCCCATAAATCTCACACATCAACATCCAACATTCCTAAAAGGCACTGATTTATAATTAATGATCCCATAGCTTTGTAGAGTATTGTCTTTATTACAATCCTCACTTTTTCCACTATCATTTAATAACCATTTCAATTCTTCTTCAACTACAGCCCCTGATTCACACCCATTCATTAAATGTGGTTGCCCAATATGTATATCCAATATCAACAGCCATCATTTATTTTTTATAATAATAATAATAATATGCTTCGGTGTTCCATTTATAACTCTAATGCCAATAAACATCTAACATTATTTCAGAATGTAATTGCCATTGGTACACTAATATTTGATCATTTGTATCTGTTAATGTTATGTAACATTGCTACTCTTTATATCATTTTTGGGGCGGTGCTGAGCCAAACAATTTTTGAATACCAATATAATCTTTTGGGAAGATTTCCCAAACAAAAGTAGTACTTGTTTAGAAAGAGCGTACATGAGAGATAATATGTGAAACATTATCGTAGAAAAATAATAAGTAACATATATTTATTGAGGTTAAAATTTCTGACTAATAGAATTTGTTTCTTATGTTAAGAACCACCTGTATGAGAAAAAATTTTCTTTATAAAAAGAACCAGAGGGGGTAACGTTTAACCTCTTTTTCTTTTATTTATTTATTCTCTTTTTGAGGTATTGTGATTAGATAATGACCATTAATTATGAGAGAATGACATATTGTTGTGTGAAGATTTAATGTGGCCACAACCACAATAATACAATATCCCATTTTGGAATCATGCTCATTCCACGATAACCAGAACTTTTTTCCTTCTCCTCCTTTGTTTGCTTGTGTTTTGTTTGTTACTCCCTCTTTTTAGGCATGAGACAGTAGGGCTATTTCAAATTACTTAATCCTTATATTTATTTAGTATCAGTAACCCGAAGCACCTTCCCAAACTATTTTTTTTCCTTTTACATTTAAATTATTTTCTAGGCTCTGTTAATTCACCAAAAGTGTGGAATGTATCTCGCAGACTGATAATTAATAAACAAGGTTAGAGACATGTGTGCCTATATGTTATTTTGTTGCCTCCTGAAAGGATTTTGGTATCAATCCATGGAGAAAGATTTTGATATGACCAATGTGATGGACTCAATGGAATAGTAACATTATTAATTATGCCTCTTTTTTATGAAAAATAATTATGCCTCCTATGGTGTTTCTATAGTAAATTATATTTTACTATCTTAAATAAATCCCTTCAATTTACTTTGATAGTCTATTATAAAAAATATGATTTCAAATATATGGTAATTTAAGATTTAGCAACAATAATCTAATTTTATATGGGGTGAATGAAATTTCATTGGGTGTAAATTTTTTTTTTTGGCAGTACAATTTGAAAATTTTACTATTAAAATTGTTACTAATGGAATACTAAAACTTATTTAATATAATTTTCTTCGGACTTGTGTCATTTTCTTCTAAAATATCATATTATATGCTTGAACAACACTTATTTTTCACATATAAAATTCAATTTTAATTTTTATAGTTTATAAAATCAATTTTTATATTGCTTTTATTTTTATTTTAAAATTGCAAGTTCACATAATTTTTATGCATATATATATAGTAATATTTTGAAAGGAGAATAGTTTATAAAGTATTTGAAAGGCATGGCCTTTCAATGTGAGCTAATTTTTTCTTTGGAAGTTCATATGTGATTTTTTATCATTCAAACAAATAGTTATCCATTTCTTTTTACTATAGACACCTGGTCACATCATGACAAAATCGATTTTCTTCATTGTACAAAATTTATTACAATCGATCACGTAGCTCTTCGGGAATATAGAAACAACCGATCACGTCATTACGAAATCAGTTTTCTTCATTGAACATTAAATATTTTAAATAATTAAAATATGGTTTGGATTAAAAAAAAAAAAAAAAGGACCAGACTTGTTTATGAAACGACAATAAAGTCTCCTAAAAAATTTAACGAGATGTGGCTATTTTCAAAATTAAAGACTCTCAATTTGTATCAGTAATTAGTATTTAGTAGTTTGCATGGCATTAATATTAAGTACCCGTACTCGTGCACATCACCAATATTCGTATCCCTTCCAATATCACCTTGTAAGTACTCATACTCTTTTTTTTTTTGGGGGATTTTCCCTAAAAACTAACTTTATTTCGCTTACAAATTAACAAATTTAAAACATAAGGATCAATAACTATTATTAAGGAAATTATAAGGATCTAATTTAAAAAAAAACTGAACAAATTGATTGAAAATGAGGTGAAATTATAAGTAGTTGCATATTAATTTTCTTTTAATTTAAAAGATCAAACGTAAAACTAGTTATAAATGAGAAGTATATATAAAAGATCTCCTCTATATTCA
This sequence comes from Acacia pycnantha, assembly GCA_025563575.1. Taxonomy (NCBI): domain Eukaryota; kingdom Viridiplantae; phylum Streptophyta; class Magnoliopsida; order Fabales; family Fabaceae; genus Acacia; species Acacia pycnantha. The sequence continues at coordinate 467 of JAMWYP010000325.1, read as the reverse complement.
AATAAATTCAATATAAAAAAAACCGCCTAATTTATCTCTATGGAGATGATTAATAATTCAAAATATGGGATAAAAATCTAAATAAGGCAATATTTATTTCTTAAATTTTTTTACATGTTATAAAGGATTTTTATACTATTTACTCGAGAACGTTAATATCTTCATCTTGAACATGAGGTTTAGTTTTATGACTTACAGTTCATGCATGGAGTCTTCTTTTTCCTCTTTTTAATTGACGCTAAGAATATGAATAGGTGAGCATTTTTGTTAAAATAATTCGGTAGGCCACGCCATTGTAATTAAGGTTGACAACGAAAGCTATTGTCCCCACGACCACGACCAGAAAATTCTATCAGTTTAATGTTTATATTTGTGGGGACCATTTATTTACAACAAAAATCAAATTCTATCGGTTTAAATATTTTTACATTTTTCTTTTAACAAGTAAAATGAGTGAAATTTTCATA